>JANIJI010000013.1:4987500-5462500 GCA_024500535.1 Leptonema lineaticorne | reverse complement strand
TGTTGCGTGTTCAGGTGAATTATGTCATTTTAACAGGAAAAAGTGCCGGAGAGAAGAAAAAAAAAATAAGAACAGGAAAGAAAAATACGAAATGCTTTCAGGTCATGATCGCATTAAACGAATGTCCTTGCGTAAGAGAATTACACGAAATATACATTAATGTAAATAATAATGCGAATGAAAGAAGACAGATGAATCAATGATTGTAAAAAAAAGGAATTTCCCGCATCATAAGGTGATGTGGAAAATTTGACTGAATTTAATACAATTTCGACATTTCACATACGAAATGAATTATATATATATATATATATATATATATATATATATATATATATATATATATATATATATATTATAAATAATGTTTTAAAAATGAAATTGTTACAATAATTTTAATTTACAGTTGTCAATTGTAATATTTTAGGTAAAGAATTTCACAATAACACATTTTATGATACATTTTTATATGTTTTGTTAGGGTAGCGTTCTGTTACAAGTTTTCGGCTAAGCGATACCGTCGGCATAAATGTGCACCCGACCCATTGAAATGAATAAGCAGCCAATGTGCAACATTCCTGGGATCAGGCAGGGTACTGGACCAGCGCACCCGGGATATTTTACCGGATACGAAATTGAATTTTGAACACATGCAACGCGAACCTTTGTTTTTACAGTGTTCGCACATGTACGACGGTCGTATCTCGAGGGGCGGCGCCGCATAGGGGATTTCTCGTCTATAAAAGAAGTTGTGTTGTGGTCGGGTCACGAAGACCATCTTTTATAGTAGTTTATGCCGGGATTGGCTGGTGTTATTGCGGAGTTTCAGCTCGGAATAAGACATATTTCACTCTTATATTTGGTTCGTAAAACGTGCCGAGGTAAAGGGGAGCGGGAGGACGGGGATGTATAAATGTTGCTATAAACACGTGGTTTGGACGGGGTCAAGACCCCGGAGGTGGTTCTTATCCGATACTTTGCAGACGACGGCACTTTTTTTTTTTGTGACGATCGATACCTCGATTCAATTACATACTTCGCCTAAAGCGTAATAAAGTAACGGGAACGTTTTCAGTGATATTGCGGAATATTACGGTTTGAACTTTCGCATAAAACCGAACGTTTCATTGCATGACATGAAACGAAATTACGGAAAGCTGAGCAATATTTACGTTTTTTGCAACGATGTCAAAACCTTGCATAAAAACAATGAGATCTTGATTAGTTTCTGCAACATTTTAAATCTCTTGTTTAACATGGGAACATAATCATTTATTTATTTGTGTTGTAGTTTCTAAAAAAAAATATTTTAAAATACAAAGCGCATTTATATCTCCATCAAAATCAAATGCATTAAAAAGAGAAAGACGCATATTGTCTTAAAACATCAATATTTTAATATTTACAACAAAATCGATACATCAACTTTCAAATTGAACATATATCGAATAATTCATTATTGTTTGCCGTATTGTATGATACAAAACCATAGAATTAACCAAATTAATTAAAATCGTATAATTATTTAAAATATTTTATATTTGAAACACTATTTAATTATCAGCAAATATTGCACAATAAACTATTTATATTCAAATTTAAATTATTTAATTATTGTTATATCTAAATTTAATTATAAACACAATTACAATAATTTTTAATAAGCGATTTCAAAAAAATCACATTTCCATAAATACATGCGTTTGTGATAAAAACAATTATTTGTCGATAACGTTGTAAAGATATTTATTTATTTATTTTTTTAATATATTATGTTTGAAAAATTAATAGTAAAATATTATTCAACTATTTCCATAGAAATCAAAGTTCAATTGCACTGAAAATAACAATCGAGATATATGGTTTTATTGTAAATAAAAAAAAACACAAACTAAACTACGCTATCAAATAAAAATAGAAAAAAAAAACAATCTAATAAAACCAAATATAAATTTACGTATATATTATGAATAAAAAAATAATATGTACGTTTGAAAAATTATGTGAGTGGGCAGTTTGTATGTTCAAATAACCTGTTTTATTTGCATATCAAAATTTCCAAGAATAAAATCAGAAAAATTTGACCAAAATTATGGAAAATTAATTAACAGAAGCAAAAATGTAAATTATTTATATACACAAATGTATAGTTGGTAACATTTATCATATATAAACTGTTTTACAATATAAAATTTATCTATGTAAAAAAAATCATAATATGTGAAAATTTAAATAAATATTAAAAAGAATCAATATGAATAAATAGAAATAGAGAGCTGCGGTTGAAATTAATGCTGTTTTCTCGTTGATTTGAATTTATATATGTGGGTAATAAATATATTTATCGAAACTAGTAATCGTTATTTTTTTCAAAGTTCGATTAATTAGAATAATACGTAATAATTATACTATAAATAAATTCAAATTCGAGTAACATCGAATTTTATATATATATATATATATATATATATATATATATATATATATATATATATATATATATATATATATATATATATATATAATAATAATAATAATTAAATATCATAAAAATGATTTAATAAATGAAATACTAAAAAGGATTTTTTTTTGATTAGAAGTAAATATCTTAAAAAGTTAATAAGGAATCTCGAAAGTGAAACTCAAACTAACAATGCCCGAAATGACACATTTTTACTATGTAATCATAATATAAAAGACATTCATATTACAAATGTACCGTTATTTGAATATAACGTTATGCATAAAAAAAATATTTAAATACTTAAAATTACAAAAACGTGGGTTTTTTTACGATCATATTTTAAATACACATACAGCGACTTACTGGAAAAACAAAAACAGCGCTATTACGTATTATAAAAAATGTCAGTTTAATTTCAGTCTAATTATAAATATGATGTGACCGTAGAAACGATGTGACAACAAAACCACCGAATCGACAAAATTCGAGAAATCAGTATTTATATAAAATGACAATTTCATATATAATATAATAAAGTACACGGTGTTATCTATTATACACAAATACAGTATCCCTTATATATATATATATATATATAACACTTTTTTTTATTTGTAACGTCATATTAAAAATGTAAACAGACTTTAGTGTAAATATACTATTCAAACGGATACATGTTCATTTTTAGTACATTACATTATTTAATTTATTATATATTAAAATTATTAAAAATATATTAATTTATGTTTTTTTTTTTTAACTTGTACAATAATTTTAGAACGGTATTATTTAAAAACGTGCGTCATCAGTGGAAACAATATTACGACACGCAATTAATGTGAAATTGTGATTTCACAGACTAAAATTCCGACATATATATATATATATATATATATATATATATATATATATATATATATATATATATATATATATATATAGTTAATATACAGAGTTAGAACGTAAATACGCGCACATTGTCCAAAATGTGTATAACAGTTTAAATCAACGTTAACCACGTAAAGTTCAAGGTAACATCTGTAAACTACACAAATTAGCGACGAACATAAACACGACATTGGACAAAAACAACGAATCAGCTGTTTTATATAGGGATGAATTATATATATATATATATATAAAAGAAGCAACAGTTGTTTTATATACAATTAATTTATTTAATATAAAATATTTTGCATGCGAATATAGAGGACGACCGTATATATATATATATATATATATATATATATATATATATATATATATATATAAAGTAAACAAAACTGTGATTACTTACGTCGTCCTCGTCGTTTTGCAAAATGGAGAGGCGCGTGATCGTCGACGAGTGCGTCAAATCCGGTTGACTTGCGACGACAAATCAACAATATATATGTATATATATCTATATACTATATAAACAACAGTCAAGATATATATATATATATATATATATATATATATATAAGTATCTGAAAGATACAATTATTTAGTTTTGATGACGTTTCGGATGCACGTAACGTGTGTGTGCGCGATGTGAATAGGCCGCTACGTAACAATCGCGAAAAGAAACACTTTGAAGAGAGCGTTTATAAACAACGCGCGCGAATATTTTAAGCGATACGTCCGCGACAACGGTCGGACCGCAACTGATGCGAGTAGCGCACTTTGAGCACGCGGTGAACGCGCCTCGTCTGCGTTTAAGGTGCGCGTTCACCGCAACGCAACCGGCCATTCGCCGCGATGCGTTCACAGCGCGCACAACGGGCACAAGTGTGCGCATGTTTTGTTTTTAAATTTAATACGTTATATATATATATATATATATATATATATATATATATGTCACTGTTTTATTTTCTTTTTTTTGATCCAAAATATTTGCGCAGGGCTTATTTTCGGGGAAGGGCAGAAATAAAAATATATTTATATATTTTTATTTAATATTTATTACAGTCATTTCATTGTCTTCTGGAACATCGTTATAAATTTATCAAATTCTGATTTCTGTTCTAATTTTCTTCCAAATCCATTTCCTGTTGAATCATTATTAGTCCAAATCTTTCGTATCTTGCAATATAGCTAAACGAATACTTCTTGTCTAAGTAACCTGTTTGTAGTGTATGTGAAACACAATCAATTTTGTCTCATGAATTTTTTACCAAATTCACAACTTCTTATAAATGCCCGGTTTTACAAGATTACCTCGATGATTTTTCACCATCCTGTTATCAATATATTCATTGATTTCCATTTGCAAATAATCCTTGAATGGCTTGTTTGCTGGAAGAGGTAAACAATGAATAACTCGGAATATTTTGTTACAAACATTTCTCTGAATTACGAGTATTAAAGCAGCTAAACATACTTTATAAATCAACAGGATACTTTTTTCACATTATGTTAACTAGGGCTTATTTTCGGGGGAGGGCTTAAATTACAAAAAGTTCTGAAAATCACGATAGGGCTTATTTTCAGGATATGTTTTATTTTCGGAAAAAGACGGTATTTACGTATCCTATTTACCTATAGTGATGCGTTTATTTAACGCATACGTTTAATCAATGTATAACCAAAACGGAACATCTTCATATTATTTTTTTTTTGTCCAAATGTTAAATCTAAAAACACATGTTCTAGATTAGATGTACAATTTCGTTTTTGAATTTTAGTCTGGTCCCGGAAAAATATAATATGAACGTATTTATATCAAAGGTAGCCACACAGCGGTTCTTTGAAGGATTTTTTGCGACTCTCGATAAATGTACCCCAGATTCTCTTTTCATTTTTGTGTTATTATATTTAAAAAATTATATTATCGTTCCGTATGTGTTTGTAAAATGTCTTAAAAATATTTATCAATGAACTATCAAGGAACTTGGCTACCCCTGCTATATATATTTGTTGTATAAAAAAAAATGATGAGTGATCAAAAAGAAAACGAAATACGTAATGTGTATGTATAATTTAAAAACAGTGAATATTTATTTTCTTTTTGTCGAACGATACTTATAATCGAATGATAGGTAAACTATAATAAACCATAAATTATAAAAGTAACACTATATGTTTCTTTTTTTAATTTCAATGAAATGTGCGAGTATTTGTATTAAAAAAATAAATATAAATTTTTATTTTATTACTAATTTAAATATTTTATCCATTCACATCTAAAAAAAAATATTTATTCTGAAACAGTACATAAACCTTTATCAGTTATATACAATTGCTATCTCTAGAATTACGAACTGCTATTGAACTTTTCATTATTACGATTTTTAGCTCCTAAAAAACTTATCAAAACATTATATTTACTTATTTTTAGTTGAGCATAATATTTAGACTTATCTGTTGAAAACGTTAAAAAATATTTATTTTGCACAAAATAAAATATTCGAGGAATACACACTGAAAATCACCAATGTAAATAAAATTATTTTGTTGAGATATTTTCAGACAAAAATTGGGGGAAAATGTCAAACCATATTTTTTGTTTGATCTATGATTATGACCATTTATAAAGATGCGTCTGCGGTAAATTATAGTAATAAATGACGTCATGGCAATGCATATATTATATGAAACACATTCAATAGTCTAGTGATGCGGTATTTTGGTATTTCCGACCGGTTCAACATATAGCTATACAAAAATTATATATATATATATATAAATATATATATATATATATATATATATATATATATATAATGTAAATAGTGTTAAACACAAAGAAACACTTTATAAACTTTGTGGCACAAAGTTTCACTATGATACTAGACAAAGTCAGGTAACATATTATATATTTGTATTTTCACGTTTCCAACAGAGCTATTGAAATTTAAAAAAATATATAGTATATTCATTATGTAAAAAAATAAGTTTTTTAAAATGAAGATTTAAAAATAAATGATATAGATTTCGTATAAACTATATTTTTTTATATTTAATTACTAATATATATATATATATATATATATATATACTTGTTTATATATACTTGTTTATATTCAATACTAATTTGTTATATTATTCCATTACTTATCGAAACAATTTTATTTATTTTGTATTTAAATATTATAATTTTACAACGACATCTATAATTAAAAAATAAAACATATGATAATTATTTTTTTATTATTGAAAGAATAAGAATATTTTTAGAATCAAAATTTATTATGTACTTTAATAATATGAAAAAATCTTACGTAATCAAATTTACATATAATATATATATATATATATATATATATATATATATATATATATAATGTTTGATCACAAGATGAATAAATTAATAATCATTTAATCGATAAAATAATGCATATTGGGAACGCAAAATTGGTACTCTATTTTATTTTATTTTAGAGGCGAAACGTGCTTTTCAGAGTTTTGCGAAAGAAAATCACTGTTTTTATGAATTTAATCAACAGATACAAGTTTAAATTTTATATTGGAATTAAAAATTATTTTTTTTTATAAAAAAATACATAAAAAAATCATAAGTGATTTTGAATGATATGAAAACGTCTTATAAAAAATCTGTGACACATCACTGTCAATTCATATATTACATAATATATTGCGAAGGACATTCAATTTATCCTATTCTTGCGAACATCGTCATCACAATATATAAAAGGGGAGCGAAAAACGACAAAGGGGATAAAATGAAGGATTTTCACTTATCGCGTTCGAATCCTCAAACAGCCTCATCTTCTCCATCGGTGTGCCCCCATCGACGTAGCTTTCACATTTTATTATGAAGATTTTCATTAGAAGTGTGTCGAATTTGATGCACCCCCCTGCTTCCATTGTCTCATTCGCAATTTCGTAGCTTCATTTTCATCAAAAGTTGTCGATTTTAGTGGAGCTTTCACGCGCCGTGTCGCTTTCGTAATTTTGGAAGATTCCACGGAAATAAGTCAGTGCGTACTAATCAGATGCTTTTTACGACGCTGTTTTTCCGAGTTTAAGCCAGCCACCCGCTTTCAGAGGGGGGACGAACGGACGGTTTTTCCTTTTTCTTTTTGGGAGGAGACGGTGCTTTTGGTCCTTGTTTCATTTCTGCTTCATTGACTCGACATGACGCACCCCCCCCCCTCACGAAATTCGCGACCTTCCCCCGTGCCTTATATTTACGACGGGGAGATAAAAAATAAATGGGTGACTGGAATTTTACGATTCAGCAAAGAAAATATGTCCGATACTTTTGGTATTTACTTGTATTCCTGTCGTAAATACGGCAAATTTATGCGTAGGTGGCGACGACGAGGGCGAAACTCTAAGCGAATAACATTATCATAATACGTGTCGTAAAAATAAAACTCGGGGTCCCGGGGATGGTTTCGGAAAAAGGGAAAATCTTTGCAAAAAATAACAATATTTGCGCATACAAAATAAAGATTTTTTTTCTTTTTACCGAAAAACATAACAGAATACATGCCTACAAATACGACCCGAATATAATCCGAAAAGCGGTTAGTCAAAAGTTTTCACTCTCAAAGTTTTCCATCTTGTATCGTTCCGTGTATATTATTTTACATTACATCGTATTAATAATGTATATTTTATTTTTAAACATTTCTGTTTATATAATAATATATTTTTTATATGCTATAAAAGTTTTTCATTATAGAAAAATCGCATTTTTTTATGTAATTGATAAAAATATATATATATATGAATTCTTAAAAAAAAATCATAAAATAGGTCATAAACTTATTTAGTATTAAATTGAGTATAAAAGCAAATAACATTGGAACAATTATAGTATCATATATTTATATTCAATTATTTTCTATATAAATTATAAACGAATAAAAATAATTGCAAATGTTCAATATTAAGTTTGTATCGATAATTTTTCACATCCGACCAAATATTCGAAAACGAATTTTCCGAAAATTCTCGAATATCGAATTTATACAGGCCGGTCCTCAAAGTTTGCGTTATAAATCTTTTTAATCACTTTAACACACATGCGACCAAATTTATAGCTTCAAACAGCAATAAACGATCAACTTTTAAATACTGCATGATATTTTAACGCGGTACCGCCCTATGAAATATCGTATTACAATATAGTACGATTTAATTCGCCAATAAATTATTTCAAACTTCGTTGCCGCTAAATGAATTTTCCAAAATGTTTTTCGTCGACGAAAAACGCCAACGCTGCGACCGCGACCTCAGATACGTACGGTGAAAAAGTAAACACCGATATAAATAACTTTTATCTTTAGTTTAATGCAATTTAACCTTTAAATAAAGTCACCGCTTGTAGACGGAATAAAAAAAAAGGATTGAAAAGGTTTTTTTGCACACGAAAAAAAAAATAGCGGAAAATAGAGGGAATGAAGTAAATTTTGTGTACGTCCATTTACATAAAAAAATATTGCTTTTATATCACATTTATACTAAAATTACTTTCCATATAATCTTGGATCTTATGGGCTATTTTTCACTTTTTTTTTTCCAGCGGAAAAACGAAGAAGAGGGCAGATGATGTTAGGTACAAAGGTTTTCCATTTGAAAGTAGAAACATAACGTATGAGCGTAACTATTTTATATATTTATATATATACAGTACGATTACAAAATTTGAATATTAACTTGAATTTGTAAGATATATCTTATATCGTATAATGTTTTTTTAATTACCTAACTAATTATGAAATTAGATAGTACAATACTTTACATATAAGATTATATTAAAATTTATTACAGTTAAATTGCTTAAATTAAAACTAAAAATAGATAATAGTATCAACTTAAATAAAAAACTATATATTTTATAAAATTAAAAAAAAATCACATTTTAAAATCTAGATTCAATTTCAATATATTTCAACTATGTTAATTATAGCCGACAAAACCACGATCAATAATTCAATATATATTGAAATAAAATCTATAATATAAACATTTTATAAAATTGAAACCTCGATCAGAATTATAAAAGACCAATAATACAACGGTCTTATATATTTTAAAGTATAATTTTTGAAATTCCATAGATCTTTTCACTAGCTTTCAAAAATAATTTTAAAATTTCATTCAAAAAAAAAACTGAAATTTTTGAAAATGAAAAACGGCTGAAAAATCGAAATTTTCAAAAAAAAATTCATATTATTTTCGTCCTGGGAATTTACTTATAATTTTTTTTCGCCACAGCCGCATCTGTAATCGCGAACACAAACGCGAATAAGCGACTCCGCGCTCGTTTAGTATTGTAAATTTTTATCTTTTTATTGGAAAAACATACGCGAGTGTGTTGTTTGGGTTTTTCCGAGCGTTTCGAAGGCGTATCCTGCGAACAGAGAGAAAAAAGTGTGCACAAAAAAAAAACACACACACACACACACGTATGAATACTCTATAGCCGTTATGCCGAGAAAAACCGGGGCGGTTGGCGGGGGGGGGGCGCTGAATGAAAAATAAAATAAAAAAAAAGAGAGAGAGGAAAAAATGTAAACGTTTTCAGCGATCTTGTTTATTTCATATTGAACACGCTCGCCGACGATAAATTGGTCGTTATCTGCAGTAACGCCTCCGAAGCTTTTCCATATCGAAAATTTCGATCTAACTCCAGATATTTTTCCCGGTTGCACGTGTATGCGAGATTATTTTTCTCTCTCTATCTATCTATCTTTTCCATTTTATAAATATGCACGTGTAGTTCTTGTAATTCTAAGGTCCGCGTTTTCACAATTTTCGAAATCTTGATACGAAACGGTTACACCTTGCTTATGGTGAAGTAAAAGCGGATACGTCGGTTCACATCGCTTATTTATAATATAATGCCTTTTTCGCCGTTCGATATTTTTTTTATTCACAATATAAGCGAATTACGACTTTTTTTTCTCGGTTGGAAAATTTACGTATCACAAGCCCTTCTATAATACGTATTTTCATTCCTATATTATATCATATTAATGTTGTGAAGCAATCGCTATTTTAAAATATATTATTATCTAATCGGTTAAATATTTTAATTTTGATTATCAAAATTATAATAAGCAAGTTATACAAGTGATATAAATAAGCTCGTCGACTGGTAATACAAAGCATTTTTCTAAAAGCTTATTCTCAATATCATCTAACATGTATATAATTCTATTTATTTAAATTAAAAAAAAATGATTTTTTAGATTAATAGATAAAGTAATGAAACTATAATAAATATATTCAATAACGATAATCAAAATTAATATATTTAAAAAATACATTTTTATTATTCTTATACGAATAAATATTGATTATTTATATAGCGAATATTTTTAATTATTTTAAAATAATTATACAAATATTATATATTATAAATTTTGCGATTTTCTGAATAATTTCTACGTAATTTGCGAGATAAAATCTTAATTCCGATGAAATAAATCTTAAAATAAAGCCTACTCGACAAGCATTAGCGTTGATAATATAACATAGCATCCCGATAAGCGAAAGCTTTCTCTCTCTCTCTCTCTCTCTCTCTCTCTCTCTCTCTCTCTCTCTCTCTCTCTTTCGATCATTTGAAACGTAAGACAGACACTAAGGGACTCTTGAAGTCGGATTAGCGAGGTTGATTCCGTTCACGACAGCCGTCAATTTATCGTTCGGTTAATTTTTCTTTCTTCGACCGCGTCGGATTGAGTCGTTACCAAGTTTTTCCATTTGCGGGACAAAAACTAGCGGCGTGTGAGCTTTCATAAAACGCGACCCTTAATCCGTCTAATGACTTTCGGAGGGCGAATTTTGTATGTAAGAAGTGCGAGGGTGGCTCGTAAATGCGGCCTTTTATAGTTGTTTACATCGGAATTGACCGCCTTATTGCCTAGTGCCGACTCTGAACTAACAAGGCGACCTTCTCGACGTCGCCCGCTTCTAATACTCGGAAAATGGGGGGCGGCGCCCGTTCTAAGGGGAGGTTGAGCCGTTAAATTAACCCGCTCGACACTTTAACGACGTCGCAATAAATGTTTTCTTCTGAGTCGAACGAGTGACTCGGGAGTAAATTCGGATAACATTTTATATATATATATTTATATATATTTTCGAAAATAAAAACTGTCACTGAAGGCAATTAAGGACTAATTTATAAATTAAATGTAATAAAATTTTATTATCAAATTTATTACTATACTTTCATCTAAATTTGATAATTAGAGGAAAGTTTATCATATTCGTTAATAAAGTTTTCCTTTTGATATTTCTTTATTAAAGATTATTTATAAATTATTTATAAATTTCAAAAAATTTCCTTGATTTCTTAAAATTTTTATAACTATCTAAAAGTAATGAATATTTATCATATATATATATATATATATATATATATATATATATATATATATATATAATGTTCGTAGTGGTGTTGTATTATTTTTTTTGTCAAATGCTACTTTATTTTTACAATTTAATCTTAAATGATCTTTACATCTCAAAATATAAATCATTATCATAAAATATTTCAGAATTTACGATCCGATTTTGCTTCGATTTTCTTTGATTTAAACGGCTATTAATGTGATAATACCACATTTTTGACCTGCACTACTTTAACGCAACAAAACAATACTTTTCATCGCCATAATCGTATATTTTTATATACGATTTAAATTTTAATATTATATTTTTGATATCGATATATTCACTACTTCGATTAAATATTTTTTTACGTTTTTTTTCTACGCTCGGTATTAATAATTACGCTTTTAAAATTGTACACGTAATGGAATATTTTATCGCGATTAAAATTGCTTACAACAATTTTTACATCAAAGGAAAAAACACGGGACGTTTTTCACTCAACATAAGTATGTAAAATAGACTCGACACCCACGATAGTCTAGTAGATACATCCTCATTTAATGTGAAGTGTATACAGGGTTCGTTTAAAATATCTGCGGCGTTTTCAATTTTCTTTTATATAAAACGTTCTACTACTAAAAAAAAGTTAGATGTGTAAAATTTTACAGTAAATAAAAAAATATGAATGGCAGACGTACGTTTTATGATTTAAAAACACCGTAAATATTAAATTACCATGTATTTTTTACGATTATATAACTGTTGATTTATTTATATGTAATAATATAAAAATTATATGTAAAATGTTGAAATATAATTTAATGACTTCATACCTTGATTTTGTATAAAGAAATTGATTATCTCGATTACTATTGAAAAATATTTTTTTTTATTATGGATAATAAAAATTAGTATTAATTAATAAAACATCACAGTAACTCTTTATTTTATAGTTTTAAAAACAATGTGCAATTAAAATATATATTCACATATTCTGTGTTCATTTTTGGATATTTATATAAAAAAAAAGTTTCGCAAATATTTATTCAACGAAAAATTTTACTATTCAAATGAAATTCAATTAAAAATTCTGAAATTCATGAAATGCCACCAATAATTCGTCGAAACGCGTTTATAGTATTTGAATAAATTTTTAATAAAATAAAAAAAAATATTCATAAAAAACATAAAGTATCAAATATCTATCTTAAATCAAAACTATTCGCCACGTGTTAAAGCTCTTTTAGCACATTTGCTTATAAATACGTATTTTAAAAATGAATGCGAATAGTTTCGTTTGCAAATATTTGAAAAACATACACCGTCTTGCAGTTGAGAAGCGCTGTAATGGAGCATAATATCGAGCATCGCTGCACAAATTTAGATTTTCATAAAACGCCGCGAAACAATTCAAACTATTGCATTTTCGCCCGACGGTGTTTCGGAAAAATGCGCTTTTCGCGATTTTCCAACCCTCGCACGGCGCGGAGCTTTTAGCGCTTCGAGTGCAAAGTGAATTGTTTCTCCACTCGACAATAAATTTCAATTATCGACCATTTCATAATATGGGAAACACTTTTAGCGTGTATGCAAACGTGCATGCATGCATGCATTTTATGATATAAAAATTTATATATGTGTTGTTTAATATTATACGTATAAATAAATGTTTGTAATATAAAACGCGACGCGAGGCTTTGAAGGCGATTGTTATGCCGCGGCTTCTCATAAATTGAGATCGAATCGCAAGTGTGGAAAATTTATGTGAAAAGCGAACGAATGAAAATCGAATTCGTTCGTTTCACTTTTACGCGAATTATATGATAATCGAAGCGGTTTCAACGAGAAATTTTCTTATTGCAATTACGTTAAATTATTGTCAGAAACACGGATTATTATATATTTTTTTAATATTTTTTAATCAATATAATGTACAACTCATATATAAATCAACAGCTTAAAATTGCGATAATAAATAAATACATATCAAGAAAAGATATGTTTATATAATAAAAATTGATAGAAATAGAAAATATAATTTTGATTAAGTAGATCATATTATATATATATATGTACTATATTTTTGTTTCATTATATAACTAATAATTTATATACATTATTATATTATATTGTACAATAAACATAAAGTGCGTAAAAAAGGTTTTTCTTGTTACTTTTCCTTTGACATTACATTATTAATAAAGACGAATATATATTTTCCGCACTCACTCAATCGAGTGGGTGCGGAAAAATCTCATTTATTTCTGTGTTGGTTTTCAGTTAACCGGCAAATATCAGTAAAACAGACGTCAATTCACATCGAAGCCTTCATTGTCCGCACGATTTTTCCCATTTTATGTTCAAAACGAACGGACTTGGCATTTTCTCGAACGTTTCGATAACGCGCTCTATTTTTCCGGATCGATTACACGATTTAATTATTTCGCGGCGATACGGAAAAAATTGAATTTTATTTTTGATTCGAATTAGCAATCGCGTTTGTCCGATTGCGAATTTTCTCTCTCTTTTTTCAGCGAAAAGCAAATAATATTGACAGATATACAAAAAAAAATTTTTTTTTTGTTCCCATTGTGTTTTGTGAGCTTTTCAGAATCTCCGCCACCCGTGGAGATAAAATTGAAATGAATGAAAAGCGAGCGCTTTTTTTGTGTTTTCGTATCGAAAAATTTTCAATGTCCGCTTTCAGTGAATTAGTGTTTATTGTGTGCGTTTGCTGAAAAAAAACACGTACATACATTTATCTGAAAAAGTTGAAATCTAGATTTAGATAACTGGTACATTTTTCCATATTCATTCTTCTTTTCTATATTCGATTGCATTGTTGTTTCTTTCAAATTAATTTTTCAATACATATTTTTATCAATATAATTATTTTTTTTTAACGAATAAACTCTTTGACGTGTAAAGCAACTTACGATGTTTAATTTTTAATTAAATTTTTGATTAAAATTTAATTGAGAAACATCGCTTAAATTTGAATTGCTAATTAAAAACTTTGCGTTTGAATTTTAGGTACTATTTATTATTATTCTGTATTGAGAGTTGCAAAGTTTTATTATCGAAATTAACATAAATATTCATTCTGAAATATGAAAAAAGACACTCGTGGGAAATTATGGATAATCAGCGATTCCCAATTTTTTAATATATATTCAAAATATGCAATAAATACTATTGCGATATGAAATGATATTTTTTCTTTTGAATTTATCATTCATTTTGCGAACAAATATATGTGTAAATATATACGTCAGATTTAGGATAAAAATCATATTACGAATATTTTCCATTTGAAAATACCAGTGATTCTTATATATATATATATATATATATATATATATATATATATATATATATATATATATATATATATATATATATATATATATATATATAATACTTTTATCTCGAAAGAAATGAAGCGCGATGAACAATGTTTATGTGTTGACATCTTAGCGCATTCGGTAACCGGGAAAAATAAAAGCATTGCGATTCGCGTGTCTCGGAAAATTTTATTTCAACATATTTTCTTCTGAATTTCAGAAAAGACTCAAAAAATCGCCACAAAACCGACCGTATTTCGTCGCAGTAAAATGTTGACTTTTTTTCATATTTAGTGCACAACGTGTTGAAAATATAACGTGAAACTTACCGCAGAGTGCAATATGGTTTAAGAAAACTCCAATATATGACCTGATGAATATTTATTCAAAATATTATATATAAATAAAAAATAATATTTTTTTTAAATTATGAAACTACCTTTATTTATATAGTATATGGTATGGTATTTCATATATATATATATATATATATATATATATATATATATATATATATATATATATATATATATATATATATTTATATTTATAGGAACTTTTTCCGTTTAGTATGCGGTGTGTTTGTGCCAAAGTTTATAAATTTCTCAAAAGATCCCATTGCAACGACATTGTCGTTTGTTATAATCGGAATTGGTTCGGTTGTGCCAACTTGTGGAAAACTCTGTTGTCGAACTTGTTATAGAAATATAAACAGGTGTACGTAGTCTAAGAACACTAACAGCGATTATATACCATTGTTATTGGAATTTTCCACGTACCTCTAACCCCCATATACTTTGTAAGTGGTAATCGACTGAGTGCCTTATTCGTTCAAGTGGAAATATTATGAACAATTTTCTTCTTGGAATATTTATTAATTAAGATTCTGTGTCAATTTTTAAAATAAATTAATTATTTGTATTAAAAAAAAAAAATTTTTTCTTATATTTATATATATATATATATATATATATATATATATATATATATATATATATATATATATATAAATTTGACTTCCTGATACTGAATGCGGTATATCAGCCGAGTAATTAATTTTATCATTTTTTTTCACGAAGCGATTTTTGAAACGTTTTTCTGACAGATTTCAAAAAGGACCGCCGTAAATTACGGCGGAAAATTAGGTAAAATTTGTATCGGAAGCTCTCTCGCCAGAGTACTATATATATATATATATTATTTTTTACGACGGTATATGAAATTTTCTCGTACGGCATTATATAGAAATTAATCGGATCTAAAAGGACGATATCGTTTTTCATACGATATTTATTGAATTAATAGAGGCCGTTGCCGTGAATACACGAGAGGGAAAATTCGCCACTTAAGCTTTCAATGGATCCGATTTTCCATCGGTGTGGATTCTTGTGTTCCGCTTGTGGAAAACTCGATTTAAAACTTTATCAGAAACTCATTCGATTCGAGAGCCATCTGGTCGGTTATTTATTGCGATCATTTTGTGATGTTTTTGTTTATTTATATATTTATTATTCGCTTCGGATCATATTTAAAACTTCATATATAAATTTAAATAATTATAATAAATGATAATATTAAAAATATTAAAATATTCTTTTAACAAAAATGATCTGAAAATTTTTTTTATACATATATACTTTTTTCAAGGACATAATATAAATTTTATACGAAACTTTAAAATTTTAATTTCTGCTCAAAATCTCCATATTTATATATCATTGAATTTTATATATAAAAAGACGTCCTTCTTAGATACAAATTGAAGATGAAAGCTTTATTCTACGTCTCGAACTCGAGACTTAATTCGCATTAGTAAAACATAGTATCATCTGATACATTTCAAATGTTTATCAAAGTGTATACGTCTGTATGTACTTTTGCGCACTTCATATCTTACAAACAAAACAAATTTCAAATATTCACTTAAGTGAGTATTATTTTAATTGAAATGATAATTTTCATTATTTGAATGCAAAATTGGCAATTTATAACTACGATACAAACAAATTTTCAATATAATAAAAGCTCAAATGCGGCAATGAATTTTATAATTTCCACATATGCGAAGCTTTTATATGAATGTCGTGGGCTTTTTATCGTTCGTATATAGTCAGTTGGCGGTTTAAGAAAATTAAATGCAAACAGAAAGACTACTTGTAATAACAACGAGTCGAGCTTTCCAGGAAAATTTGAAAGCTTATCTGAGCTCCGGCAGCCGTTTTCGTAAAATACTCTGAATCCGCCGCCGAACTTTCAAAGCTTCTATCATTCCATTTAAATAAGCGCTCGTTCGCAGTTTATATAAATTATTATATTCAAATTTTACATATAAAGCTTATTACTATGCCCTAAATCGGCTATGACAAACCGTGTTTTCATATGGTAAACTAATTTATTTCACATATAAAGTAGTTTACACGATTTCGAATGTATAATTATATTTCAGTAAATAATATTTCAATATGTTTTTACAGCATATATACCGCTAAAATAAATGTTTACTTAATAACATATTTCAATATTAGAAATTAGAAATAAATTAACTGGATATCATTTTATATCACATATAAAATTTCAATAAATATCAATATTAATTGAACTAGAAATATTAAAAGTATTTATATATATATTATATTATGAAATACATATTTGAAAAAAAAATGTTAAGTATAAAATAAATATAGCAGAAGCGACAAAAACGAATCATCTGAGGTCTATTCGTATTATTTTACGAACAAAACGAAAATATAATCGATTACAGGTTCTAAAAAGTATTACATACACATATAGCACATAAAGGTAGTATAAAAGAAAATATTTTCCATTACATGTATTGTTTCGTCAACTACGTTTCTATTGTGTGAACGTTGACCGGTTTTTCATCCGCGAGAAAATAGACTGACGCCATTAAAAGAAGAAAAACTGAATGAAGCGTTCGCAAATAGGAAAATATCGAAAATCATCGTTCAAATAAGAGAAAAAAAAACATAGAAATTGTTTCGTACAAGATCGATAACTCATCGACGAGAAACGGAAAACAAGGAGCGTTTTTCATTAATTTGAAAGCTGCCAATTAATCAATTCTGAAAATTTTCAGCGAACGGGCAAATGGCGATATCGAACGCGATGTTTAACTAATAACTCGAAACGTCAATTTTTCCGATGAATTTCCTCCCCCGTTTTATATTCTCATTGTGATGGAGTATTTTCGTGTTCTACAGTAATTTATTAATTGTTATTAATTTAATTTGGAAAAGTTGAAAAATTCATATAAATCTACAAATACTTACGTTGAAACAAATATATATATATATATATATATATATATATATATATATATATATATATATATTTTATATATATATATAGATTTTTTATTACATTTTATTTAAATTATAATATATTTCAAATTAAATATAAATCTTTTAACACACAAAATTATTAAACACAACACTCCAAATCTCTTATACTCTTTTAATAACTTTGAATATATTTTTTTTACCATAGAAATAGAATGAATTTTTCCATGTGGACATTTTCCACGTGCTTATAAGTGGTTGTGCGAGTTTTTGTGCGAAATTTTCGTGTGGGTTTTCCACAGAATCTCCGAGTATATAAGAGGGGCCATAACTCTCTCGGCGATGTTTTTTTGATGAAAATGGGAAAACTTAATGGATATTATAATGTGACCGAATTGACAAAGAGGTTTTTAAGGGTCTTATAAATTTAACTTTAAGAGATTTCTAATTAATTTAATTCCCATTCATATTGCGCAGCCATAATGAAAATATAAGTTATCTAATTTGAAACTGACGTAAGTCACAATTTAAAAATTTATTTTCATTTTAAAATTATTATGAAAAAAGTTTAAATTAAAAAGAAAATTTTTAATTTTCATTATTTAATGAAAAACAAGATCAAAATTTTATTTATGAATAAAAATATTTCCATTATATACTGATTTTCATCTTGTTATGAAAGTGTTATAAATTTATATTATTTACCCTCAATAAAATATAAAGTATTTAACAATATTGACACATATATATTAGTGAAATATAATATGATTATTTATCAAAATGAATTTAAACACATTACAATGTGTGTATTCGACGTGAAATTCAAAGATTACATCAGCGAATAGGTTTAAATGGGGATGCAGCACATTTTCAGAAGATAACCGAGCGAGGTTCAAGGGTCAAATATAAAGACAAATCTCGAAACCAAGAAGCGAAAAATAAAGATAGACCGAGGAAAAAGCAAAATTTCGAGTGCGCAGAGATGACAACGGGGAAAAGGGATGGGGGGAGGGAAAGAAAAGAGCGAGAGGCGGAAAAGTGGTCCGCTGTGAGGGCGGTTTTTCCCCGCTCAAGGCGGTCTTTTCGCAATTTTCCTTTTAACAATGCACAATTTCGCAGATGATTCGGGATTTAGCTCGGAATTAATTTCGTCTAAAGCGAAATAAAAATACGCTAATAACTTTGAAGTTTTTGATTAATTAAATACCATCGGGCGCAAAGTTCGCCGTGCCCCCCTGTTTTTTTTTTATTTCGACGAAGTTTTTTTCCAAATTTTTTTTCCGCGTGCAAACGTGCGGGTAATTTTCTTTTTGTAATTTATAATATGAGGTGTATATATATATATATATATATATATATATATATATATATATATTAATCCCAAAAGTCACGACCTAGCTACCTAAAATTCCAATTAAAATATTGTAATTGTACTGCGGTGTTAGTAATTATATTTTTTATATAATTAAACAAAATATATATAATTCGATTATTATTTTTTTTATTTTTAAATATTAAATAATTTGTTTAATTTAGTTTAAAGAGAAAAAAATGCATTTCTTTATTTATTATTATCAAAAAATATAATTTCAAGATTCAACCAAAACAAATTTGATTTTAAGTATGCAGAAGTTTTCATTGAATTTTTAAACCTATTTTTATTTATAATTATTATATTAGACATTGTAATATTATCTAATTAATAATAAAATTTAATTTAAATATAAAAATCAAAATTAAAATCATTTTTTAATAAATTCTAAAAATTTCACATTTTTCTTACATTGGTGATCACTTAAAAATAAATTA
Organism: Leptonema lineaticorne; assembly: GCA_024500535.1. Lineage (NCBI taxonomy): Eukaryota > Metazoa > Arthropoda > Insecta > Trichoptera > Hydropsychidae > Leptonema > Leptonema lineaticorne. The sequence goes on along the minus strand of JANIJI010000013.1, from coordinate 5,442,284 downwards.
TATACGATTTTTCTTAATTATAATACAATAATCCCTCACTTATCGCTGGTGACACGTTTCAATATACGCTAGTTTCCTTAGTAGCTATAAGTTAAAATCCACGACTCAGAAACGTTATATTTATTTCAATCTTTATACATTATATATATTTCTTTTAAAATACTCATACATACTAAAAACATTTTAAACTATTAAACCTATATATAATAAACCGCAAATCAATAATTGATCACTACAATTTGATTCATACTGTAATCTTCGATTAAACTGCAAGAAATCAGTCAACATTTAACGCTCGTATATAACATTACGTTGAAACGATCTAAACACCGAATATTTTCACATTATATATAACGCACAACGCAATCGAAACGTGACAAAATTTAACCGTTACTAGTTTTCACTATCGCCATAGTCGCATGCCATATCGAAGATAGAGAACTACGGTATACGAAACGAGGCAATTCTAGTTCGCTTTTAGTACACCGGTAAATAGATTATGAGCCCTAGAGCTGTGACTGGTACGACTGTAGCGGTTTCGGATACAAGCTCTATTGGCTTCGATTCAACCGCCGACATTCTCATACACCCTCTAAACCAACCCCCATATATATGTATATATATATATATATATATAGACACACGTTCAATAGTATACTATCCGCGTTAATTCGGTCGTTATTTGCACGAAATCCACGAATGAGAAACGATAGTTAGGGGTATGTTTCGGCGTCGAGAAGCCTCAATCTCTGCGAATCAATCGTTTTCGAAGCGATTGCTTTAATCTAATCGTGACGGTAACGGTCACGTATAAATGCCTTTTCACTATGCAAATCTACCAGATAATTTAACCACCGCCACCCCCCTCACCTCACCTCCCCCCATATACGTGTGTCAGATCTTTGGAAACTAATTAAATTCAATATATACATGAGTATTTCAAATTGAACGCTATTTGTATTTTAAGTTCAATTTCCTGTATTCGATTAGTGAATTTTCAATGGCGCTAATTGTATTATATATATATATATATATATATATATATATATAATGTGATCAAATTATTTATAATGAAATCGGACGAAATTTTGACAACTTAAAAAATATGTAAATGAAGATATATATATAGGAAGATATAATTTACAAAATAAAAACTGTCTTCCCAAAATCAAAACGCAATGATTTCTAAAAATTAAATGGAGGATATATAGAAGGACACTTTTCAGAGTAAGACAACTTAAAAAATGATCATTGTTCTCCTTAGAAAAAAAAAAGTACATTTGTGAATAATTTATTCAATAGAGGATATAAGTTATAAAAGTCACCCTAACATTTATTACAGTAGTGCTTTATGTATAGAATCTAGTAGTATCTATAAATAATATATAATTACTGCTTATTATTATATATTATTATTTTTTTATTTACGACACATAAATCGCTGTCTGGTTAAATTTACATTATTTATATCAAACAATTCATAACGTATTCATTCAATTATTATAATTACAACAATAATTTCGAATACAAGATGTAAACGTCAATGATAAAATTTGCCAATAATAGAGAGCATAATAATAAACTACAATTATTATTAACATAAAAAAAAAATATATTATAATTCACTACAATGGACTGTTTAAACGTTAAGTGTGTACTAATATGTTGTTTCAAGGCGCCGGTTGCATTTGCAGTCGCATTTTGTATACATTATGTAGCGCCTTGTAACAGCAACGTCTTAAGTATCACGGTTTGAGGTTTCGCGTTGATAAATTCTGAATGAGATGCTAATTTTCAGACCGAGAGCATCTTGAATAATCGCTGAAAAGACTCGTTTCCGCGAAAAGCTCCGCGAAAAACATGGAAAACAGACGATGAATGTGCTCGGCTACTAGATATTTATTCTAAATATGCAATTTTTAATGAAGAACGAACCATGTTTATCCAACTTTTTTAAATTATATATATATATATATATATATATATATATATATATATATATATATATATGTATATATATATGTATATATATATATATTTTCATTTATTCACATATTTAAATCTGATAAAAAAGTTGATGTCAAAGGTTATTATCTCACGATAATATTTGGAAAATTCACAATATAACAATGATACTGTGGACATAACGATGATAAAAATCCACAACCGCTTTGTTTCCGTAAAATTATCATTATAATTTATTATATATATATATATATATATATATATATATATATATATATATATATATATATATATTTCGACGTTGTTAATAAACGAAAATGACACTGCCGCGATAATATTCAACGTTTCGTTACGTTCAAATGTTTATACGCTGAAACAAATAATTTCAGCTGAAAAACAGAAAAATGTATAAATATATATATATATATATATATATATATATATATATATATATATATATATATATATATTAACAATAACAAAAACAACAACGCGTAGATAGCGTTTCATATTCGACAGTAAATTGTGCACAATATAACGAATTCCATGCGAAGTTATTGCAGTGCGTTATTTTTATTTATCTTTCATGTGTGTGTGTTTGTATGGATGTTTATATGCGAACGGTGTGACAATATAATTCCCGGAATTATTATCGTTTTTATATATAATATTTATATTAACATTTTGAATATATATCATTTTACATATAAATATTGATACTTTTGAAAGGTTTATGAATTTTAAATTCAATAAATGTTTGGTATATTACATAATATATCTATATCGGGGTAATAAATTTATGTATATACATATACGTTGTCGACTCGTATAAAGTGATTCAATAATTTTATATTTTATTGTAATCGAAACATTAGCTATCCTTAATCTATATAATAATCTAAGACTGAAAATCATACAATAATTATAAAATATAAATTTCAATTAAGTACTTATATATCACGTTAACTAACTTTTTTATTAATAATTTTGAAACAAATATACAAAATCAAAATCTCTATATAAGTAAAGAATGTTAACAATCTCAATTCTCCTTTTACAATATGTAATATAATTATCAACGATATTTTATATCAAAAAGTAAAAATGTAATCTTGTAATTTAATATTTTTTTCTCATTTATCTTAAATATTGACAATATTTTTAATTTAAAATAATGAAATAAATATATTTTTTAAAAATAAATTGTTCAAATATTTTAATCTTATATTTTGAAAATTAACACTAAAACCATAAACTATAATTGCATTAAATATAAAAACGTGCAAGGGAAATATAATAATGACAACTGACTTTTTTTTCTAAGTATAATCCGAGTATTAACGTGTCATAACATATATTTTCATGTATTATTTTTTGTGTATAACAAAAACGAAACGATGGACGAAGGTAAATAAAAACGGACAAGCTTTCGTAGATCAAAAATATTTATACAGTACCAAGTATTGACATATGAAACAACGTACAAACACTCATATATATATGTTATTATTAAAATATATATATTTTTTTTAATATTTATAAAATTTCTTATATATATATATATATATATATATATATAATTATATTAAAATAAATGCGGTTCTTTCCAGTACAAAAAAAAAACGTTCTGCCGTATAATCAGTGTAAAATTTTGGGTAACATTGCGGATATTATGTTAACCAAATAGCTCGGGGCACGCGACGTAATCAAATTTAATGGCCTCTTTATCACACACACAAAACACGAAGTACATTCACAAATAGAATATGGAAAACTTGACTGATTAATTTTAAAGCTTGAGGGTCCTCGATAAGTCAAAGAGATCCCGCCCAACGGACCCCGAAAGCACCGAAAACCCGGTCCGGTATTTCTGCCGCAAATGAAATGCGAGTTAAACACGCGAGCGGTTAACCGCCCAGAGAGTGTATATCCTTTTGCCAGAGATCCTGAAGGATATATTCGACGGCTGGCGGGACTATAGCGTGGTCCCTTTGGACCATGGGCGATTCTATCCTCCCCCCCCTCCCCCTCCTCCCTCCCCCGGTATCTATATTAGGAATTTCTCTGTGTAAAAGAACTTCGGCTGGCATTGCTCCTTTGATTCCTGAACGAGTGTGTTTTCATATCCTGTTTGATTTAAATTCTGAGTAGAAAACGCTTTGAAGTGCACTCGATCAAAAACGATATTTTCTTGTTTGCATTCGATAAAACTATATATAGTATATTTTTATTTATTCGTGATTATATATATATATATATATATATATATATATATATATATATATAATATAAATATTTAATAATATATAATATTTTTATCGTATTATTTTATATGATATTTTTGCGCATTTCATTCCAGAGCATCATAAAAATGTTAATTATGGAATCGCATGTCATTCAACGAAAATAAATTCATATTTCGAAATAAAATGGTCGACATTGGATTTTTATATATATATATATATATATATATATATATATATATATATATATATATATATATTTAATATGATATAATATAATAATTTCTTATTTGAGTTGGAATTACGCAGACGTTTATCCTTCAATTTTATTTGAGATTTGACGACATACATATAAATAATGTGATATGAAAAATTTCAGGAGAAAAATACGTAATGCGATTGAATATTTTATGAAATATATCCTTCGCGAAAACGTAAATATATGATTATATTTAATGGATACATGAATTTTTCAATTTTAGTTAAAGACGTACGATTTCAATATATTTTTTTTCGTAATAAGCGATTAAAAATTCAATATTTATCTCAATAGATGAATATATATATATATATATATATATATATATATATATATATATATATATATATATATATATTTATCTTAAATAATATATTTTTTATTAGTAAAACATGTTTCGATCTGAAATTGAAATCTGAACGTAAAATCCTTACAATTGAAATTCTTCCAGAAAAATTAATTAAAATGGATTTTCATTGTCTATTCTAATGGATTTTTAAAAGGAAACGATTTTCTCGACTTTCTAATTTTACACGAATACTATTTTATTTTCATATTTTATATTAAACTATATATTTTAATTTATTATAAAATTGGAATTTGAAATACAATTTTATTATATAAAAAGTATAATAATTTCAGATATATTTCAACAGTTAAAAATAAATATCGTAATTTTGCACGTAAACGATATTGAATAGATTTTATTAAATTTACTGTTATTACAAATTCACAGGTGTGAACTGTATATATAAAAAAAAAACAAGTCGTAAACAATTCTAATTTTACCCAAGGCTTTCACTGTTCCATAAAAAAGGCTTCTTCTCTTAGTCGTCGTCATCAATGGAGAATGGAATCCGTTGTCTTCTGACTCTTGATGTGCGAATCCGATTGTTTCGACTCCAGACTCGTTTTATTGGAGTCGATCTTCTCATCCGACGATTGTTTTCCATTCGAATTTCTCTTTTATCTCGAAACATTGCAAAAAAAAATAAATGTCTTGTACGCTTTTAAAGAATATATCTGTTTGCGTTAATTATATATGTCGTTGCCATTGATTAAATTAATTTTTAGAACTATACATAATCTCATTATATGGAAATATAAGTCACAATCTTTATTTATAAAATTAACAAATAAATACAATGACATTTCTATAAAAAAATATGTGCAATATTTGAGATCAAATTAGTAGATTTATTCTCATGAACATATAAATTAACTTTGTATAGAAAATTTGCGTCAGATTGAAAGATAATATTTATTTGAAAGATAAATATTCTTAATCAAATACATTCATCTTTCTATGAATTATAAAATAATAAAAATATATATTTCTATACAAAAATCAATTTTTGAAGTCGTTTAATATTATTACTTATAATTGTATTTTTTTTTGTCTATATATTATTTTATTCAATGTTAAACAATATATACAACAAATCTATTGTATGAATTCAAATCCGCGCTGATAAACGACTAATTTATTTTAATGATTGTTAAATAAACGAAAGACAAAGGCTGCCCCCCCTTTTTACGATTCAATATTTTTAATTAATACGAAAACATTCGAGTCGACTGACAAAAGAAAGTACAACAAATAAACGAGATCGGGTTTAAAAAGACGGGCAGAAGAATGAAGTTAAATAATTCGAGACGGAACTCAAATTAATGAATCCTACCCGTTACATGTTTATATAATCATTATATATATATATATATATATATATATATATATATATATATCATTTTCTGAGAAATTTAATTATAATTATTATTAATAAAATAATATTTCTTTTTACCATAGATTTTTATGAATGTTGAAAATATACAATATAAAAATTTACGCAATGTGTATAAATAAAAATGAAAATAAAATGTTGTTTTTTTTTTCAAATAATAACGTTTTACATTAATTACCAATTAATTTCACACTCCAATTGGTATTTTTTGAGATATCGTTCAATTTTGAAATAGAAAATTCAACATAAATCGATGTTTGAACATTGCCTGTTTGTAATTCGTTAATAAAAACGATACCGATTTAATATTTTATTTTTGAACGAATCGTTCGCAAATATAAATAAAAAATCGAGGCTTTTTTAAATATTTTATATATTTTTATTTATGCACGAGACGTCCTTAAAGTTCCGAGAATGATTTCATATTTTTTTTTATTTAATTTCATTATTTATCCTTATATTATATTATATAATATAACTGAATATAACTTAGTCTTAAATTTAACTTAAAATATCGAATAAAAAAATTTTCACATAAAAATATTTAGATGAAAAAAATATTGATTAATATTATATATTATTAAATTTGATTGAAATTCCCAATATTTTAAAAAATATTCTAGTGTTATTAAATAAATTTAATGAACGATATAATCTAATTATGGATTAATTATATTTTTATTCTGTTTTACAATCAATAAAAAAAGTAATAAATTATAGCTATTGAAAATTTTAACACTTATTTTCAATTAAATTTTTTTCTCGTCCACAATTCCATTAAATAAAAATGTTGATTTAATTAAAAAAATATATTGTATAATAGGATTTTATTTTTTACTAGAAATTACTTTGGACATTTGAACGTTTGCTATTTGTAATATAAAAATATTAAAATGAAACAATATATTTTCATTACATTTTTTTTTACAAAGGTTAACTGAAGTGAAAATTTATTAAACTCCGTTTTCCAACTGTTTCATATTTAACACAATTTTCTTTTAATATTCGCCCACTTGACTGAAATAATTTACACGATTTTTAACAATAGAATACAATATTCTAATATTAAAATGAAACATATAGAGATTATTATTATTTTTGTACAATTTTTCATATATATATATATATATATATATATATATATATATATATATATTATTTAATATAATTTCTAAAATATGTTATAATCTGAAATAGATTGTCTCAGATGATTTTATCTTTATTATGATATTTTAATGCGGATAAAAAAAAATAATGGATAATAAAATAGAACACTCTCACAAAATTTTCATCGCATTACGTAAACCCATTTTTAATTTCACACTGCAAATATACATTTATTCGTCTTGTTTACGAGATATAAAAATATATTTCAGCGTATATATTTTCGCTCGGACAAAACGGAATTTTTCGTATAACGACACGGCATTATTTTGGTTGTCATCACGTTTACGCTTTTCCGCGTTTTCCGGCCGGTTTTTTTTTTTATCCGGAAAATAACCGACGACTCGACGAATGTACGGCACTTTGTCACCGGTGCTACGATAATAGACGAGAAATCTGTACACGCGTACACGACTACAATACGATAAAAATATATTTATATAATACAGGGATAGTCAACTTGTTTCTCAACCTATATATCAATTTAAAAATAAATAAATCAATACGTCAAAATTTTTAATAAAGAAATTATATATTTGAAATTTTGACGTAGAGCTAGTGACTCGACCTTGTTAAAATTTGATATAAATTAATTATCGCTATAATAAATTAATATTTTATTGAACTTTAATTGATATAATATAACAAAATTAATCTTTAATTCAAAATGAGAACAAATATAAATAATATTAATTAATTTTTCATACATATTTTTACTCAAATATTTAATTGATATAGTATTTATATTTTATATATACAATAGATAAATATCAGTAACTTAATTATAGAATAGGCGATTTAATCGTATAAATAAAATAAAACAATGCCACGAATAATTAAATGAAAAGCTCAGGTTCAAATATAAAACCTCTAATTATAATTCTAAGAACACACACACACATATATACAATTAATGGTAAAAATATTAAAATTTTTACCATTTATTTGAGCTACCAATTCTTCATACTTCAACTCGTTACTTTGCGACCTGAAAAATATAATAATATTATATAATACACTTCGTACGCTATTTTTACATATTATTTATTGTGTGTGTGTGTATGTATATATATTTTTTTGGGTTTCTTTTATTATCACCGTATGTAATAAAATACACAAAATAATGTTATACCGAAGTTCGCGTGTTTATACATCCTTATTCTTATAAAAACTTCTATCATATTTCGCTTTTGTTCGTCCTTAACATGTTTTGTCTGTCATTTGACACGAAATTTTATTAAACGATACCGCAGAACATTATCTTCATTTTTATTTGTATATTATATATATATATATATATATATATATATATAATTTTATTTTTCAAACGTTATTATTCTCCATAATAAAAATAAAATTTCCATACAAACATTTCATTTCGAAAAATAATCTGATTTTGAATACACGTCAAGATTGAGATTTATACGTAATAAAAGGTTTATGTGTTATAAATAAAATAACTATAATACTTTTAAGTTAAAATTTTGAGTTTTAAAGCACTGATTTACCTTTTATGAGACCTACTTTTAGATTACACATAATATAAAATTATATTTTAATATAAATAAAGATTAAAATAATATCAGATTAAACCTAACTATTTATTCATTACAAATATTTATATATTTTAAATATGAATAGTTCAAAAACATTCAAAACGTGAAATATTTAATTATTCACTTTTCAATTATTAAAAATTTTCTAATATTATTTATGAATATGTTTTCTAGTATTATTTAAATATTTCTCTCGTTTCTATTTATTCAACGATAAATCTGACGAACAGCAACAGCTGCATCCTTTATTACAGAAAAACGAAAATTAATACAAAAAGAAAAAAACTTCTAACAGCTGTTGCACTTCAACCCGTTTGAAAATGCAACATCAATGCAGATTTAAAGTTTAATTTTCCGACACGTTTTCTTTTTTTTACTATATTTTTTTTCATTCGCTAAAAATTTTCAGCGGCAGCTGAAAATTTAACATCGTCCGAACTTTTCATTCAATTTTTAAAAAAGTTCCAAACGTTTAACACATTAGTAATGTAAAAATTTACTGAAAATATATTCATTCAATATGCAAGGAATTTGTCTCTTGAAATATTTTATACACATAAATAATATAAAATTTTATATTTTATCATTAAAATAAAATAAATAATCACACATATATATTTTTATATCGTATATAATATTTTATAATATTTGAAATTGTTAAAAAATGTAACAATATTAGTGAAAAACTTTAATCCGCCGCACACCTTAGCGCTATAAATTCACCAATTCATCGCGAATTTTAACAGAAAAACATTGAATTACGCCTTATAATTACGCACGAACTAACATTAACAAAAAAAAACGATTTGTAATCGCACAAAAGAAATATTAATTTCCCAAATTTATTATACCACAATGGACTTATTGATATACCACGTTAATTCTTCTATTTTTCCAAAAATGGAATTGCGTGATTGCGTTAATTACTTTCGTCGGCCCTACATAATAATAAGCAGTTTTATATGTATATTATATATATATATATATATATATATATATATATATATATATACATATGTATCGATAGATTGTAATCTCGTCTGCCACTTTTTACGAAAATTGAAAGCAACAAATGCAAATTTAACACATGTTTCCGCCGAAATTGTTGTAATTATCGAATGAAAGAAAAAAAATATGTACAAAATAAAAATAAAAAAGACTCGTAATTTTTATGGAATTATTCGATTCGAAAGCGACAATGGGAAATAAAGAGGTCCAACACATTGTTATTTAGAAGCGTTTTCGCATAAAAATAGTTTTAGGAAAATTTTTCGTCGTCGCACCGAGATTTATTCTCATTGTTTTCTTTGAACTTTGAACTATGTTACAAAAGAAAAATAGTAGCAAAATACAATTTCGTTTCCGATTTAAATATGCATATGTAATTATATGATTTTTTTCAAACAGCGGTTCTCAAATGTATCTCATTATAAAATGAATATTTTTTTTTATATGTTAATAGCTCTGTTTGTTTTAATATTTTTATTTCCTTTCTAATTTAAATAAACGTATCTCGATTGTATTCAAAGTTTTTACTGTTTTCCCGTATAATTCTAGCACTTCTTTTGCTTTTTCTTTTTAAAAAAAATATAAAAGCAACACAATAATTATTTACTAATTACTTTACTCGGCACGTTTTCCGGCATACGACTCAATTTATATTCTAAAACTAGCACGTTTCCCAATAAAGGCGACGTCGGAAAATAATATCTGTTGAATTTTCCAGAAACACAATGTTCAACTGGGCAAAAACAAAGATTCTAGAATTGAAAAAGAAGAGGAGTCAGCGAAATTTATCCGTTTGTTAGCTAGATTGCTTTTACCTCATTTAATTTGTCGCAAATTACTTTTTGTCCTGGACGTGAGCTTGAAAGAAATTTTCTTCTACTTGTTCCTAACACACGCATTGACCCAGTTTGGATTCTAACATATACGTGTATATATATATATATATATATATATATATATATATATATATATATATATATGTACTAAAATAAATTCAGAATAGAAAAAAGGGCGATATTTTACTAAAATATATTTTACATATATGTATATATATATATATGAAGAATTTTATAACCGAAGAAACCAATGGCACATTACAAATGGTTGTTCAGCATGGAGTAAGCACTTGAAAGTTTCTCCAGGTAAATAGCTTCGAAAATGGAGAAATTTTGATGCCCCTGGAATTCCGCCAAGTCATGACTGCGAAATTTATAGGTTTGATCTTTTGGATATATATTCGCAGTTATGGGAATATTTCGACTACATTTCATACAATTTTTTTTCTATTCAAAAAATTTCGATTTCAATGCAAATCTTTATTTTATATATATATTTATATAAAGTGTGTCTATAACTATATACAATTTTGTATTAAAATAAAAGTAGTTTTTGACTTTATTTGAAAGATAATTCTATACCATTTTATTTGAATATAATTATCTTGGTTGACTCGGAGGAAATCTAAACGAGAAGTCCAATTTTCTAAGATCCAAAACGGCAATAACTTCTTCGATTTGCATTGTATAATATATATCGTTGACGACGTAAAATAAAATTTATGTATAATCGATCTATGATTTACTATAATGGACGATTATGTCAATTATAAAATGTACGATGAACGCGATCGTATTTAACCATGATTTTCAGTAAAAATTTGCACAATTTATAGGCGATATTTAAATATTATTCAATATATAATATAATCGAATACCAAATTAATTATAAAAAACAAGTAATTGCTGCTTTATACCTTAATAAAAAAAACACCCTTAATATATGATTTCATCATTCGTTTCATTGCTGAAACTATTGTTAAATTTTCATTTTGAGTTGATGCGGTCTTAACGATAGCTAATCACCGTATATAATCACATAATCGAGAAATGAGACCCGAGGAAACCAAAGATAATAATCAGGCTCTCAAGACACGAAAACTGCCACCTAAATTTTCAGACCCTATTCAAATTTTCTCCGATTTTCACCATCTAAAATAGATCCGTCGTAACGATTACTTTCACCGCTGAATTATAGTAATTTCTTTTTTTTTTTTTTAATAAAATATTTTTTTCAGCCGAATATAGAAACGAACGTCGTAATTGAAATCTTTTACATATTATTAACTTCCATCCGAATAAAGCATTTCGTCGTACAATTTCGACATAGCAGATAACGTATGCGCGTTTATAGCGCGAAATCTAGCGAAAAATTCGCATCGCTTCGAAGATTTTCCCCGTCGACAAAGTGTTCATTTGTCCGCTTGATTGCATCGCTGCCACTCCCCCGACAGTAGAGGGTTAAATTCTCTAATTCGTCGCCGTTCGAAGCGAAATGCATTTTATTAAGGACGAAAAATGGATAAAGTATGGGGTTTCTTAATTGGTTTAGCGTACCGGTGAATGCGAACGCCGTATGAATAGTTCATCGGGGTGTGGAAATTTTCCTTTTTGCACTCGGACATTTAGTGGGATGAAAAGGGGGTTGAAAGCGCAATTTCGTTTCGTGGTCAAAGTTTAAAAGTGCACCGCGTTCGGAATTTGAAATTTTTCAAAACGACATGCGCATTTCATATTTTATATGAATCGTATCTTTTTAACGGACTAGTAATTGAAATTATTCGTGCGTTATGTTGAAATTTTTCATATTATTAAATATCTGAGAATATCTATAAATTAATAGTGTGAAAATTCCATATCTTAATCCTGATTTATATGGAACATTCAGATATTATTATTGTAATTTTTTTTCTATGAATCAGAATTGATACTTATTGTTAATCAAAAACATCACTAATTTTCATAATAAAAATCATTTTCATAATAATAATCATCATCAACTTTTTACGTGAATTATAATAATAAAATATAATTAAAAAAAATCATTTTTTTAATGTAATTATTTTAGTCTAAAATAGTAAAAAATCAAATGCCAAAATTTTATAATTTCTTATAAATATATTGTGTTATAAATTATAGAGAAAAAAATAAAACTAATATAAATAAAGTTATAAAAAAACTTGCTTATATTAACTGAAAAAATATATAAAAAGTGAATACGTGACAATGACATATATGAAACGTTTTAAGAAAAAAATTGAAAACTAGAGGATAAATCAATATATTATACATGGTGATATATATATATATATATATATATATATATATATATATATATATATATATATATATATATATATATATTATATGTGACATAGAAAGAATAATTAACATAAAAGCGACCGAAGACGCGTTTATAGTCAAATCGTGTTATTTTAATCGTCTTCATCTAAATTTCAAATGATTGCGTGAATTCATTTTTGTTGTAATTGTATAAATTAAAATAGACCAAAGCTGAGTGAATTGAAGATAATGAACGACGGACAGTGTTGTCGTTACGTTTTCATTTTTTACACTCGGAAAATACTGAAAAAAAAATATGTAAATTCACAGCCGACCAGACGAAAAATCAATTTATGTCCGAACAGAGAAGGGAGGAAAATTTTAAGTGCTCATTTACGGGGAATTTGATTAATGAAAATATTTTCACACCGTATTCGCTTCTTCATCTATTTTTCTAAAATGATAAAAAAAAACCTTCGATATTATATTGTAAAAAGATGAAAATGAAAACACTCGATAGCGTCCAATAAATTATCCAATTATCAATTATCAGCTAATTGAACTGCGAACGGAAAATTCCAATTTCGTCTATCTGTCTGAAAGCCTTTTTTTATTTTATTTTCAGCGACGTTGTCGTTCGGTTCTTTTTTCTATATTAAAAAATACGCGACGCGGTTTCGTTTAGCACGTATTTTGTGTTTTGTTGTTTATTTATTTATTTATTTTTTTTGTGAATTAACACGGTTTGTTAATTGTGTATTGTTTTTATTTAACGTCGGATAAAATTAATTTAACACGAAAGCGGCAACGTCGGACAATGCTCTTGTTCAGGTTATCGAGGGTGAAAATTATGTTGTATCAATTTCGCATGCTTGGGGGCGATTATGACTTGAAAATTACTTTTTATTTATAATAAAATTATATATATATATATATATATATATATTTACGATAAATCTACTATTGTTATTTTAAAAATTATTTCGTATAACATTTAATATAATAGATTTTTGGCGTCGCCCTCCGGAAAAACTATTAATAATATGGGCCATGCATAGAATTTTATATGTCACATTATATTCTATATAACAATATATGTGCTACAACATGTTTCATTTGCTCTTTTTTTTATGAAATACGAGACAATATATCTCATTTTGATTTGTATGCTCGGGGGTTAACGATGCCTGACCATCGATTTTTTTTCGCGTGACAACTTTGCGATATTTTCCGTATTTTTCTATGTGAAAACCGAAAAAAAATAGAAATTTTCACATATATATATATATATATATATATATAAAGTTCCATGGTTCCGTTCAATTATTCACATTTAGATTTTTTTTTAATTTTTCATGTCGCATATTGGATAAATACACGCGAATGCGTTGATTTTTTTTAAAATTGTTCTATAGTATGTCTATTTTTTTGTTCGTGAATATTGGTTTAAATTATTAATGCGGCAATCAGTTTTAATGAAAAAAAAAATAAATAAAAAGTATGATTGTGTTTGTTTCACTCGACGCTATTTTCAATGTATGAATAAATGTTGATGATTGATTGAAAAATGTTGATATCGGAAACGAATTGACATGAAAATTTATTCAGAATTGTGATGAACCAAGATTTTATCCAATTACGATGAATATAAAAAAACAAACCAAAATAATAAAAAATAACCATATAGAATTTTGAATTTTTTTTAAGTATATATTTTCTTAAATAAATCACTCTTTGAAAAATAACACAATAAATTAAATAGAGTCATTAAATTCAAAATGCTGATTTTAAAGACTATTTATACTAAAGTTATTACTATCAATCAATTTTTTACATCATTAATTTTGAATAAAAAAATTAATCTAAAAATAAATAAAGTATTTTTTTTAAATGCAAAAATAACTTTAAATATGTAGAAAATTCGTTTTCTAAAAATAAATAACATATTTTATCCGTAAGGCATTGAAATTATTCCTAATTGGACATTGTTCTATGTAATTATATTTAGGAATATATAAATATAAGCAAAGTATGAAATAACATTCCAATGTCGCTGATATTTTATTTTAAACAGAAATATATATATATATATATATATATATATATATAATATTAAAAATAATTAATTGAGTATCGACATAAAACGAGATCAAATTGTATATCCTTCAATATATATATATATATATATATATATATATATATATATATATATATATATATATATATATATATATATATATAAGGACGTATAAATGTTTATGTGAATTGAATTCGTAATGAGGTTTTATGTCAATTTCGTCAAAAAGAAAAACGAAAAACTTCGGTCATCATTTTGGCGAGGAAAAAAAATCAAAAGAGAGAAAGAGAAAGAGCGAGTCAGCGAGTGAGTGAGCCTGTGTGTGTGAGAGAGAGAAAATAGAGCAAAAAAAAAAATACCGAGAAAATCTCGCGAAATTTCATTTCGTCGAATATATTGACTGAAAACGAGATTAGTTACGCCGTCTTATTTGAAACAGTCCCGCGGGACTCGCAACTTCCATCGAATTTTTACCCGAAGTTTGACCGAATTCCCGATATCGTTTTATTTTTATTTCATTTTATTTATTTATTTATTTATTTATATTATGTGCGGACTGACGTTTTATATATTATATATATATATATTTTTTTTTTCCGTCGCTTACGTATATATATATTTTTTTTCCTCGACTCCTCCTTTGCAAATTGTATTAGAGGGTGGAAAATACGCGTTTTCGGTCAGCACTTTGGCCCGAAAATGTCAAAAACACGTCTCCACTCAACACTTTGAACGTCCTTATGCTATATTCGATAATTGTGTACGTATATATATATATATATATATATATATATATATATATATATGTATGTATATGTGTGTATGTATGTACGCATAAGATATGATAAGTCGAACTTGATGTAATAATTTCGACGTCCACTATATATAAGTTATGTATTGAATATTTTAAATCGATTCGCAATTTACATAAAATAACATAATGATAAAAAATAGTTTGAAATATATCACGCACCATATTCACCTGACATAGCTCCATCTGATTATTATATATACCGATCGCTTGAGAATTATCTGATGGGAAAAAAATGAGTTCTTTCGAAGCATTCTTAATGACAGTTTCTGAACGTTTTGTGTCCAAGGATAAGAATTTATATGCCATAGAGTTATTGAAAATAATGGACATTATATTATTGATTAAAATATACGTAAACCTTTTTAATACTGATGTAAATGTTTTATTCAAAACACGAAAGAATTTTCCCATCAATCTTATATAATTAAAATTAATAACAGAAAAATAAAATATATTAATAGTATACTTCTATTTCGGAGTTTATATATCTAAATTCACTTTTTGCTGAAAAATATAATATGATTGTATATTTCCTGTAATATTTTTAATTTCATACATAAATTAAATGTTAATAACATTACCACAAATATAAATATGCATGAAAGAAGAAACTATCTTGATTTTACTGGTATGAAAAATCGATTAATCGATAAATTTTTCCATATGTATTTATATATTGAATAACATTTTTTTCGTCACGAATTTTTATGAAAAAAAAAGAAATGTGCGAAAAGCAAGAATAATAATCGAAGTTTCGACCGGTCGTCGATTTTCCATCCTCGACACGCTCTTTCCTCGTGATTAATTGTACGAGTTGTGAACGTTTTCGCCCTGGCGGCAACCCGGAAAAGGGTTGCTCTATCCCACCCCCGTACGGGCAATATAACCGAGAGGAACCTTTTCGTCCCTTAAAAACGAGCACATATTCAGTACGAGTGCGACCCGGTCTTTAATGTCATTGCATTCGAAATTTCACGGAGATTTAGCCGGGCGTTCATTGAAGGGCTTCGAAATTAAGGGTGAAGGGTTGCGTGTATCTCGCGGGCTTGTTCGCTCGTTGTCGGTGCGAAATCGCAGCGAGTGCTCTAATGGGTCCGGGGGGGAGGCGGGTGGTGGGGTCAAAGGGTCAAGGTGCTCTTCTCGCCCAGAAACCGCCCTTATATCATAAAACGAATACGTGATGTCGACCGTTTCGCCGCAAATTCAGCTTAATTCAAATGTTCAAATGCGGTCGGCCACTAGTTATTTTTAGTAAACTTAACGCTATATTGCTGCAATTGTATAATTGTATATATAATATGAACGATAAATTGTATTAATTCACCTAAATATAAATTAAACAAGCGACAGTTATTCGACATCAAAATATAACTTATTATTTATGGCAATATATATGAAATGACTCGATTGAGAATCTGCGGTATGAAATGATTGAGAAATGCTGATGTCAACGGCATAAAGATGCCTCATCAGAATCTGTTTGTCGAACAGTGATATAACTCTATTGGGATTAGTTTTGATACGTGAATGACGACTTTGAAAAGGTTTCGACGACCCGAAGACCATGAAATATTCCCAAGGCAGAGGTCATCGAAAAAGATATAAAAACTTTCACTTATTTTTTCTATATTTCGATTGAAATGTGAAAAATAGAAAATTTACTATTTTAATTATATATACATATATTTTGTTTTATATAAACGCATTAATTTTATATGTGCGAAATAATTTGGTAACATTAGTATAAAATTTATTCAAAAAATAAATAAGATTAACAATCTCTAGCAGTGCTGTACAACTTTTCATAACGTTTTATTTTATTATAATACACTTATTATTTTGATATTTTAAATTACGTGATATTAAAAATAAAATTTTACAAGTATCGAAATTTTCATAAATATTTCAGTATTATTTTAATTTATATGAAAGAAACTTTGACTTCCAATATATATATATATATATATATATTTTAATTATTATACATTAATGTAAAATAATAGTTTTAAAAATTTTACATAATTATAGATGAAAATTTAAGTAAATTTTAAAATAATATTATATTAAAATTTTATTATAAAAATGAAAAATAAATACTCTTAGTCTTGTGAGACGGAAATTTTTCAAAAATATAGCATAATAGCATATTAAAATAATTGACTGAATATTAAAATATATATTTTTTCAGAATTAAAAAAAAATAAATGTTTCAATGGCGAATTCTTATTTCAACACGAAAATACAATTTTAATTATTATATAAAAAATAGTATATATATATATATATATATATATATATATCATCATATAAAATACTATTCAATCTATTGTGACCATATTATTAAATAAAAATCAGAAATAAATAACAACGATTCGACGATCGCCATTTATGTACCCCTGCATCGTAACAACCGGTTTGCAGTAATTGTAAATAGTTTGCGAAATCAACGACATTCCAGTTGCATTGTCTGCATTATTTACACGGCGTTCGTCGTAATTGTGAATTTAATCGCTCGAAAATCATCCCCTAACGTTCCGCGCGTATCGTTTTAAAATTTGCGATTAAATTTCGCGCGGAGCTTTTAATTCATTATGCGGCAAAACAAATGAATTTCTGCCCGAAATAAAAGAGGACGTCGCATTTTCCGTCAAAATAAAAATAACGCGCAGAGTAACGACGTAAAAGCTTTAATAATGAGCTTTGCGCGAAAGTGCCCCACTCTTAAAAGGCCCCGCCATCCTGTTTCGCAGACACGTTCAACAAATTTCTTTCAATTTTTTCGCGATAATTTTGTTTACCTTTAAAAGCCGTGGAAATATATATGTATATATTTAAGGGCGGGCAAGGGCGGCGGTATAACTTTTAACGTAATTGACCAAAAAAATGCCATTAGCGTAATTGCCGCAGAAACGGTTCACCTGTTGTTATACACCCCCACCACCACCCCACACCACCCCCTTGCTTGAAAAACTAATGAATGTTGACATTACGAAATTAAAACGGCCAAATTGTGATGTTGCCCCCGTTTGGTTAATACATATTTTTACCCCCAAATACAAAAAAACATGGACTATATACAATTTTCATCATCGAATCATCCTAAAAAACATTTCAACACATTTGTGTAATTTTATTATTAGAATACGCTTTATAAAATTAAAAGATATATAAATCGTGTGACCTGTGCCGCGAACCCGTGACCTGCCGATCACAACTGAGCAAGCGAGCACTTACTTTATATCACCAGATATTATAATATAATAATAGGATTTCTATGTTATTTTTGGACTCACATGTGCTATTTCACATGTCGGCTTTACCATACACATAAATGGAACAGTGATTTTCAACCTTTTAAAATTTATTCTGAAACAGGAAAATGTACAAAAATATTTATTTTCAATAACATCTATCAAATTATTTAAATCGATATTTTACGATTTTAAAAATATAGGTATTGTAATATATTATATATAAATAAAAGAATTTCGCAATTCCTTTATCGCAGTATTTTTGATGTTTCACGGATTTTTCTTGAATATCCATATCAAAATATAGTTTTAAAATATTTTTAGTATCTGTATGAACATTTAAGATGAAATTTTAAAAAAATATGGAACAGTAAATGTATAGAACAATATGATATAATTTACTAAAGGAATCAAAAAGAGTTATGTAGTTTATAAATATGTGTAAAGGATTTATAAAGAATTAAAATAATGTATTAATATTAAAATAAATATATTATACTTCAAAAATTTTCACTTATCATGGGTAGTCTTGGAATTTAACTTCGCAATAAGTGAAAGATTACTGTATATTCATACATAAATAAAAATCCTCAGAATTTAATATAATATAATATTATTTTCTCTTATTAATATTCTAAGTTTTCACGCTGTATGAAATTGAGAAGAATTCAACTTTTTTTTTCTACTTTCGCACAAAGATGAAATTTCATTATAACGTTAACGGAAAAGAGTCAACTTTGGAAAGTTTAAATCCCATTCAATATAACGGGTCTCATACGTCTTATTTAAAGCCGCTTAAGATATCCCCCGAAAGGTTAAGCAATAAAATCGAACGAAGAAGTTAAAAAAATATTTTTCCGACACGCACGTGCGTGATGGTGTATTTTCTTTTATTTTCTTTTTTTTTCCGTTAGGGAGGAACAATTTTTTTTTCTCGTCAATAAATTCAATATAAACGACATCTAGTACGGGATAGAAAAAAAAAGGTACATTGAAAATCCATTATGACATAGAATAAGTTCGTTTTTCTCGCTCGCTCTCGTGCTCGAGAAAAAAAAATTTTTTTTTTATTTTATTTTATTTTAGTCTCGACGACGAAGAGAAACTTTTCTAAGGGCACATCTTTTCAGACAAAACTTGCCGGAGAGATTTTATTTGATTTTCTTTCGTGTATAGAAACATTTTCATCGTATCGATGGGATAGTGCGTGACGCGAAATTGAATAACCTTAATAAGATGCGATTAGAAATATTCATATATATATATATATATATATATATATATATATATATATATATATATATATATATATATATATATATATATATATATATATAATATGAGTTTTCGATATTTTCATATTCAAAAACGTAGTAAAAAATTGCCGATTAATATAAAAAAAAATATCTGACCAATATTATTTGATATAACTATAACAAATAATATTATTGAAAGTCGATACTATTATATATAATATCGTATTTATTATTATATATACAATAGAGTAAAGAGTAACTAAACTTTTGAAAACTGTTGGCGACCTATCCTTTTAAATTATAGGCGGTGATCTATCAACATCGTAAAGGAAAATAATAATAATTTAAAGACATGACAAAAAAAGGCTAAATTATTTAATAAATATAAATTAATGTCAATAGTTATTTTATAAAATAATTAATTTATAAATAAAACAAACTTAACTTTGAATATCCATTACATTAATTCAACGTTTTTTTTTATATATATATATAGTATGTGTATCTAGACATAAAAACAGTATGAAAATTGATGATAATATTTTTTCCACCATATAGTACCTCTCATTAAATTATCTTCACCCCTATGAAAGCCTTCTTTCATTACATCCCCTATGTATCGCGATAATACCATTTATTTCATCCACTTACTATATAAGCATAGATTATTCTCTCTTTATTTAACATGAATACACTGATAAAAAATTAAAATAAATAAATTTTATTATACAAATAGTACTGGAATATTTTTCTCATTTATATATTATTTAGATTAAAACTTCCTATATTGAAAGAGCGTCAATATTATTTTAAATTTGAAAAAAAAAACATCCCTCGCCACATGTAATATCGTTTAACACGTAAAACGCATCGGCGGTTCGATTTAATGCATTCCGCCATACGGTAAAACGTGTTAACGCACATGTGTTCCGTTGAAAAAAATAAATAAAATAAATAAACTACACAATAATGAGCGGGTTAATGTAAATCGAAGGTATGTAAAAGCGAAGACATACGAGATTGTAATCACAATGAAGCCAATAATGTTCTGTCGTCGGAAATACACAAGCTGAAATAATACAAAACGTTCTAAACGAGCGCTTCCCAAACGTTCACGGCGTGTTTTGTGTGGAAACATCCTCTGTTTTGACAGTACAGTATTAAAATAAAAATTATTTAAACAAATAAATAAATCACAAAATGGAATAATTTGATTTATTATCATGATTAAAATAATTGAAAAATATATACGTTATAAAGAATTTTATTTGGTTAAAATAAAATATACATTTTAAACGTGTTAAATATATTAGAAGTAAACGGACACAATTGCACCCGAGTTGAACTTTTAATGCGTCCTCATTAAACTCAAAAGTTGAAAAGGTAAAAAGATCAAAACTAAGGGGGATGAAAGATTTGCTGAATTATTGTGTAGCCGAGTCACGACAATACCGCAATCTCTCCCCTTACTTTTTAGCTTGAACATTAACTCTAGAAATTGAATATACTAATGCCGGCTCCACAACGTTCCATTAACGTCCTAATATACTCAAATATAATAAAAAAATCACATATATTTTTTTTATTTAGAAAAATAAAATAAAATAAAATCACTATGTTATATAAATAGATAAACATCGAACGTTACAAATTCAACTGGGTTATATCTAGAAAATCACGTTTCATTATTTTATACAACGCAATAAAATCTTCAATTATCATCGTGCAATGCGAAACAATGGTCCAATGGTAACAAGTGAAACAGTACAGATGTTAAAATGACATCTAAATGATGCCATTCGGTCAGAGTTTAATGCCGCATGCGGTCATATTCAGCAATTCGACCGAACGATAATAAACACGAGTGCGAAAAGCGAAACGCGCTTCCACTGTGACCGTGTACACAAATATATATATATATATATATATATATATATATTCAATAAATTACAATCAATTACGTTAAAATACACCCTTAGACCCTTTCGCTCTATTTGACATAGTGACTTTAAATTGCTCTAATTGATCTTTAATGCTCCGCCTTCGGGGTCCGATATCGAATTAAAATTATAATTAACTCGATTTTCAAGTCGTTCAAACTAACGAGCGTTTGACTAATTGAACTATTCGTTCGATATTTGATAATTTTCATATAATTTATTTCAATATATATCGTATTTATATTTGTATGTATGTATATATATATATATATATAAATATTTCGATTCGCACACACTTCAACGGACCGTTAAATTAACCGCTTCGTTATAACTTTTAATTGAATTTGCAATTTTGATACCGAAATTATGGGCAGTCATTTTGTATGCTCATAATCCGTCGGTTTATATCCGATGTAAATTTTATTATTAAATCGTTATTTGTGCACGATAAAAATCTCGATGATTATATATAAAATTGTATGGTAAATATTTTATTTGTGTAAAATATCGTATTATTATTATCTTTCCACGGTTTTGTTTATTTTTGTGCTGTATTTTTTTTTTTTTATTTTGTTCAGTTCGAGTATACGACGTTATAATAATTTTGTCGAAAAGCAGTACTGTGTCGGACACAAGTGGATAATTTCTAAGAATATATATATATATTTTTTTATACAGCATGAAAATTTTCAGGCGAACAGCTGAAACGGTACGGTAATATCTTTAGACGAAAAAAAAAACGTATAATAAGATCCAGTCTGGTGCGATTTTCTGAGGGAAATTGCTGTGAAAATGCAATTGAAGCAGTAATTATTTTCTATATTAAGACGAACAAATTTTATTAATTAATTTCATCGTTTGAATCTATATATAAATTCACAAGCAGATTTTATAGAATAAAATAAAAGTGAAACACAAAGCAAAGCAATAAAATTATCGTTATTATGCTTTGAATATAATAACGATATATAAATATATAACATAAATTATCTATATTTTATTGATGATCAATATGTATTAAATAATATGTATATTATAAATCAATGTTAAACAGTCGTAATATATTATTTGGGAAAAATACTGAATTACTAGTAAGAGATAAAAAATATAATAAATTATAAAAAAAATCTTCAATATTATTAAATATATTTTTATAGTGAAAAAAGTATAAGGTATTTCATACTTTATATTAATATATTTGTTTTTAATATCGAAAACAAAAAATTTTGATATTTAATAGAAAAATCTAGAACAACGCTTCTTTCATATTAAAAAATGAAAGCTAAAAACAAATAATGTTGAAAAGGTTTTGTGTTGGAAATCTAAAAGCCTAATGTCATCCATCAAAATTCTCTAATGTTGCAATGTGGAAGGCAACGGTGAACCACCACATTACATCTTTCTGAAAAATGATATTAATTGATAACTTCTAAATATGCTATAAAAATATCAAAAATTGATCATTGTTTACACTATAAAAAAAAAAAAAATAGGAGTGATGATCTCCATTCTTCAAACAAAAATAATGAAAATAAACTAAAGACAAATTATATAAGTAAAACTAATTAATTCAAAGTTGTTAAACTGATTTATAAAGGAACGAATACTAATTTAAACGAAGACAATTCGTTAATAAGATTACATTTACCAGACATAAACGGGGTAAAATTAAAGGAAAAAGGGCTGCACTTTGAGGATCTTCGAAACGAATTAATTAAAACTGGTCGTAAACGTGGCTCCGCTCGTAGTCCAAGTCGTAAAAATACGCGAGCACTTTTATGGATATCCTTTAAGGAAAAAAAAAATAAGTAGAAATGGAAGAAAGGAAAACTAGGAAACGGAAAATAATAAGAAAACATCCGGAATTACAACATCATTACCGGAAAGAGGACGATCGAATTTTCGCGAAGTATCATCGCGCAAATGGGGGATGCATTCGAGCGATATTTCTTTTATATTATTTTTCTGAAAACTTTCAGAAAAAAAAATCAAAAATCTATTTCACGCTCGATTTAGTAGTATTTATGATTTTTTTTTTTTTTTGATCGAAAAATTCTAATTTTGTTGAATATGAAAAATTTCTATCTAACTGAAAGAATCATCATATATATAAAATACGATGATTATTTATGTACTATTTCAATTATATGAATACTAAATACAATATTGTTGATATTTTTCAATATAAAATATTACAAAGTGCTTTATATAAGTTGTTAATTTATGTTACTTTTATAATGTTTGTAATTTAATTTTAATAAACTGAATATATATATATATATATATATATATATATAAATTATGTATTTCTAATGACATAAGATATTAATCAATGATATTTTTTTTGTTATATCATATGATTAAACTATATGAAAAAAATATTAAAATATTTTTATTATTTTATATGATGATATTATTTAGAATAGAATTGATAGAAGTATAATGATGAAATTTTATTAAAAATTAAAGTATCGCATGATGAAACATCAGAAAACATTATATAGAGAAGGATATGGAATTTAAGGTTGAACCTGGAAGAGTGTCAGTATCGGTTTTAGTGAATGGTTGGGGTGGATTCGGGTGGTGAAATTCCGCCTTCTTTTCCGCCTCCGTTTTCAATCCGCATTGCGCTTCGTCGAGTTTCCGTTTCAAATATCGACATTCCCGGTTATATAATCCAGGATCTAAAAATCAGGAATAAAAGACCGGCAACTGACGATTCCTTTTGATCCATCGACAACCAACGGTTGACACTTTTCGATCTATACAACGGGATCACGCTTTTTATACGAATAAATTAAAATTATATTTAGTTTTTTGTTATAAATTGTTTTTTTGAAAATGATGATAAAAATGAATTAAATAATTATATAATACGATTTAAATGATAAAATTATGTTTAATTCTATAATTATATGTGTAAGACGGAATCTCATACAACTTCATAGATATTGAATTAAAATTTTTATTCTCTCAACCTAGGTTAATAATATTATTTAATTTTTCTCATATTAAAAAAATACATATATTTCAATATTTTTATATTGAAATATATATATTATATATATATATACATATATATATATATATATATATATATATATATATATATATATATATATATATATATATATCATGACGTTTTATTTTATATAATATTCCAATTCAAGTGGACTCATGCACGAATTTGACATGCATTAAATGTAAACACGTATTTAAAAATGAAACAAATAAGAAATAATAAATCCTAATTAGTTTAAATGACGATTATAGAAAAAAATATTGAATTTAAAAATTACATAATATATATATATATATATATATATATATATATATATATATATATATATATATATATATATATATAGAAAATTATGATGATGAAAAGTATCTTTATATTGCATAAAAGCGATACGAACGAAAAGTACAATGTTTGCATTTATAGTCGTACCTAAAGGGGTCAGCTGTCAAAATCGAAGGAAATCGAAGCAAAATTGAATCGTAAATGCTGAAATATTTTACGTGAAAATATATAGTAATAAATTGTAAGCCGACATGGCGATGATGTATGTTTTGAATTATAAAGATCATTTAATATTAAATTGTAAAAATAAGGCAACATTCGAGTGTGACCCCGGCGACGCGCGACGGCAATACTAACATTTTATATATACAATATAGTAAATCATTTAATTATCGGAATTTTTGATATATTTAAAAAAAAATTGAATATCAAAATATGAATGAAAGCTATTATTATATAATTGATTATTTAAAATGATAACCGCACTGTACTTTGAACAATGAACGCACTCGTATAGCACACACGTCTGCATGTTTCATATGCCAAGTGATTCTTTTGAAATCAAACGAAGGGATGAATTTCGAAAAATAATTTAAATGCTAAAATGCCTTGCAGTCGACGTAAACGATGAGAAAGGGCGGACGAAAGGCGGACTAAAGGCGGATAACGGGAATGGTATATATATATATATATTTTATATAGAGGGTGTTTTCGTCGGGGAAATTTCATTATTCATGGTGTTTGCAGTGTGTTTCCACGTCGACATCTCACGTACATCCACGAGTCATGCACACTTTTTAATATTTTTTTTTTTTTGAGACCATCTGTACTTGAGTACACGTGTGTGTTGTTGCGCTAGAATGCAGTTGCATTATTTCCGTAAAAGGAATTCCTGCGATTTTTGCGATTATTCGGATGTCCATGCAAAATTGTGCATTTCAAATATGCGTTCGGTATTCAATTTTTAAACGACATTTTTTTGTACTAATAATCTATTGAATTTCAATTGGAAATATACGTTTTCAATATATATTTAACTTGAATAATCTTCAACTTAATTATCAATGTATAAAAATATTTGAATATATATATATATATAATTGTATAAACTGTTATAAATAAATTTAATTTTATTTAATTAAAAAAAAATGAAAATAGTCAAATAAACAATGTTAAAATATCAAATTCGAAACACGATATATAAAGTTAAAATTTCAAATATTTAAATAATAAAAGAAAATTTTCTATATTTTGTCGTAAAAATCAAATATAAAATTATAATTCCACTACTTTATAATATGAAACTAAATTTTAATACTTGAATAAAATAATGAACATTTTAGTTCATATTACTATTTATTATATTAAAAATCTACATCGTCATAGTATAATTAAATATCATAATTGAAGAATAAAATTATAATCTTTTACTTAATTAATATTAGTTTATTTAACGACATTTAGAAAGAATGATACTGTTTTAAAATCAAAACAACAACAAAATAACAATTCGCAAACAGACCATTCCGCATGAAAAACTATTTTAATTTGCATATATAACTACAAAAACAACTATTGACATAGTATATTTATTTATCTATTTATTTACACTGATAACATACACACATATAATACATATATATATATATGGTAAATACTCCTGAATAAATTTGATTTAAATGCATACATTCGCCTTCGATGCATGTCTAGTGGAATTTAAAATTGGATTCTTTCTGTGTCGTTGCAATATTGCACACGCATATTTATTGTTTTTACAGTAACATGTCTTCAATATAACCTTAACATGCACATATATATATATATATATATATATATATATATTTTATATTGTATATTATGAATAAATCGGTATACAGCAACATTTCGCTCTACTAAAGGTGGAAAATAACGTAGTGATGGGCGGATTTTGTTTTCAAACATGCTATTTTATATATGAAAATACATTAATAAAAATATATGTATTATATTATTTCTCTGTGTATTCACTTTGATTCTAGTAAAAATGCTTAACTGACTTAAAAAGTGTACTTCAGTTATTTTGCTGAACTCTTGTCAATTTAATGATGACTGAGTTGCATATATAATTTAGTAAAAATATATTATTTTTTTTTTATTAATTTATTTTTATCTTAATTTATATCATAATATTTTCTATATTACAGTATATTATGATAGTTGCATTAATATTATATAGATTAATTTTATTTCAAATTAAATATATATTAAATATAATAGTAATATATTAAATATTCCAACAAAAAATTCTGAAAAGTGATATTTTTGTATAAAAAAAACAATAATTCTAAAAATATTATTTTAATAATATAATGCTATATTCATAATTCATGAAATTTGACAATTTATATGTATAATATATGATATATGGAGACAAATATACAGACATTGCCTTGAAATTGTCGCTCAAAAATATTCAAATTGTTCCCTTGCGAGATATACACATCAAGTTTGAAAAACATTGGTATATCCCTTTTCAAACGTGACGACAGATTAAAATTTGAGAAAAAATACAATCTTATTAATATTACTATATATATATATATTTATATATTAATAAATTTCATAGAACATAATTAAATCCATATACGCGTACATTTGTGACAATAAAATCATCACAGCTTATTCTATACGTTTTAAACGAGGTCAAGTTTTCAACGACTTTTCACCCAATTTTCAGTTATTTTTATTCAGCAACGCGCTCGACGTACAAGTATTGCAATTTTAAATATTGTTTCAAGTGGAAAAATACTTCATGCCAAACAAAACACTATATATATATATATATATATATATATATATATATATCCAAGAATTTCCATTGTTTAGACGAGCTCGTTGTTTTCGCCGCGGGTATGCGATATAACATAATATTATTCATAGACAATTTTCAAGTTCACGCGCGTGAGCTTAAATTTTTTTCTTTAGTTTATATATGTATATGTATTCGTCAACAATTTGCCACCACCCTGCGTCAGTTTCTTCGAAGTATTTTAGTATTGTCTGCGAAAAAATAGTGAACTATTTTCCGAACAACCGTGTCGAGATGAATGGCCTCAGGCTGCAATTTACATGTAGACCGACTTCACAACGGATGAGACAAAACAAAAGAGCTTCTCGCTTGGCAATACTGCGGTAATCACTTCGTATATATGTACATATATATATATACATATATGCTATGTACATGTCACTGGTTTATATATATATATATATATATATATATGCATATGCATATACGGCTATATCACTTTGGATTTTTCTATCTCATCCCGTAGACGAGACTGCTCTTCATTTTCTATGGATTTTCCCGTCTGGAAAATTTTCCAAGGGTACTCACTTCGTGAAACGGTTTTCTTGCTATATATTTTTTTTTATATCTATATATATATATATATATATATACATAGACAAAAGCTCGAATGATACTTTGTATGGTAAGTGGAAAACGTATGTATCACACGAAAACGATACTTTATCGAAGGTATTTCCCGAGGATTCGCCGCGATATGGAGAGATTTTCTTCGTCTAGAAACAAATTTTGTCGAAAATTACTATTGGACCGAAATCGTAAATATTTAAAAATATTTTTCAGAAATAGTGATATTTTATTCAGATTTATATCCAATAAATATATTTCAAAATTTTACATAATAATATTCTTCATAATTTTTATATGAATAATGATATATTTTCTATTTATGAAACAAAATTCTTTTTTCTTTAAATATAATTAACAAAATGACTATATTTTTATATAAATATTACAAAATTACAAACAAAATTTTGACATTTTAAAAACCTATTAAAAATTAATCAAAACTAAAGCTTAAAAATCCACAAAATGTATGTAGATTTTATTCAATACTTTATAATTAAAAAATGTTTGAGAATCTTTGTTATGGTTGGACGTGTCGTATAGAAGAAGAGAATGAATGCGGCTAGTATGCATAAACCACTATATAACGAGAGACTCGAGTCTAAATTCCAAGCTGTCACTTACACATTTTCATTTAAAAAAAAAATCACCTTTTCATTATAAAACAGCGTTTAGAACTGCGATTAAAACGATTAAACCTAAATTTAATATATATTTTTTTTTAAATATCGATATCTAATAATGTTGAATATATTCGATAGTATTAATAAAAATAAGAATCGACATATATTGTGAAAGTATTATTAACAAGATAGTAAAAAGTGCAATCTAAACACGAACTAAAGTAATTAAACGAATTTTAGTAGCGTAGATAAGGTTGTGCGACATTTAAGGGTTCCAAAGGTTTCATATCGAGAACACTCGGCATTGTCGCAATAGTGCAATTATTCGGACACTATTTATTCCGTTTATTGTTTGTTGCGGCGTTACACCTGCTATATTCCCTAATAATGACCGGGATCCAGATATAGCCGTAGAACGGGATAAGGGGAACGAATATATACGGGAAAAGAGACGGAACACTGGAATGACAACAAAGAGCGGTTTTCCGGAAATGAAACACTTGTCAGCCATGGGGCGCAGGAAGTAACCAAGGGCGATCGTTTTACCCCCACAATGTTGTTATAATATATTTATGCTATATACATATACATATATTCATACAAATACACATTAATATATATATATATATATATATATATATAAATTTTCTACAAAAAATCCACCCCAAATCAGCATCGATATTTGCCTATTATATAAGTAATTAAATTTTAAAACATAATTACAAAATATTATCAAAATAATAATAATAATAATAATAATTTAAAGAAAATTTCTCTTAATGAAAATATAAATACATTTCATTGACAATTTATTATATTTAAATCTATATCTTATCGCTGTTGTTAAATTCACTTATCTATATAATAGATGAATGAATCATAAATATTCAATTTACAGTATCGTTATTTTATTTTAAAATTAATATTATTAATTTAATAAAATTATTTATTTAGCTTGAAAAATCTAATATAGTTGAAATAATATTTTTAAGTTAAAATTATAATTAATATTTCGACTTTAAAAATTAAATAAACAGTAAAAGAATATAAAAAAAATGATATGATAATATTTTTGAAAATATCATACAATTAATTTAATTTTAATTAATCAAAATACATCGCACATTAAAAATATTATCTATTAGATATAAATTTATCTTATGGATATTCAAAAACGAATGATGCAGAACGTAAATAATTTATAAAAAAAAAAATACTCAACACCGGAAAATTTGATCCATTTTATCGTAATATACTTAAATCGCCGTGTTTACGCTATGAAAAAGGCATGAAAATATATTTTCACGAATTGAAAATTTTCATTTTCTCGTTATATATATATATATATATATATATATATATATTATGGAAGAGCTTTCGCAAACAGAGATGCCGGAGCATTTCGTTCACCTCTTTCTGCTCAATAATTCATGGTCGTATTAAAAAAAAAGGAAAGAAAAGTGCTTTTCTATCTATCATTCATTCGCAATTTTTTTCCAATTCGAATATATAGAGGTTTGTATTTCCCGCGGCAATTTTTCTTGTTCTTATCGATACCGCGAATTCCTCGAACACCGAAAGGATTCCTCGGCCGTTCTTGGCCGTATTCTCGACGATTTTCTTTTATTTTTCCGACAAGAGATTTCTTCGCGAGGTCGTATTTATCTTTTATGGTGGGCGTCGGTGGATCTACCACTATAATATGAATATTACTATTCGACATGAACGATATTTATTTATATATTATATTACATATATATACATATAAA
Source organism: Leptonema lineaticorne (assembly GCA_024500535.1). Lineage (NCBI taxonomy): Eukaryota > Metazoa > Arthropoda > Insecta > Trichoptera > Hydropsychidae > Leptonema > Leptonema lineaticorne. The sequence goes on along the minus strand of JANIJI010000013.1, from coordinate 5,410,779 downwards.
ATATGTTCATATATATATATATATATATATGATGATATTATGAAAAAAAAAAATAAAACGCAATATATTCACTAATTTAAAACGTATCGCATGACGAAGAAGCATTTTCCAACTAAACCATCGCAGGTATCTTTCGTTATAAATTAAACATAAATTGAGCCGTTCCTTTGTTAGCGTCTATATAGTAAAGATCAAAGTTTTAAAGCATCTTATTTCTGCAAACTTCAAAAGCTTAGATTACCAAACATCCGAAACCCTAAAGTGGTCTGAAGCGATGCGCAATATATTTAAAACTTTGTCCAATCGTTTGCGCCAACTATTAAACAAAAGTTTCATCTTTCATTTTTGTTAATAATATTATAAATGTTGATATTTCAATCATATCATATATACTAATCAAATATCTATAACTATATAATAATAATATTATTTAAAGCTAACGTTTTTATTATATATATATATATATATATATATATATATATATATATATATATAAAATTATATATTTAAATATATATCAATGCACAATGTAATATAATATACGTACATACACATGTGCGAATGTGGGAAATTGACATTTTAGTAGAAAATATCTTCGGCATTTGCGAAAAAGACCGGAGGGTTAATAATATACGACATAAAACCGACGCCGCAATAATAAAAACCATACAACACATCCCTATGTTTTCGTCCTTTTCGTCGTTTTTTTCCCGATTTTCCGGCAAAATCCCTATATCCGTTTCATTCTATCTAACCTTCTCGATGTCACTCTATTTATCTGTCACTCTGTTTACCGAGGATCAAATGTTGCCAACTGTTTTTTATTTTTTTTTTTTTTTTGCTTATTTATTTTATAGGCAACGGTTTAAAGTTTAACCATCGCGAACATGTTTATGAAGTCGAAAAATCGTTTTTTATTTTATTTCTTTCAAATGGATCATATTATCTATAAAAATCGTCTATTCATTATAAAATGGAAATTTATCAATTAAAATATATTTATATATTTTTTTCTATTTTACTTTCTGAAAACAATTGAGTTAAGAAAAATATATATGATATTTTTCTACGACAAATTAATATTTAATATATCGAATATTGTTTTTCGAGAAAACATTGTATTTTATATATAAATACGATGATGAAAAGAACATACTGTACTTATTATTTGTATAAAACAAATATTTTTGTTCCGGTAATATTTTCATTTTAAAGACAAGAAAATATGGCAACTATGTATTGTGTTTCTTATAGTGCTCGACGTCTTCTAGCAATATTAAATTTATATAGAATTTATTAGACAACGTATATATATATATATATATATATATATATATATATATATATATATATATATAAGCCACACTATACTCAAATATAAAATCTACAATATATTATATTATATAATATTAAATGAAACAATTTAATTAATAATAAAATAAATACCAGTTAAAAAATCGTCAAACATATCAAATCTTGTACGTTATAATCCATTTATTACAATTAACCGTAATTTATTTATATACCGTAATTATATTCGTATACGTATTAGTTTCAGTTGTTTAATAAATATACTCTGAAAGCATTAATGTAATCTTTATACAAAGGAATAGAGCGTCGTAAACTTTCAGTTATAATATGTTGTCTGTTTTGTGCATAGAGTTAAAATGGTTTTTGTTCTGCTGTAAATTCACATTTACTTCATTTAAAGTTAACCAATGTTAATAACGGATACGAAAAGGTTTTAATATAAATAGTCATATAATTTTCAAAAAATATATATATATCGGTAAAGAACGTGACATCGATTCAAACAATTTTAAATAAATTAAAGTGTAGCTAATACATTATTATAAATAAAATTATTTATTTTTGGAAGCATTTTATACTAGTATATAATATTATATAATCGATTTACGTGTTAAAAAAAAAGCTATTTCACCCTCTGCTGACTCAGGAAATTTGGTGGTTGAATCCTTGTCACATTCTTGGTAACTGCGAGACTTTTATCGTTTGTTCTCTTTAATTTCATATGTGTGTTAACCAAATATGCGTTTCATTACTTATTTTTTTATGTACGTTTCGTTTAATTTTTAATTTAATTTTAGAGTTGTGCAGTTTCATTTTTTTTTTTAATTTTCCACGAAATATTTTACGCATTTTTTAAATTTTTATAGTTCACAAAATCGACGAAGATGACTTTGATACATTTAATGATGACAGTTTTGACGAATTGTTTCAAGATAATATCATTTCTGATAGAGATATTATTGACTTAATTTTGAAAAAAAAATTAATATTAATAAAAAAATATTTACCGCATAAAACAAGATTTAATATAAATATATTATAAATAATACAATTTTAATTTGTCATCCTTATATTAACAATTGTATTAATTTACATTATAAATCAAATCATATTAAAGTAATACCGAGAACCAAAAGCTCACAGTTTACCACGTATATATATAAATAGATTAACTTTACCACTGATCTCTTACAAGTATCCAAGTTTCTAAAATCATTATATATTATATTTTAAATAAAATTTTATTTTTATAAATGATCAGATCTATTCTAAAACTAACTAATGATTTTAATAAAAATTTATAACGTAGCGTTCTTTCATCCTTTACCATTTAAGAGTGAGTAACCTTTTATACCACTTCCGGTATGAATATATTTATGAAAAAAAAAAAAATTACTTTATCCACACTAGCATCGTCGCCATAGTCGTCGTACACTGTATCTTGGTGCCGATTAATTTTAATTTTTGCAAATTTGACCTCGGACCGGGCAATAATACCACCTTGTGCCCCGCTCGTATATCACAGGTGAGCCGGGTAATAAAGCCTTCCCGGGGTACAAATGCGAGAGCGGGCCCGGAGTCGGTGCGACACCGCAGTCCGTAGAGCCGAACAGCTTGCCCCGTTTCCCGCTCACTTAATTAAAGTAGCGGTTAACGAACCCGTACCCGTTATCCGTTGCATTTACGGTATACCGTTACGTTTCCTATTTTGTTTTTGATGCACCGCCAACTACCACCCGAAATACATTATTATTCTTTATATATAAATATATATATATATATATATATAAAGAATAACGCTAGGAGATATGATGATGATGATTTATATATAATGATCTTGATATATTATTATTGTTAAATATTTGAATGATATATAATTGTGTATCGTCGTTCTGATAGTGATCCAAGTTGTGATTTCTTGTTTCGGATTTGCGATGACAACTTTTGGAAATCGCAGATTGTTTCGTAGATAACTTCGGTAAAGTTGTCGTTTAAACTGTTACATTTGTTGTTCAAGTTGTATATTATATTATCAATATTCATATTCGATGTTTTTTTTGTTTTTCGTTCATTTTGAAATTCGTATTTTTTTATTATATGTCAAATTAATAAAAAAAAACACACACACAATTTTAAATTAAAAACAATCAGGTTAAAAATTTATATTGTATTCATATTTTTATCTGAATGTTAAAAGTAAATAATTATTGTTTTAATTAAACATTAAATACGATAATAATACATTGATAATCTTAAAATAATGTTTTCATGTTATTTTCACAAAATTTTTCTAATGTTTTACTTCCAACTTTTCAGTAGTATTTTTCTTTTATTAAAAAATTAAATAAATATTTTTCATCATATAATTATAGACATTTATTATTTGTAAATGGAAATAATAAACCAAGAATTCTAAATACTTAAATATTAATAAATCATTATAAGATCGATATAATATAAAAACAATCCAAAAATTTGATTTACAATAATATTATATTTACATCTTTTATCAATAATATCACAATAAATCAAATAAAAAAACACAATCTCAAGTTAATAATTTATAACACAAATAATATTGTAAATGTGATTCAGAACATTTTATAACAACTTTTTGCGTTTCATCGTTGTATATTATACATGAAACCATTTTCACTATACATTGTATTAAAAAAAAAATGAATTCTCATATATACGCGAACGAGTTAAAAATTTAACGCGTTAACTTCGCGGTTAAATCGGAGCCGTTAACTCGCGCGTGAATAAACAACGAGAGAGCCGGAAAAACTTTGCGATTATAATAAAATTTTCACGAAAATTTCGCCGGCGTCAAAGTCGCAGACGACACTTTGTTATTTCGCATAACGAAAAACTTTTCCACGAGCTAAAAATTTATTTTCACAGAGAAAATCCGGAAAATATTCCGCGCTTTCGTATTTTATTATTATTATTATTATTATTATTCGTCGATAAAATACAATATATTAGTGCGCGTCGTGTCTGATTCGATTATTTTATTGAATCACCATTCGGATCACGATTTGTTCATCCTTTCGCAGTCGACCGGATCACGCGTTTCATATATAAATATAATAAATATTAAGGGGGTAAGAATGCCCCTTTTGGATATATATATATATATATAAGGGAAACGGGCGGTGGTGTATAATAAATTTTTATTATATGAAAAATGAAGGGGTTAGTTGCCAAAATGCCCGCAGTGTAAACGTTCAGTAGACAGGGGCGTCGAAGCGAACGACGCAGTCCGAGCCAGGGGTTTTGCAGCAGTTGGCCGCGTTCGAGTTTGGCCAATAATTCCCCACCGAAATAAGATTTATGTGCTCAACACGCCGAGACATGTTTTTCAAGCGACGCCATATGAACTTTGTTTGGTGGAGGGAGAGGGGGGTGGGTAAAAAAAAAGTTCATCCGGTAAAGAAAAAAGTGCGAAAAAATCAATTGAATACTTCCGAAAAGTTTTTAAAGATTCGAAATTGAAAAGTATTGATATCAATATTATTAATAGTTTTATTAATAGAACGAAAACAATATATAGAATAATATAAAAAAATATTAAATTTATTATTATTTATGTATGTATATATCGCACATAGTTTCTAATAATAAAATTTAAAAATTATATAAATTAATTCTCAAAAATTTTAGTATATAATTCAATAAATATTTTTAGAGCACATTTCCAAATTAACTGCCTATTTTAAATTGGAAGTCCATAGAATTATTTCATATATTGAAATTGAAATTATATAGATCGGTTCTATTTATTATATATAGAACAATCAATTTATGTTTTATATGTATAATATAATTTTCATTTTGAACTATACTCAATTCTCGTTACAGAGGTTACCAAATTTTCTAGTTTCAATTTTTTTATTGCAATTAAATAATAAAAAATAATATTTTTTTAAAAAAAAACTGAAAGAGTAGAAAAATGAAAATATAGAGAGACTTTTGAAAGAAAAATAAACGAACACTTCATCAAAAAATTTTCATTTTCTGCACACGATGCGGAAACTCGATGAAACAATCCAATTTTCCACTCACGTATCACACATCTAGACAGTTGTACATTCGAAATGTATCGTTTCATTGTGATTGCAATCATAATAAAAACTATCCGTTGAAATATCAGCCGATCTGGCCGCTTTCTCGTTAAATTAAATATATATATATATATATATATATATATATATATATATATATATATATATATATATTATATAAATATTATATTTTTTAGAATAAAGGAAAAAAATGTCGTCGGATAATGCGAACTGCGTATAGATATACCTCGTTCAATGCGGATAATCGATCAGATCGTATTCCGGTTGAATGGCGCGTTATGCTAATATGAATTTATATTCTGATACTTGAATGATTGAGTAATAAAAATGAATTATTTAAGATGTACAAATTGTAATTATAATATTAATTTAATATAAATATTTGTATTAGAATATATTTATATTTCAAATGTTTTGAATTAATGATTGAATAATCAATTTTAATTATGAAAAGATAATCTGTTTTTTTTTTTAATTTGTATTAAATATACATATAAATAAATAATTTTAGTACTAAAATATTTTGTACAAAAAGTGAATTCTTAATTATAATTAATATAAAGCAGGAGTGGGGAACATTTTTCACATTTCAACGATTATCTCTTCTGATGGCAGTATCGGGTAAGTGAAAAGTTGAAAATATTTAAGCGATTAAACTTGAATAAGTTAAGTTATTGACAAGAAAAAAAAAGTTTCTTATTCGTAAAGCGACGAAATGCCATAAATCTCTACGTTTGTGTAAATATATATACATTTCATATATGTAAAATACCGAAAAAAAAAAACACAGAAAAATCACATCGCACTAAAACATAAAAGGTCGCGCTTATTAACTCAAAAGGCCACATGCGACTTTAAGGCCTCAATTCTCTATCCGTGATATATAATATAATATTCAAAATATATTAAGAGTATAAAACAGAGAAAATTAATGAATGTATTAAACTTCAAAAAATACAAATATTAATAAATCATTATGATATATATATATATATATATATATATATATATATATATATATATATATATAATTTTAAACATAATATTTGAATACTTATACAAACTTAATTAAATTAAAATTTTGATATTATCTTATCCTAACCTAACATTAAAAATATATTATATGGCAAAAGATCAGAATTTTATTTTATAACACTATCGTTAAATATTGCGTTTAATCATATTATAATATCAATTGAAATATGAAACGTATCCATATTAAATGGAATGGTATTACTATATTTTATAGTACATTTCAAGGATACTCTGGCGTTAAGTTTGAACTTAGGGTGTTATTCGAACGGACCGGGGGATGTTTTTTGTTCGAGTTAAATATTGGATCGTGCCCCGGAATTGTTTATAGAATATTTTATCGAGTCTACACGAAATATATATATCCGTACCGAAAAAGCAAACGTGTTAGCCATTATGTACCAAGTAAACATATCCACACGCCGTACATTAAAAACAAACAGGTCGACGGGGACTAAAATGCATACTGGATCTAAACATAATACAAACATAACGTATCTTATACAGAATTTCCGAAAAATAACCCGAATGCATTATATTTATATATGTGTGTGTAATGAAAACAACACGATCTTTGAGACCGATTCCATTACCGATATTCGAAATATTATATTATATTATGAATCCGTCTTATATAATAAAATTGTGTTGGCTCAATGTTACCTGTATTGTTTTATAAGAAACAGGGATGTGACGGTTAAAATGAAATAAAAGACTCCATTATGCTTCGTCTGAGTGGTTATATGGAGTGCTTCGTAAAAAATATATATTTATATATATATAGAAAGAAATGAAAGGAAAGGGCCAGTATGAAAGAGTGGTGCCTCTATACAAAATGTCGATTCAGTTGTCTCTTAAAACGTATTCACAATAATAATAATAATAATAATGGAAGTGGGATGATCAAAAGTAAAACTCGTTTTAATGTCGTGTGGGAAACGAAGGCTGTTCGAGGTAAGGTTTTTACGGTCAAAAAAGTCTATATCTATTATGCAAAAACCAAAAATAAGGTAACGAGTATGAAAAATTTATCGCTTAATTGAAATCTATTTCAATGAAATGTGCTAAAAATCTGTTTCACTATTTTTTTATTTGATATTTAAAAAAAATCCGTAAAATCTTATTATTATTATAAAATTAATAAATAAAATAATAAAAAAAAATGAAATTATAAAATCCTAAATGACCGAATCTGAATGAGAAATATTGAAAGAAGACGAAAAAAAAAGAATGTTTAAAAGCCAGACTTCACTAGTTAGCGCAAAATTTTCTTCTTCTTTTTTTTCTGTCCATTTAAACGTTTCTTTCATATTCAAATCGCAGGTGTCTTCCGTTCTTTTCATTTCATTCAAAGACTCGTTATGTAAAATTTCGATGAATAACGACCGAATAATTTATAGTTATTTCATAATTATTACTGCGAAAGATAAAACGAAAATGAATATTTTTTTAAATATCTAAAATTTCAATATAAATTAATGTGTTTATATAAAACATCCCCTAAATAGCAATATTTTTAAATTAGTTTAAAATAAAATATGATAGAAAAAAATTATTTTAATTACAAGAAAAACTTTTCTTTCATTTAATTCTGTCATATAAATTTTTTCTCTTTTATTTTAAAATGAAAGATAAATTTATCCAAAGTACTTTTAAAGATGTTCGTGTAATTTTCTAACTAAACATTTCTCAACTGTAATTTGTAAAGTGCTAATTACGAATGTTTCTTTTAAAAAAAACTACTAAGAATTAATGCGTTTTTTTAATTTAAATTTGTATTCAAAACACAGAGTTTTACTTAACGGTTTTTAATGAAATGATTTTATAAAAGTTTTTTTTTTTATTACCGATTTTTAACATTCGTAATTATGAAACACCAACGGTTATAACTTATATTATATTAATATATTTACCAGTGATATTTCATATTTCTCAACTTTCAATATATCAAGACGGTCACAAAAGAAGAACGAAGATCACATTTTCAATCCAGAACAGGATTCAAGTTTCAAAAATCGCGTTATACAGTCGCATTATAAATAACCCGTGAAATATCTGGGACTCGCGTTCTTGTATTCCGTTTCATATTTATCATTTTTCACACTGATAAATGATTTTCCCGACGGTGACTGGGGGTTGGAAAACCCTCTTCGGGTATCTACCAATCTGGTTTTTCTCGATTTTCCATTTTTTAAACATTCAATATTTGTGTGAAAACTGAATCGTGCGTGAGCATAGTTCGTGAATACATTTAGAAGCTTTCTCTCTCTGTACATTCATATTATTTTTCATTTCCAATTCGAACGTATATTTCTTGTGAAATATGTCTTACCATTTCTTTGTATTTATTTTCTTCCATATTCGAATATCCAATTTAAAAAATATATATATACGTATATACCATACATTTTTACTATGTGTATTATTTTGTGTTTCATTTTGATATATGACGCTTTTTACATCGACTTTTTTTTCATATCTCATATCTATATATATATATATATAATGTAAAATTGTTAATAAAATATTTACATATACACTAACTATTAAATAGTATTGTTCGACAATATTATTTATTCATTATTTAACAGACAAGTGTTATTTCATCGATTTCGGATTAAATCCGTGCGAATTAATTTCATTACGAAATCGATTAAGATTTATTCAACCATGATATTAATATTCATTGGCATCAACAAATCTTCAACTAAAGGTCATACAAAACTTTGTATAGAGGAATACATCGATAAATTGTTAACAAATTTGTTAGAATTGTTGCTTATATAATAGTTTAAACCTTTGTTATCTCAAAATATTACATAATCTATTCACTACGAATTTATATAAATTATTATTATATATAGGATGAATATAAAAAAGTACATCTCTAAAATCAATATCAAAAATATTATTAATACTTTTACTAAATAAAAATCTCATGAAATATATATATATAAAATTATATTTTTTTAACACAAAGAATATTTTAAAATAATTTTATGTGACATTTTCAAAATGTGCTGTCAATGAATCGTTTCCACTTCAAAACGACTGAACATGATTTTATCCCCGGAAACGGAAATATCACCTCGAATTTTTTTCACAGATGCAAAAGAGGATTTCGAAAAGTTGAAAGAACATACAGCGATGAATTAAAACCATTCCGGAAAGAATCGAAAATGAGAAAAAAGAGTTGAATAAAATTCAAAAAAAAAATACACACGAGATAGAAATAGAATATCACCGAGAAATAAGGCGGTAAAGCGCGTGACCATGAAATCTAGAGTGCCGCCATTTAGAATTCGTCGAGCGTTTTTACCAAGATTTCATTTTATTTTTCGTGTGCAGCTCACGTCTCCTTGCATCAACGCTAAAGCTTCTGCTTCCCGCCTCGTCTTCTTCAACTTCCTCGTTTTTAGCGCGCGATTCCCGAGCTTTTAGCCGGCCTCCGCTAGGAGCTTTTAAGCTCGCCACGCCACTCTTGCAACTTCTTCCGCGCAAAAGAGGTTTCGATGTTGATAGCGTGAATTTGGCGTGCGATGCCTTTTAAAAATATTGCATGCCGATGCCAATGATGGAACTTTCGGATGAAAGCTCTCTCTCTCTCTCTCTCTCTTTCTGTGATATTATTGGCGCGAACTTTTTCGCGACACGCGTCAATGTGGAAATGCATTTTCAACTCTCATGGAAAACATATGAATATTTTTTTTTTAAATATCAACGTCGTATTTTATCCAATAAAAAACTGTAAATCAATATCTGAAAATACAAAGTTAAACTTTTCCATCTTCCAAGTAATCGATTTAATTTAAATTTTTCGTTTTCGTCAAAAATAAACTTTATATAAATAATCGAAACTATAATATTATTTCTTTTTAATGATTACAAAATATGTACACGTAAAAAAGGCCGAATTTAATATCACTCCAGAGATCAATAAAAGAAGGCTTCGAATTCGTTTTATTGTCGACTTAGATTTTACAACCAATTACTAGTACTTGTAAAGGATGCCGTTTTTATAAAACGTTGAAAGACATTCGATTTAATGTCGATGGATGCCAAATAAACTTTGTCTTAAATTTTATTTTGTAAATTTTTCGTTAAAAATAATTAATACTTATATTTTAATACTACTTAAAATCAATAAATATTTGAAAAAGTTTTGATATATAGAATTTTGGAAAATTAGAATTCATTTAACCGTTCTTTCAAATCAAACTGTTTATTTAAATCTAATTTATAAATATTATTTTTCTTTAACAATTATATACCATATATCATCTCTTTTAAATATATTTTAATTTAAGATTGAATGTAATCAGTTAGATTGGAGAAAATTAAAGATATTCTATTAAAGGGATATATCAAATGAAAAAAAAACAAATTTCTAATCAAAATAACCCTTCTAAAAACTGAATGATTTGGAGTACACTTATTGAAGGTTGCAAACAACTAGATAACTCTAACTAAAATATCAGTTACTTCAAAAATAATCTTTTATTTATTTTTTTTTGTGAATATATGCAAGAATAGCTTTCTCTAAATTGAAACAGGCGCAAAAAAAATATGAAAAGACATCGGATGATATCATTTTGTTGCGGAATATCAGTGTATATTCATTCTATTGAAAGCGCATTCAGCGGAAAGAAAGTACTTGAATGTAATTTCACTTTGACGATGTTGTGCAGTTTTTTGTATTGGTGCACGTTTCGTTCGGACCAAAAGCTTCGGCGTGCTAAGGGCGCAAAAAAAGCTTCGTTCCCAGCGAGCCGGCGAAAGAAGGGGGGGAGTGCGGGACGCGCGGGAGGCTTGCAAGCTTTCGGAATGGAAAACTCTTTCAACCCGTCTCGCTGCCGCGGCTTATTTCTCAGTAGGCTTTTGATATAACAACGAAACGGAAAATGAATGGGGCGACACGTCAAAGATGGAACATAAAACGAATGAATGACGACGGAAGTAAAACGCTCATTCAGCGAACGCTTTAGTGTTAAAAAAATCCAGGGGCGGAGGGTGAGGGTGAGAAAAAAAATATAAAATTAACTTTGATTCTTTTATGTTCGAATTTTATTTTTATTTTTTTATTTTTTTTTAGAGATTACATTTATCTATTTTATAAATTTAATATTCATATTTATATTTGACAATTATTAACTCTTTACAATCACGATCAATCCAGTGATTTTTGACGTCCACTCGGATTTTTTTTTTAAATCTTATTTATTATACCGATACATTACAATTGAAAACTTTTGCAGATAAATCTGCAAAATTGATATAAAATTTTGTCATATCAATTTTATTTGTGGTGAATAATAATAATTAGCATTGAAGCAAGATCTACATTTCACATTTTAATTATAAAAATAATGGCATATTTAAAAAAATATTTCAAATTTTCATAATAACCAATTTAAAATTATTTTTAAGACAGATTTACATAAATAGTCGATATATTTTTATGAAAATTTGCTCGTACTTTTAAATCGATATTTGAAGATATTTAAATCGACCAATATTCATATAAAAAACGTCACATTATTTTTTTCTTTTCAATTACCAACTACTAAACCAAATATTCGTATATTTTACATCATATTTAATAATTTTAAAAATGCACAAAAAACAAAGCATTTATACTGTAATATATAAGCAATGTTTTTTTTCATATTTTAATAGATACGTAGCGTTTTTTTTGAGCTAAATTAAAATTTGTCAAAATTAAATCGTAAAATATCAACGTGGAAACAGATTAATATTGTGAAAGCAGATTAAAAAGAATTAATAGATTTTTTTTTGTGCGGTTCGGTTATAATAAAATGAACCGAATTTGTCAAACGGGAGTCTGGCGTCTTCTATCGTTCAAAGAGCGAGGAATTAAGCGCATCAAAGCGGGATTATGTTTTACATTTGTTTGACGTTGACTTTGGAGTTAAAATAATCGCTCTGGATTATTTCGTCCTTATGATAGGGACAAAGGGAAAAATAGAGTCGCCATTTTGCCGATTGCTTACCGATTTTTCTTCGAAAATAAGCAAAGATATCGATATTACGAATTGTAACTGATAAACCGAAATCAATAATTACCCTTATAAAATATCTAATTAAAAAATATATATTTTATAATTATGATTAAATTTTATATGAATTAAATATTTTTAAATTATATTCATATTTTTCATGAAAATCGTTACATTCTAAGATATGATTCATACATGTTATAAAAGAATCTAAAAATACGTAATTAAATCATCAATTCCGCATATTTTTACGATTATATCAAATCAAATCACCTCACACATACATAAAATAAATCAGGAATTTTCTTTCGTCTTTGAAGAATAATCGCGCTTTTACAAAAAAAAAGCAAAATATATCCAACCGACAAAGATCAAAAGATTCTTTACGTACTCAAAATATGCGCACATTTCTTTCCCAGCTACTTAAGTACAATATTTTGACAGTGATATAAATTTTTTTTTTCGAATATGATATTCGCAAAACGTGAGGTAAATATTAACAATTTGTTGTATTTTATGACGACGGGCGAAATGTTTTTTTTTCGCAAGAGCTTTTTTTCTATTTTGAGCTTTTCCTGTGTATTTTTTTTATTTTGTCAACCTGATTTTATATATATATATATATATGTGTGTGTGTGTGTGTGTGTGTGTGTGTGTGTGTGTGTGTGTGTGTTAGTATGACAGGCTCGAGAGACAGTTTATATAATTTACCTTTCGTGTCTCCGTTTCGTGATGGATTAACGTGAGCGTTTTGCGTATGAGATCTGTAAATTTAATTTAACCGTGAAATCACGTTCGAGTTTTGAAAATTATTAATGACGACTATATTTGTTACGAAACGCGTAATTGAAAACGAAACCGTCTTAGTTTATCATAAAGATACAAATCATATTTAAAAAAAATATCCCTAAAATTATATGCAAATACAATTTAGATCTCGCTTATAAAATATAAATCCATTTTTCTAATTGCTTTAAATAAATATACTATAATTGCTATAAATCAATTAATAAATTCGCTTTTCTATGTTGATAATCATTTTATTTCTCAATAGAATTTCGAATGATCGCTGATTATTTTATATATATATACAATGAAACCATTTTGAGGATGTTTTTATAACATGTGATGCTGAATAAATATCGTCGACGATTTATATTATCGTGAGATGGAAGCAGAAATGTAACATTTTGAAGTTTGAAGGATGTCTGAACAAACAAACCGATATGTAGCATTCGTGTGTTTTTCCGATTCGTTCAAATATTTGGCATTTCAACTATAGAAAAAGGATATCAAACTTAACCACCGAAGAACCTATTTGTACAGCAAACAAAAGTGTTCTCTAAAATCCAAAAATTGCATATAGAAACCAAATTCACCGATATATACATATAAATAAATATATATATATACTATAATAATGTAAAACTACGTCATTTTATAAATATTTTTTATACATATATGAGTGGTTCTTTTTCAAAACGATTTTATTTACAATTGTGTTAAAACTTTTTCGTAGATTTATACAATACAACCTTTATTGAGGTTTAAACAGAATATGTCAATTAATGCGTTTATTAAGCAGCTATTTATTTATGACGCGAAAAGTTTATCCGGTTATTTTTGTGTTTCCAATAGAATTACGGCGCCAAAATCATTAAATCATTGTTGCAGAAGTATTTTAGAAGGTCTACTATATTGAGAAAGTAAGTATTTGAGTAACATAAATAAAGCCTTCGTTGAGGGTCGTAAAATCGTAAAAAAAAAATTGCCTTCTGCTTGATGTCGCTCATCTATCTCTATTAACGACAATAACATTAAAAAAAGTAAAAGAAATTGTGCTCAAAAATCGTCATTTTAACATTAGAAAGATCACAGAGATTCTCAGTATCAATCTAGGAAAAAGAATTTTATTGGTTTACATTTAATCAATCCAGTTCAAATTTGATTATATAATATAACTTAGAACACTTCTATAATTATTGGCGCATATATATGAATAAAATATATTTGATTATATCTTGAATATTTTATTAGAATATTTTTCAATAGAATATTAATAGAAATAAAAGCTAGAAAGGTATATATTAAATAATCAAGACGAATAGAAAGCAGAAATTATACTAGTGCGTGTGTAAAGCTAGCGAAAGTTCATAATTGTTGCAAAGTTCGGTTTTTCGTTCAAGTTTATCAGGAAGTTTACCGGTCTAGCTGACCGTATAAAGTATTAACGTCTCCAAATTCGGCGGCTAAAAGCTTTGTTGAATAATAAATCGAGACCCCCAGAAAGGGACCCACTATACTATGGGGGTCTAGCGTTTGCCTTACCTTAATTATTTCTCCTATAATCCGTAGAAAACTTCTCGTATTCCCCAAAATTGGGGATTGATCGATTACGTTAGCCCCTCGTTATAATCTCCGATCAAATTACGCTCGCATACGAATCCATACATTTTTTAAAAGGTACGTGGAATCCCATCGATAAATCTATCGGGTTGCCTTGGCTTCTACTAACAATCGACGGTGTATTTTCTATCTTTCTTATTCTATTTTAATCTATTTTAACCGTAGAATACAAATTTTATTTCATTAGTTAATGTTCGATTCAAAATTTATATGTGATGTATATTGGTTAGAGCGTGATTAATATTATATTAAACTAGCTATCGATAACTGTTATTTTTATATATGTATACATTTTTTCAACCTGTAATAGTAATACAAAAAAAAAATTTTTTTTTGTAAAATTCTATTAAAAAATATATTATTTCAAATTCTATCCATAAATAAATATCATTGTAAATATGTAAATGGAATAAAAAAAATATATTGAAATTTTAAAATAGAAAATAGAGCCGTGTCGTTTTATATTCTTAAGCATGAACTATTTTTGTCAAATTTCAAAGCATGAATACGTCTTCTACAAATACAAATCTCCGACTTATCTTTCCTTTTTTCTTAAATATATCATATTGTTGAACATTATTTCAAAATAATTTTAATTTACAAGAACAAAATGGAGAAATATTTCAATTTTAACCTGCTGTTCTTTACACATTATATTGCCAAAATCATATATAAATTACATTTTAAATTTAAAATCAATTCATTTAAATTTAAAATTACACCAGTACAAATTCTATAATTTAGTTTCCTTATTTATTTCAAATTATATAGGCTGCAGATATTTATATTCTTCATTAACTATAAATATAATATTAATTGATTAAATTATAAATTCCGAGAATAAATCTACATTCCAGCTTAAAATTCAACAATATTTCAAAACTTTAATATAAGAAGATTTAACGTAAAATTGAACATTCGACTCTCGTTAAACATCAATACGGTATTTTAAAAGCATTAATTTTAAAATAAGCAGCCGTTATTATATTATATATAAATAAACTTAAAATAAAAATCAAAACCTATTATTAATTATATTTTTCTATCGACGCAGACTAATTTCGACGCGCTGTTAAACAACTTAAACGGTTCACATTACTCTCATTAATCCAAAAATATTCCAGTCAAAGATAAATTAGACTATATCTTTTGGGGGGGTGGAGGTGTAGAACGACGTTGATAAATTTAGACGTAAATTGTCGTAATTACAACACCCCGTTTTATTTCTATTTTAAAAATCTACGACGCCCCGTACACAAATAAGCTTTCTTTTTAAACTACATATGCGTCGTTAATACCATTCTGGAGTTTCTCCGTTTTTATTTTGAAGTCATATTTCCTGTTCCCATACCTGCAGGTTCATCGCACATGTTGTCAATGTCAACCCGAATAAACTACTATCCCCCTATACATCCGGGATAAGAATGAACATGTTCCAGAAAAGGTAAGAACATGTTGAATTACGACCTTTTTATACGGTTCAAATTGTTTCGCGTCTTTTCATAATAACGCAACCCTCTCCTCCTCCCCCCCCCACCCAACTGTTTAAATCCGTTCGAAGTGTATTTGCGCACAAATCACACACGAATATCAACGTTTCTCAAAGTGCGTATTCCGATATATATTTAAAATTATTTTAATCGTTATTGTTAATATTGCGATATAGGACCATTTTTTTACCTATATACCATAAATTGACAAACAAAGAGTGATTCTATTCTTATCAAATAAATCAGAAAGGATTCGAGATGTTTTTGGCGATTTTTTATACTCTTAATTTAAAATTATTATACATACAAATTAATGTATGAATCTTTTATATTTTAACATTTTATATACAATATCTCTGCTGTTTAGTACTTTTATGTATTATTTATGTATGGTATTTATCGAACAAATTTCTAAAACTTTAAAAAACAGTTTTTTTTATGATTACGAAATAATTTAAGATAAGAAAATCTTAACTCTGTATAAAAAAGTGTCATTTTACACTACATAATATTATACAGAAAGTGTGAAAATTCATAGTCTTTGCTGTGCATCAAATTACAAGTGATGACCAAATGGAACATCTCGAATACAAAGGGTTAAATATTTTAAAACTTAAATTCAATTCATAAATTGTATACTACATATATATAGAATTATTCAGGGTTAAAATACAATATCCTCTGCACATTTTTTTAAAATTATACTATAATAGCTACTTGTTTTATATACATATATATATATATATATTAAAAAAATAATAATAATATGAAGTATGTCGATATAATGGTCGTGGAACCCCTCTGAATTCAAGGTAAGAGCTTTACCGTGCGGCTGAAGGAAAAAAAATAGAAATGCTTATTTAAGCGAAATGAAAAAAATATGAGGAAGGGAAACCGATAAGATTTTTCAAGTGGCGGAACGCCATGTTGTAAATGCGTTCTTGTCTGCTTCTGGTTTGTATCCCCCTTCAGAAGACATGTGTTTTGAAATTGCACTAAAGAAAAGAAATAAAAAATAAAAATTCAAGATAAAATCCCTAGCATGATCCACGACCATTACCGAAAAAAATATTACCATGAATGTAACGAATTGTATTTGCCTTGTGTAACTAACGATTCGTTCGTTTTCTTTCATTCATGTTACTGTTGTTATCTCTATGCGTTTATTGATAGTTTCATAAATGACGTATACTCAATTAATTATATGGGAATATTTTTATGGATTAAATTATTTATGGCGAATGAATGTACTGTTGTAATTTATGAGAAAAAAAATTCTAGTTAATTTATTGTTTAGTTGACCTTTTGATTATAAAATATTTAACGAGCAAAATTTCATATTAATTATTATTAAGATTAATTATCTTTTTAAAAGCGTTCAATTATCAGTTTATCAAAAAAAAAAATATATATTCGTTGACTATTTTCATCACAATAAATTTTAAATATTCCATTATATTAAAACACTTACGTGCGACCCAAAATATTTTGTCTTCTAAACGCTTGAACACTTCTGCTCTAAATGTAAAAATTAACAATTTAATTATATTTTTAAAATATCATTATTATTTTTAACATAATCGTCGATTGAACACATCCAATATAATCAATATAAATTCCAATTGAATGACATAAATAATTAATTTATACATAAATCTAATTACTGAATAATGATTTTCTAATCTAAAACAAATTCAATCGTCACATTTCACTAATGCGCTAACATAATCATTTATAATTCAAAATCGACCGGAACAAGACATAAAAAAAAAGCTACAAATTGTTGTGCACGTCAAAAAAAAAAAGCATATTTATCGTGTTCGTTCATTTGTGACAACGTATGACAATATGCTCGATAAATAAACATTAATCATCGACGTCACAACATAAATCATCCGATATATATTTCTTGGTTTTAACCCTCTGGGAACGTACATAGCGACTAATGGGCATTAAAACATAGTCACACACATACTAAAAAGTCATCTTTATATATCTAATATAATAATAATATACGTTTAGAACGTTAGAAGGCGGAATTAAGAGCGGTCGACTCCATGAAGGCGGAAGGCGAAGAATAATTAAGCTTCGCTCTGCGTGCCTTTATCTGTACTGAGCAAACATCGAGAGTTTCGTTATTCTGTTACTATTCTATTATAGTTTACCGTTTTATATGTATATATATATATATAAAAGCTCGTATATAAGAATGTCTGTTTGTTTGATTTTAATTAAGAACTATCCGATTCGACTTCTGACAGTTTTGCTATTTTCGTCCCGTTGTGTGTTACGTAATGACGATCAAAATTTCTAACGTTAACATTCTTTTTTTATATATGTATATACATATAAAAAAAAAAGTATACGGCGAAAATTCATTATATATAATAGTATATTGTGTCTAATTAATTGGTCGGTTGTTATTAAAATCTTGTTTATTTTTCTTCAACGTAAACTGTAGATAAATTGACGACGTTAACGTAAAAAAAAAAATAATTGATTTCAAGATTTTCATCTATAATTAGCAATTTAAATATTTAAAGAAAAATTTAAAAATTTGATAATGTAGTAGCCTAAATACTTTTACACTTTATATACGTATGTATGTGTGTGTGTAAAGATTATATACATAGTAAAAATTACACCATAAAGCGGTATTAAATATCGTTTCAACGTAAAAATTAATTAATTTTAAGTGTGGTTTTTAATGAAAAATTTTAAAATGAATTAAAATAATTGATTTCTTGTCGTCTCGATACAATTACAAATATATATATATATATATATATATATATATATATATATATATATATATATCCATATATTTAAAATGGTGGGTAATTTAATATTTTTAGATTACAATTTGTAAAAGACGATAAAATTTAATTTTCAACTACAAACAATATACATGTACATTTTTTCTGCATTTTATATTAAATTGAAATTTATTAAATATTTTTGAACTTTATTATTATTAAATAAAATTCGTCGACGGTAATGAAAAATTGAAACGTCCACAATGTATATATATTATACTAGGGATAAGAAAAATAGAAAATAAGGGGTGCGACAGGTGAAAAATAGGGATGATGAGCGAAAAACGTGAGATACACAAAATAGGGAGACAGTAACCATTGAATATGTACTACAAATTTATTTCTCTATTCTTTAAATCAGAACTATCAAAGTGCGACACGCATACAATATCCTACATTTAATCCAATATATTATTATTTTTTTAATATATATTATATTTATTCAATATGACTTTTTATATATAAAAAAAAATAATAATAGAGTAAGTATGTCATTATGAATTTATTCTATAGAATAAATTCGTATAATACACGACAATATAGTAGTTGTCGTCAGTTTGAGAAGCGTTATATTTATCGTTTAAATCAGGATTTCCTAAACGGTAATGAGGTGCGTTTTAAAGGAGGGTTCTTTATGTACGCGATACGCTTTATGAGACTCGCGTGTCTTTCATGTATATCCGTTTATATTATATAATATATATAATATATATATATATATATATATATATATATATATATATATATATATATATATATATATATATATATATATATATATATATATATATATATATATATATATGAAAAAGCGACACGTAAAATAAGCGTGTACAGATGAAAAAAGGTAACATCTTTTTAAATTGATTCCATCGGGAATACGACACTTATAGATATATTTTTATTTATATATAAATTTATTTTTTTTCCTCGTATCTATCCTGCGGGAGAAGCTTTTTTTCTGCGACGTGCCGTAATCGTTGACCTGTAAAATCAATAAGCTGCATGCGATCGAATCGTTAAACTACTCTAATAAATTGGTTTGAATTCCCAATTAAGCGTATACACGAGATTTTATGCTTCTATATATAAAGTATTAAGTTTTATTTTACGGCTGAATAATGATAGTGTAATATACTAGGTCAGTTACTTTGATATAATAATATATATATATTATTAAATTTATGTGTAAATTTGATTAAATTCAACAGAATTAAATATATGGTAGGGGAGAATATATTTTGTAATCAAAGAAAATGTGGATGGAGATTCATGCGATTTTTCCATTTACATATCAATATTGCGTACGAATATTTCGCTCATACATATTTTTGATTTGAAAATTTTCATTTTCTGGCAAGCGTCACATTTTCGTACGAAATTGCTTTTTTCTTCTTGCCATTCTCTTCGATTTCACATTATTAGATATCCGCACGTGAAAAATTTCTCTTTTATTGGCCTAATTTCGCTTTCCTACATATATATATATATATATATATATATATATATATATATATATATATAAAATATGTGGAAAGCCGAATTGGGGAGAAAAATATCAAATAGATACGTGTGACGATTTTTTTTCTTTTTTTTTTGAAAAAAAAATACATGAAAATTAAATATTCCGTTCGTAATTCGAAACTTATAAATGTATAATGAGCGTCGAAATCGTAGTGAAACTTTCATCACTGCAAGTGCTTTTCAATTTAGTTCGAAAGAAATTTCGCATTTCGGCGATGCTTTCGTTTAATTTATCGCGAATGAAATTTGTCGAAAGCCAAAATATAAAATACGTTTTCAATTTGAAAGTTTTAATGAGTAAATTGGTAACAATAAAATTTATTATATATAGATCTAATATATTTATCATCTATATTTCAATAAATAGAATAATACTTTTTATATTTGTTTATTAAAAAAAAATATTTAGTGTTTTCGTCCATTTTCTTTTTAACTATATTTTATATTCAATTATATAAACCATAATTAAATATTTTAAATATGTATAAAAGTGCTTTAAAATATATTTTAAATTATATATTGTATTCAACAATTTATTTTCTATACTATATTATCATATTTAAAATTATTTGATATTTTTTTATCTATTATCAGAATTCGAATTCATAGATTTTTAATCAAAATTATCAATAATCAGTTGTATTTCAAAATAATTCATTTGTAATATAATTAAGACGTTTTATATATTTTATATAAATATATAAATTAGTTTTCCATATACTACTTAATCATATTAATGAAATAACAGATCACAGAATAAGAAAACAAAATAGAAGTAGACGAATAATAGAAATTCCAGCTCACACAAACTTGTGTATTGAAGTGGATCGATTCGAAATAAGTAAATGAGAATAGAATAGAACACTCCATTTCGAGAATATCTTGTGCACACTAATGATTATGATGATAATGACATATTGGCATTCGATGAGTTTCGTTGCTTCTATTGTTATTCAGCACGAATAGATTCCTAGTCGAACGCACTAATCCACAAGTCTTATACGTACTCGAGACCAGGATTCAAATTAAACATAACGAGACGTGTAAATACCGCGGTCTTAGCCAACAATGGAATAATATAAAGTAATTTGCATAGTAATCGCGCTTTATTGTACTCGCGGGCAAAAAGCCTTATGTAAAGCCATTACGTAAAGGGCGGCGGATTTTTAGGGGGAGGCGGCGAAGGGCGGGCGGGAGGGGGGGGATGGGGAAAATGACGGTGGAAAACTGAGGGTGGCGACGGAAGCCTCACACGTTTTATGAAGCCTTAAAAAAATAACCGTTTCACCTCTCGTTTCAAGCGTCCCACGTCTCCCCTTTTGTGGCATTGCGACGGTAACCAGACCTTAAGCTCACTTTATTTTCGAGTTCGCGTGCCGGATTAACAGAAGGGTAGAAAGTACTGAAAAAAATAGGAAAGAAAGAAAGAAAGAATGAATGAGTGAAAAAAAAAGATTCGTATCTTTCGCAATTGCATACAAATTGGAAATAACGCGCGTATTTGTGTATTTCAAAAGTAACATTTATATTATTTCTAATTCTGATTTCGAGACCCTTTTTTTTCGTGCTAATATGTAAAGCCAGATTTTGGTTAATTATGCAAGAAATAATATGAGATTAATTATAAATATTCGACTAAAATAGAAAACGTTGCGAGTAAATTGAAATCGATAAAATATAAAAACCATTTTATCAGATTTATTTTATTAATAAATTTGTATTATTCGTTTAATATACGTATAATATATATAAAATATAAACTCATTGTTATTTTATAAATCAGTTACAACCATCTAAAACCTACAAATTCATACTTTTTAGATTAAAACTGAGAGTATGAACTGAGTACGTACATTATTGTGGAAGATAATATGAAATTTTAATTAATTAATTGCCACTAATTTATAAACTTATTAATTGATTCGTATATTGTCATCGATAATGAGTAAGCATGCAAAAATTCAACTCAATTGAATATTGGGAAGTGATCGTAAAATCGATTATAATATTACACTCCGACAAATCAATAAACAAACAGTGCAAATTAAATAAAGTGTGAAAAAAATAAATCAACTATTATTTTTTTAATCAAAATTATTACATTTATTATAAAGTTTGATATCTTTTTATAGGATTACAAACCGTATATACATATATATATGAATCATAAAATTTGATTAGCGATTATTACAAGTTTTTTTTTTCTAATTAAATCTGTATAAAATATTGAAAATATCAAAGGAAATAACTTGTGTTATGATACAATAAAACGGATTATAAATTTTATTCGTAAGATTTCTCGCTTTGTTAAGTGTATTTGAATATCTCGGCGAATGTTTGGCAACAAACCTGGACTCGTTTTAACTGTGGACCGAGCTTTCTATGGGAACCGAGCTTTCCGTTTCTTCAATGCAAAAGTCCCACAGGAATGTCACACCATCTGTTACCATTATGTGGGTGCACAAAAGTTCTTTGAAAACGTACGAAACATTCGAGTTAGCACAAAATATACACACTTAACTCTTTTTTAACTGTTTCATATGAGAATTTGAGAAACAAGAGCGTTAAATTGAATTTTTGAACGAAATATAACGTTTGAAAATATATATATATATTTTTTTTTTCATAATATAATCAAATTTAAAACAATACTAAATATATATATATATATATATATATATATATATATATATATATATATATATATATATAGTTGAAATAAATCTAAATATTTCAAACAACAATCAATCGTCAATGTTTATTTTCATGCACTTGCAAATTAGCTTACAACATGTCGAATTGTTTGATTTTATTTTTATCGAATTCTTCAAACATTTTCCGGTATTTTTTTATTTGTTTACTTTGTTTCTATGGCAACTACGTTAATTTAATTTTGTGTTGTTTATTTTTCATTATTTATTTTTCTTTGTGTATAAAAACGTTCGTTTCATGTTTTTTTTTTTTGCTCCGTTTTAATTCAACGTATATTGATTCCTCATTATTTATTATTCAAGTTTACTTTATAATAAGAAAATATTAAATAGTTAAAAATATGTAATTTTTATTTAAAAAATATATAATAAAAATATTTCTTTAAAATTCAATCGTTTTGTTTAAATTGAAAGATTTTTTTTGTATTTTTATCTATTTAAAAAGTTTTTATAATGTAAATATTTTTTTTTTTATAAGTAAATTTACAATCAAAACTTTCAATTATTCTATATTTTTCAAAACCTGATTATAATTTGGCAATGTTTGATTTTTTTATGAAAGCAAATTATAATTACATAAAAACACTCAATTTTGAGCAAAAAAACACAAATTGAAACACTTTTGACATACTTAAATTGAGTTAACATATATTTAAATTCAAAAACTAAAAACTATAATTAAACTTCAAAGCAAAAAATAAAATAGAATAGACGTCCTTATAAATTTTAGTACTTTAAATACTTATTATTTTTATTCTCTATAAAAGTTCTGTATAACTTTGCAACTCTAATTACAAACGAAATATAATATATTACAAATAGAAAATTTGTTATGATATATGTAACAATATTCTAAACTACTTTTATTTTTTTCATATATAATACTATATATATATATATATATATATATATATATATATATATAATCTTTTATTGTATGATGATATATAAAGCATACATATATTTTTTTTTGTTCTTTTTCTTCTTCATTTCCTTTTCGTTATCTACAATGTACCGATTTTTTCGTTTCTGCTGTATAACCGTTCGCATCTGCACAATCGAAATACCATTTACAAGATTTTTTTTTCGGTCTTACAAACAGGCTGTAAAATCGTTTCGGCCTTATTTTCCGCGAGAAAAGGTTTCTCTACGATACGATTTCGAGCTTAGCGGAAAAGAAAATAAGCAGAAATTTTTACGATTCTTCCTATATACATATTACAGGTGTGCTCATCTATCTATATTCGAATATATATATATATATATATATATATATATATATATATATATATATATATATATATATATAACTAATAAAACTCAAAATCCGTCTATTTATTTTTTATGTCATAAAAATAATAAAAACTTAAAGCTATCTAAGAAAATAATATAAATTATTATATAATATACAAGATTTATTAAATTTTAAATATATACATATATGATATGCATATATTAAATAAAAATATATATTGAAAAAAAAGTTAATTATAATATATGTATATATATATTTATATTTCACGATATTTAATATAAATTTTTTCTTAGATATTATATTAATTTGTATACATTTAAAGATTTTAAATGAATATTATTAATATTTATAAATTAATTTGACTGTTTAATTTTACATTTTTAGGATAGTTATAATATTTTTAAATAGTTCAAATTAAACTAGTCGTTTATTATATAAATTTATTCGTGCGCTGATAATTCGATTTATCAATTTTAATTTATATAATTATTATTCACATTTGATTTACAAAATACAATAAACGTTCAAATTTATTATTCAATTAATTAAAAATATTATATAAATGAAGTGAAAATTGATATTCGATTTAAAAAAAAAATAAAATTAAAATTCTTCTTTTTTTTTTTTTTAATTAAAATAATAAATTTGATTTAATAAGGAAAAACAATAATAGACGATCATTGAAACGAATTGAATATAATAAAGCGTGAATATTTTTCCATTTTTTTTCCCCCGTGAAGAAGCATCGTCGACATTCGCAAGAAGGGCGCATTCTTGACTCATCTTACGTCGGTTGAATTATTTCGATGTGGTGGAAGTCATCGTCGAAGAATCGACCGAAATGAACATTGCACGCGGAATGTTTATGAATAAGGAATTATGCTAAATGAAGTGATGTTTACTTCGCAAATGCAAATGAGAGAGGATTTCTCGGTGTCTCACCTCGCATTTTCCGACCCTCGCCCACTCGAAGCGTCTTAGTTTTTCCCGGAATATTCGCCGCGAATACAAAACATATTTTTCATTTGCAATTTTTTTTTTGCTGTATATATACGCCACTAATGAACGTCTCGTTTCGTTTTAATAACGGTGAAATATTTTATTTTAAATTTTGGTTGAAAAATATAAAAAAAAAAAATATATATATATATATATATATATATATATATATATATATACAAATACGTGATTGATTTTATAATGATGAATTTTTTTTTCATTATATCATATTTATATAAGCTTCTACTTTTTTCATATTGAATCATCTCTTCAGATTTTCAGTAATCAAAAATAATTATATTATAATGATAATTCTTTTAAATTTTTTAATGAGTTACATTATCAATATAATTTCATTTGAATTTTTAATTAAATTTTATATGATTATATCTTATTTTTTTTTTTAGTAGAAGTGCTTGATTAAACATTTGTGTTAATATTATATCAACACTATTATTCATCTCGATCATATTATTTCAAAGAATAATAATAA
This sequence comes from Leptonema lineaticorne, assembly GCA_024500535.1. Classification (NCBI taxonomy): domain Eukaryota; kingdom Metazoa; phylum Arthropoda; class Insecta; order Trichoptera; family Hydropsychidae; genus Leptonema; species Leptonema lineaticorne. Next base: position 5,384,637 of record JANIJI010000013.1, on the reverse strand, counting down.
AATTATATATATATATATATATATATATATAGTTACATTTCAAAATCTATATAATATTAAATAGAAGCATTAAATATTTACATCGAATCTATTGAAAATTTATATCGAACACCGAAGAGCGTTTTCTCCATTTATTAACGGCGTAGTTGAGCGCATAATTAATTTGTTCTTCGACGGTTTAAGGTAAAAAATTCATGTTGGACGATTTGAAATATATATATATATATATATATATATATATATATATATATATATATATATATATATATATATATATATATATATATATATATATATATATATATATATATATAGTGTGAGAACACCGTGCAATAAAGTCAGAACATGAGAGAGCGGACGAACGGGACTTTTTATGTTTATTAAAGCTCTCCTCTCTTTTATTGAATGCATACAGGCTTCAGTAAAGAGAAAAATGGGAAAAAGAAAAAGCTGCAGTGAGAAAAGAAGCTTAGATGCGCGGAAAAGTGGCCATGGGGGTGGCTTTCTTGCGACGTTCGTGATATACGACCACTTCCTTATGCTAACTTTATAACGTTTTCTTTCAAATATGGATATAAATATATATATGTTTGTGTGTCTGTATATATATATATATATATATATATATATATATATATAATGTTGGAACTTATATACATAAACTCTATTATTTCATAATAAAATTTTGTATATTAAAACGATTTCAATTCAAATTTACCAATTATTTTATTAATCACCCATTAAAACGATAATTATATAATATAATTCTCCACTATCTATTTATAATAATAGTATCTATCATATTATCATATATAAATTTATAAAACTACATTTTTCTAATATACTTATCGCCGCTCGTTATAATAAGATTATAAGGTATATATTTTAAAAGTTACTGTTGCGAAATTATCCGTTACTTTATACTTTTAACATGATACTTTCATAACTTTATAATAGCAATTATGTCTGTTCATATCTAATTTATGTTTTCTATCATAAGTTTTACATTCTAATTAATCGAAAATCTATGATCTAATATTGTTCAATTGGTGGTGAAAGATTTTGTAATTAATCAAAACTTTAATATTAATAATGATAGTTTTCATCGATTAAATTTTATACATTATTAATTAAGATAAACCTATTATAGATAAATTTTGAAATATTACTTATATCTTTATTTTTCTTAATAAATTTATTTTCTAAATATTGCTATTCAAAAGTTTTTAAAAAAAATTAATAACAACAAATATACATTTTTCTTAAAAAAATATATTACATCACAATTTTATTTTGATTTCAATCGGACATGAAAATAATATAATTAATGCTGAATTTTCATTCTTCCATTATTACCGTAATATAAAACGATAATTTTAAAATCAACGGCATTTATGCAAAACAATATTTTAGTGAATTGACGTTTCAAATAAAAGTTCATAATTAAAACGAAACTCGCAGTTAAATCGATTTATCAGTGTAAAACATATAAATATATAGAAAGCTGGTTTTAATTAAAACTGAAAACGAAAATCTCACGGTGACCGATTCAATTTTAATTAAATTATATTTAATTAATTAAATTTCATCAAGAGAGAAAGAGAGAGAGAGAGAGAAAGAGCTTTTAGCTGAAAAAATCACTCAAATAATTTAAATTCGCCGTTTTAAAATGAAAATAAATAAATATTCTACTAAATGTAGCTATAAAAAAATCTATATTAAATAATATCATAAATTTGAGTATTATTACTGAATTATACAATGTTAAATTTTAACTCGAAATCGCTATCGGTGAAGTTTTATTGGAAAATGTTGGAATTTTTCATGAAAATAAAAGGGTGAAAATTCGCATACACGTGTATTGTGACATACGTTAAAGTCGTATGATAAATGAAAACCGTGAAAAAGTGCAACGAATCGAAAATTTTCCCTGAAGTGAAACTTTTCCATAGGTCGATGCAGTGCGTTCGCACCGTCTTGACAGCAACATTTGTCTGTAATGATTTATATTATATATAATACGATTTCGTTTTCAATTTCTGAAAAAAAAGATTGTAAAAGAATATGATGATGTATATATTTTTTGACGTATACACCGTGATAATGTTTTTTTTTTGCAGTTTATATTTCAGTATTAATCTATGATAATTATCTTCAAATATATATATATATTTAAAGCGCATATTGTTAATAATAGATTTCTAGTAAAAATTCTTAAATCTGAATAATTCATTTTAAAGCTTCAATATCAAGAAAAATTCTCGAATTTCGACTCGAAATCGTCCTTATCTCGGTGTCATAGTCGCAAGGTTTTATCACGTTCAACACGCGTGTATATCGCGTGTATTACACACTTAATAAGCCGAATAGGACACAGGGCCGGTACTAGGGGATATTTCGGCGATATTTCGTTGACGTCAATTGCAGTCCGTGACGTTTGACGTCATTAATCTTGTTTCGACGCCAGCGACGCCCGGGGGCCTCAATCAATCATAAGGGGCGCCGGCCCTTCCGAAAACACCCATTTTCCAGCTAGAAAAGGGGGGGTAGCGGAGCTTTTCGCCACAAAGCGGGAATAAATTGAATTCAGGGGGGGGGGCAGGGGCAGAGAAAGAGGGTAAAAGCGAACACCCCATCGATACGGACCCCCATTGTGTGGCCGGCCACAATGGCTCTCACCTAACGCGTGCACATTGAAAACGCATACACAAACATACTAAACTACACACACATATATATATATATATATAATTATATATATATATATATATATATACGTATACATATATATTGAGACCTTTTGGTACTGTAAGACCTTTTTTACTATGTGTTACCGAGTCCTCTGTTCGGTGTTTTTTAATAGTGTGAAAGGACGTCGACGTGAAATATTAGTATCACAATGAACGACGAATAACAAACACTATTATGAAACGTTTGAACGTGTTTTGGCCGTTTTATTTTTATTACAAATTTATGTTTTTTTTCTTTTTTTCAATTAAATTCTAGATTTTTTATTACATTTAAAATTGTATAGAATTAAAAAAAAATATATTTTTATCCTACTACAACTCTACAGTCTTATAGTATAATAATAAATTTCATTTTTTATTAATATTAAATCCTCATCTATACTTAATTTTTAATTCAATTAAAAAATACTATTCTTATATTAAAAATAATTTTCAAGTATTTAACAATACATACTGAGTAATAATATAATTTAAACATAATCATTGATTATTAAATTATTATATGATAAATTAGAGATGGAAAATCTGATAATTTACATACTAATATCTATGTAATACAAATATATTTTTAACAAAAAACAATTAAAAATTAATAATAAAAAATGTATATATATATAATATAATTTGGGTGTATAGAGGATTTAAAATATCATTGAAAATTACAGTGCCGTGCTGTGTATTCGTATTATTATATTTTTTTTTAATATTATTATATTTAATTGCAGTAAAACGTAACAAATTGCGAACGAAGGTCCGATACAAATCGGAAAATGTTCGAGTTTTCCTTTCGTAATGAAAATTGATAGGTGTTTTAATAGCCGTTTAACGTTATCGCGTCCACTATTAAACTTCTAGTGCCGCGGCAATAATTTATTCGTTTCGTTCCGGTACAGTTCGCGTTTTCCGCTTTGTTTATTTATTGTTGTTTGTTGTCGTCGTCGTCGTCCATTTTTTTTTTTCACTCTCTTCACTACCAATTTTTCATAGCTTCGTCTGTGTATTTTTAAACCGCAAATTCGTTCCGGTTTCGTATATATATATATATATATATATATATATATAATTTTTCTCGAACAGTGATATTTATGATTTCTGCAGTTCGCCAGGAAGGATAATCGCCTTCGCGTAAAATATCGAGGCATCGAAACAGATAGGGCAAATTTATTCCGAAGGGCAAATTAAAATTAACGATCGTCGAAAAGGAAGGAAGGAGTGCTTTTTCCAACCGGTGCCTCAGAGCTTTATTTACGGTGCCCGTTCGTTTTAATTATTGGCATCACGAAAGAATGTCTGGCCTCTTTTACAGAACTCTCATTACCGCGAAAACTTCGAAACATCGTCCATCCCCCCCCCCACTACCATCCGCCGCCACCCCCTCTCATACCTTAAAGAAAAACGAAAATTACGCTCCGGGAAAAGCGGGGGCGATTTCCACGACCGGAAAAAGTTTCCGATTCGTAATAAAATAATCCGCAAGTATAACGATGATATAATATTTTAAATAAAAGTTTGACGTTATCGTTAATAAGAATATTCGTTTTTCCATTGAAGACATTTTCCGCATATAGATTTACGTACAAGTAGCAAACGATGGTGATTAAGGGTAATAATATAGGTCAGTAGAAGACATATATGATTTATTACACAAAATTTATAAATTTAATACACTTTAATCCTATTACACATTTTTTTTATTTTGAAAAATAAGATTTTAATTTGGTATATATATAAATTGTGATATAAAATGTACTTGTGAAACTATAGGAATTTGTTTCAATATTCTGTATAGATGTATGGTAAATATGAAAGTTTTTAAGGTTAAATTTTAGAAAGTTAAGCTAGAACCCCACCCCGCAAAACCGAATAACCGATTATTGTTATTATGAAACTTTTGCAATTTCATAATAACAGTAAGCAGTGGATTTAACGATAATATTCTAGTGGTGCGTATAGCAGTTATTGCCTTAAAACTAAAGTAATCGTAAGCCGACGGTTTAATATGAAACGGCCACTATAACTATTTATATATTAATAAAATTAATAATAATAACGAATACGTTAATAGTAGTTAATTTTAGTTTGCATTGTAGAAGCGGCTACCGTTATTTTCGTCAATGGTTTGGAAATAATCCCATTTCGTAACGTGACTGTGCACTTGCTCGACATTGAATTAAGGATTATTATTATTATTATTATCAATGGAAAACCCTCAGTTTTAGGGGTTGATGCGAGTTTAACCCTGCGTTTTCCGACCGTTGAAACGAATAAATCCGATTCACGGACGACGAGTGCGATTTTAAAACGTGTTTATTTTTCTCTAAACTGTCTGAAATTGCATATTAAATTATTTCAAAAATATATAAAACTTCATACAAAATATAAAATCGAGCATATTTGACTTGAATTTATTTAATATTAACAACGTTCATAATATATGTTTATTTTTTATTATAAATATGATTATTGCTTTGAATGGTAGCACAAAAAAAAATAACTACATATTATGAAATAATAAAGAACATTATTTTTAATAGCGGTCCATCACCATTTATTTCATAAATAAATGTTTACCTCCAAATTTCGAGCCATTTATTTACATTACCCCTATTTTTCACATTCCCTTTCACGTATAAAGTGATACAAAGGTACCGCGTGCGATTTTCAGATTTTCCCGAAAATAAAGTAAGCTTCGCACGAAACGTCGAAAAAAATGCACGAAATACACTCGTATATTATATTTAATATCGTTTTCATTATTATTTTTTTTAATATTATTATTATTTTTTTTCTCGTGATTTTTAGCGTAACGTCGTAGCAAATATGTATAAATTTCCCATTGAAAAGATTTATCACTGCGAAAGTAATACGGGTCTTTAGTCTTTAAATGAAGTTTCGCGCAAGAAAGAGTCGTAATAAAGAGTCATAATAGTGAGAAATTTTCCGGAAAAGTTCACAAAAATAACGTCGCCGCGTCTGCATTTGAACCCTGCGTCGTTCTCCCGCCCCCCCGTTTTTCTTTTTTTTCTCTCCTTTTTTTTTGTAACAAGAGGATAAATGAATGAGTTAGGGGATCGCTCCGTAATGATCACCGCGAGAGGGAGGATGTTTTTGACATAAAAAAAAAGTATTGAACCACTCTGAAACTTTTGCGAGAGAACCTCTTTTGGATGAGTAGAAAAAGAGAAAGAGAGATGGGGGATGTTTTAAGTGCTCTTCCTTCCCCCACCCCCTTTATTTAATTATACGATCAATTGATCGTTGATTAATTGATGATCGTTAAATGCTATAATGAATTTGATATTTTTGTAAGTTTAATTAAGAAAAAATAATTTGAATATATATTTTTGACAAATATTAAGTCAAAATAAAAATTTTATATAAAGAAATCAAAATTTAATTTAATATTATAATAAATGAATACATAAAATATTTTTTTCATATATTAATATTTGTTCTAGAAATACATATATAACGAAATAATATTTTATATGAGTTTCAAACTAAGTTTCAAACATAGCTAAACCTAAAGTTTTCTGCAAAATCCATTATACAATTTTAAATTTATATGCGATAAGATTTTTTTTTAAATCTAAATATATCTCGACTCTAAAAAGATTTAGAATCACGATAACGCATATTACATATACATAAAGACATCATGAAACATAATATATGTGTGATTATTCGTTTATATACATGTGAAAAATAACTGTAATGAAACTTAAAATTTTAAATTTTGTGACGTGTCACATATGTTAATTTTTTTTTATCTAATTTATAAAGAAATATACGAGCATATTAAAATGATGAAATATTGTTGAATAAAAAAGGGCGCTATAAGTGTGTCGTATTATAGAAAAACTGTCGTCATTTTGGTTTCCGGTTATATGATATAAATAAAGAAGAGTTTACGGTTTACTTTAAAATTATATAACATTTAACTATTATGTTATATATTATAAAAGCAATATGTCATTATAATACAAACAAATCTTCATTATTTCCATCAAATATGTTGTATATTTGTTTTGAAAAGCTTTCGTAAACATGTCAAATTAATGAACACTCGATTGAACGATAATATTTTGATAGTTTCGTTCGTAAACGTCCAAAGGATACGCGCGCGCGTGTGATCCTTGAATTTCCGCGTTACATATTAATTCGTTCACATACAAATTGATACATTCTCGGTGACATAAATTAAACCGATAAAACGTGTATATATCGAACGATGAAAGCATTTGCACATTTCGAAGTGAAACGGATGACGAATGATCACAATTAGCGCGATAAATTTCAACCGCAAATTGTCCGACGCGTTCAACGTGTTGACTTTTGTTATGTCGCGGTCACAAAACGATCCTTTCCATTCGTTAAATATGATTAAATTTAATTTTTGACGAATTAAACTATTTAATTATCAACTATTACATTTCTTAAATTAATAAAAAAAAAATGTGTTATATATATATATATATATTTTCATAGATAAATCGTCGTATGAAGTACGCTATATCTAATATATATATAGAACAAAATGAATTTAATCACACAATTTATATTAAATATAATTAATTTTATTATAGTATATAATATCTAGAAAATTTTAACAATATTAATTTAAATTATTATGATGCGAAATAATCGAATATTTTATTATTATATTTAATGTGACAACTTTTTCAATATTTCATTTACACGATTAATATTATAACAATTTCTTCAATCAAATGTACCAGATTATTTTTCAAAATTTATTTTTATAATTGATATATATTTATTTTGTACTTTAATTATAATATAAATTAAATCTGAAATAAAAAAAATGAGGTGATATATAAAAAGGAATAAATTGAAAAAGATGATTCATAATATATTCGTATTGATAAAGTGATAATAAAATAGGATAGAATAGAAAAAATAACTCATATTATATTATATCATATATCAAAAATCATACTAAAAGATTTTCATACGCATGAAAGAAAATTCAATATGTTCTTATTTTGAATATGCTAGTATATATATAATATATATATATATATATATATATATATATATATATATATATATATATATATATATATATATATATATATATAGAATAATCCATATTTTGAAGATATAATTCTGTATTAAATTTTTGAATAAAAATATCTATTGATCACAAAATATATATATAAAAATGTGATATAATAAGAATATATTCTTGAAAATTGTCACAAAAATACGATGAGAACATGTCATTTAAGTATACAAGCTGAAAAAAAAATTCGTGTCTCGAATATCGCGGTCGTTTTTATACAACTTTTTCCGCAGATTTTCCAAATTTTTTTTTACCCACTTTTTTTTTGGTTAGCATCAGATATACGTGAGCATAATACTTCATGTCGTCGATGCCGGCTCGCATGCCAATAAGTTGGTAACCACTGCAACAACAACCGGCCAAATTACACGATACACGTGCCCCCGTTCGCAAATGCAAATTCGTGTATGTACTCGCATATTCACGAGTATGTGAACGAATACGTGCCTATATTGCACCCTGCAAGGGTTGTATTTTGCGCAAGGGTTGATATTCCCACTGCGACAATAGCCTTTTACGATTTTTATTTTTTTTTATTTTTTTTTTTTTGAGAAAATTTGAAAAAGCAATCAAAAGATGTAAATTTTATTGTCTCTACTATGGGTTCGGCACGTTTTCGAAATATCTGAATTAAAGAATTTTTGAATATGTAATAAATGAGTTCAATATAATATACACTTTTTTTCAAAATTCAAATATATATATATATATATATATATATATAATTTTATTATTTATTTTTTACGATTATGTCATATTAAAACTATGATTTAATATGACATAATCATTCATCAAAACAATTAATTTGAATAACCATAGATCTATTAATAAGCACATTGCTGTTATGGAACTTAGTAATGAGGAATATCCAAATGAGTCCATTCGATATGATACTCGACAGCTATGTCTATCTACTTTATGAAAGATTTGGTTTTTCCTAATTAAACTCGTTCAAGAATTAAAATCACACGACCATCAATTTGTCTTATAATTGGGAAATGTGTTCAAAATAATGTTACTAATGAAATAGGACCTGTGAATTGGTATTGAAGATCATAAGATTTAACAATGCTAGACTACTTTGTCTGGGACTATGACGATAAATTGTAAAAAATTGACACCTTGGAAAACAATATTTACCATTTTATCACTAATATATGACCTCAATTGCTGCAAAAAGTAATCAAAAATTGAATTTTCCGTTTAGACTTCCTTCGAGTCAACCAAGGTAACCATGAATGAAATTAAATTCATGACAAATAACACAATTTATTTTAATTTAAAGTTTTATACAAAATTCAAACAACAAATATGAATTATTTATATTAATATTCATTTATTTCTAAAACAAAATTTACTAATCTCTTATTTAAAATGTAAACTTTGTTAATATTGACTATATTTAAAATATAAAATTGAATGCAGAAATATATTTATATATAAAATGTTATACAATGCATAGAAGGGTTGAAATGATTTTAGCAAAGCGAATATAATATATTCATATAGGGGTTGACAGCATCATACATATTTATTTATGTAAAAATTATATTAATTAAGTAACATTTCAATCTTGCTTTAAATTCTTGTAAAATTTTAATAATATTTAACTATAAAAATAACAAATGTATAAAAACACATGACACATTTAATAAATAATTATAATAATGTATCATAAATGGAAATTGTTGTTTCAATATAAAATATTATATTTATAATGAGGATCGTTTTCAATGTGACGACGCCCTTGGCAACATAGTGAAAGCTTCGATACTGTTTGATGCACAAATAAGCAGGATCGTATTTACGCAAGAGCTTTAAGCGAATCGTCCTTAGCGATTGTTCAACGAGATTGAATTACGTCCTACGAATTTCTACCCCTTAATCAAACAAATATGTGACTCCTATTTCTCAAATCGATACGTGACGAATTCGAGTGAGCTTTACGTATATTTAGACAATTTATTTTTGTGAATTTGAACCGTAATTATAAGATTAATAGCAAAAAATATATAATATATATAATTAATAAAATATCTATATATTTATCTAATATATTTTTAAAATAATCCTTTTCAGCTATTATGCATATTAAATACAAAAGTAGTACACTTAATGTAGATATAGGTATATATTATGCTTAAATATACGTTTAAGCCTTAAAGTAATTATATTATGCATTAATTAAAACGAAAACGTTATTATAACTCGACTAAGTTAAAATTATTTTTTTCATTATATCATATAAGAGATGAGCTTTTGGGGTGAATATGCGTTAAAGCGTTGTTAGCTTGTCATTAAAAACGATGACGTTTCACTGATATATAAAAAATACGTTTTATAATATAATATAATTTTTTAATTAATTAAAGTATATTATTTTATTATAAGTTGAAATTTTTATAATCAGTTTAAGAATAAAATTTGTGGAAATCGTCGAACTCTGTCGGGTTGTAACGTAGGCGACCGAAAAGCTTTTGCCGCAGAAGGCTTTTCCGAATAAGGGTTGAGAAACCTAAAGGGGGTGTGTGAAGATAATGGTATTTTAATACGTTCTTTACAGGAGCTGTGACACGAAGCAGACCCTTCGAAGTGAACTTACAAAAGGGCGGAATGGGAAAAAAGTAACGTTTTACCCCTAAAAACGAGTGGAAAAGTTCGATTTTCCAACCGTCGATGTAAAATTGGCCATCTCTAACGAAGTTCCCGCATATTTAAGTTCATTTATTCACACTTTGTCATACTTATTCATACATCAATTCAAAATATTTTTCATTTTAAATCGTAATTTTCTTTCAAATTCGTCAAAAATTACTGAAAATTTTAATTTTTTCATGTGATAAATTTATCAGAGAGCGATTTTCACGCTATAAAAAAACTACACCATTTCGGAAAAGTCCCACACTAATTTTCTTGCAAATATCAACAAAGGACGGACGTGAAGGAAAATACGGAAAATAGAAGGTCGCATTTGACGTAATGGAAAAAGCGAGGAAAAAAACTGATAAAAAAAAGAAACTCCATATATGTATAGGTAAACAAAAAGCTCGAATGTGTATGCAAATGCGCGACGTATTTTCTTTACGACTTTCCGTACGAAGAGTTTTTATTTCGAACTTAAATGGGTCGTTTGCTCTACGCCGTGTGCACTTCATAAAGGACAAAAAGGAAAAACTGAAAGAAAATAGGGAAACAAGAGAGAAACGTCCGGAAAAATCCGATCTGCTTCCCCGTTTCTACGAAATTTTCCCGATTTTTCTTTTTTTTTGTAAACACAACGGTCAACTTTATCGTTTAAATCTTAATGTAATACATTGGCGCACTGTTATCAACATATGTATATATTCGATATATAAATTATTATAAAAAAAATATTTGTATCATTATCATGTAAAAATATTACATTAATATTGGTGGTGTTCTGTTTAAAAGAGTTGAAGGTCTCTCTTTACAAATTTATGGAATTAATTCTACTTACTCAGAGAGTTTTCATAACTTTATAACTAATTTTTAAACACTTGATTTAAATTAAAAACTTAAAATTATTTATCAATAGCCTTTTTTCGTACGTAAGAGATAATATTTTTTAATTAAACAAAAAAATATATGGAAGTATTTTCAGTATTAATAAAAATTCATTTCTATACATTATTGTCTAATAATTACATTAGGAAAATAATTACTTATATGAAAATGTTAGAATATTTTTTTACAAATAAATATGTATATTAAAATGTCGTCAAACTGAACAAAATTATGTAATCATATTCATGTGGAAAGTGAAAATAAATATTCTTAATTGAAAATTTCCAATAATCCTTGTTTTAATAATGTAAATTTTATCTTAAAATATGAAATATTAATTATATAATAAAAAAATTAAATTCATAATATTAAATTATATCGTTTATATAGAAACGTATCAAGATAAATATTGCAGTAATTCATAGTTACGTAGAGTATCATTGAAAATAAATTTTTATTTCCCAAAATTATCTAAAAACGAACAAATAAATCCTAAATAAATTGAAATAGTGAATCCCCAAAGAACAGAATAGCAATTATACAGCTATATTTTTCTTCTAATTAAACTATACAATCTGAAAAAGCCATTATTTCGTTCACAATTTAATCTCGTGCAAAACGATTGCACGAAGTCGCCGCTATTTCGGAAAATTCATTACGTTTTTCTTTATTTTATATCAATTTCAATTATATGTAACGCTTTTACAACGCAGTACTGAAGTGAATTTCGTATATATATATATATATATATATATATATATATATATATATATATATATTTGTTTAATTATGATACACGTGTAAAACTAACATTTTTAAATAACGTTTAAAAATTTCGTACAACATGTGCTATAGAGATTTATTTAAATGCCGCTTTCCGCAATAGTGAAATAACATTAAATTCTAATTTGGGTAATATCCTTAAACGCCATCTATAAATCTTTACGAGTTTCCCAAGGAAAACCTTACCTTATTTTCACAGTATTTTTCGCGGCAGGATATCCAGTAATACTTCTAATCCACATATATTTGACTTAAATTAATTTTCGCATAGTCAATATATATATATATATATATATATATATATATATATATATATATATATATATATATATATATATATATATATATATATAATAATATTACAATTTCGTTTATTCATATTTATTTACATAAAAAATATTTACATTGTTTATTATATACCATATATATATAATAATGACATTCATTTTTAAAATAAAATAAATTAATATTGCTATTATCTTTGATTATTTAAATTATGTCTTTAATATAACAATACAGTAATAAATTTATTTATATTTAATCTGTAATAAATAACTGAAATTCTGTAATAAATAATTGTTTATTATTAAACAACTTCGCTATTCACATGTAAATATATAATAATATTAACATATCAAAGTTATATTTCCTTTATGTAAACTTCGCCAAGAATATACACGAATATGCACTAAGCACGAAGTAAAATCAACCGAAATACACAAAGGGAACATGTGAACTATCGATCGATCGTATGCGAAAACGTTCTATCGACACGGTTAAATATCTTCGAAAATTTTTCATTTCAATTTATATTTGTGTGAAATTATACGGTTTCAGCTCATGAATAACTTAAAAGTTTCAACGCTTTGTGTAGACGGACAAAGTGGCCAACGTACCAAAAGCTCACCCCCTCATAGACTATGAAAACTACGAGACTTGGTCCGAACATTCAGAGTGAAGTTATGCAAAATACGACTTGCATCCCTTGTACATCTTACACGTAAAACGTAAATATTAAATGACCCGGTTCAAAGCGACCGAATCCATTTTCTCGTTCCGACTCGCTTTCCCATCGGAAAAGTGCGATTTTTTTTTTTTTTTTGAAAACCGTCGGATTGTAAACCGTAATTCAGTTATGAAAACTCGTTCCCGTTCCGTAATCCCGGCCAATTATTGTCGACGAGCGCCTTCGTAATCAATTTTATTTTCGCTAATAACAAGTTCGAAAGTTATGTCCCATTGCGAGCTTACAACTAATTAAAAGTTTCACTAATGATACTCCCAAGCTCAATCGTTGATGCGAAAACGCGACGAAGTTTGTTCCGCGTCTCTGTTCCGTCATACCTCGTAATTTTTAGCATAATTACGACTTTTGTGCCATACATAAATTTACCTTCTATTTAACAATCATTCTATTATAAATCGTATTTTTAATATTTAATTTTTTTTAACCTTAAAAAAGAATGAATAATATTTTTTATATCTAATATAAATACATAGATTAAAATATATTTTCTAAACATACGCATCTTAAATATTCTAGAACTATAAAAAAATACAATTCATAACGATTATAAATTGAGAAAAATATGACAATCGAAGAGTGAAAAAAAAATTAATAAGTCGATCGTAAAAAAAAATCGAGATAAAACTCTCCTATTATGTCGAATTATATTAAACGGTGCGACTTAAGTCGTTAACAAAGCCTCGAATTTAATCGGTATTTACATAAAAATGGATTCCGGAAATGCTCGATATTTTTTTCTTTCTTCTTCGATAGCGTCTCGTTCCACTTTTTTTTTTCTATTTCATCCGGTTTTTATTATCTCCATTATTTGAAAATTAATTTTAGAGACGGCCTCCGAAACTCGTTCAATTTTCTTATTAAGAATTTCGAAAGACCGTTCTTTTTCGCCACCATTCGGAATTCAATTATGAACCGTTTTGCTACGAAAAATAAATTAAATCGTTGTTGTATATTGCGTTTATATCGATTTATTTAAAACGAATCAACTTATTTCGTAATGTTTAAAAATAATTAAATCGAATATATAACAGAACTGTCATTTTATAGTTCTAAATATATATATATATATATATATATATATATATACTGTTTTGAGCAATATTTTGCAGTATATAAAATGCAACGTCACAATATTTAACAAGATCTTATTTTTCAATTACATCGCAACATCTGTTAGATAAGATCTTGAACAAAATAATAATAAAAAAAAATCTCAAGTAAACCATTAACTGTGTCGATTTCGGAAGTTAAATCTGTGATAAACGATGAACCGCTTCCATTGTTTTTACTATCCGAATGGACATACGTACAACCTTTGTAAAAATGCTTTCCACAAATATTTTCCACGATACTTTCAAGTGGATTTTCTCGATGCCAAATCCCCCATATATAAAATACACGAACCATATAAAACATACAGATATATAAAATTGAACCGTACGACCCGAAGCTTTTCTCATAAAATACATATCGAGAGAGAGAGAAACGACATTTCGCCACAATTTCTTACCCTTATAATAAAGTATAGCATTGCAGAAAACCGACGCACGTATCAGTATTATCCTGAAAGGAGGTTTACTGGTTAAAGCTCATACGACGAATTTCCAACTTTTGTATATCCAACATTTCAACAATAAAATATTTTATTATTTCATTTTTATCCAATCGCGCAAATTCGTCATATCGACTAATTTCCATTCGATTATTGTTTATATATATATATATATATATATATATAAGATCATTTTTAAAACGTTTGAATGGCTAGAATAAAAAAAAACGAATATATAGAATGCCGTTTAAACTTGGACATGTAAATATGTCACTTTTTGTCCGGAATCCCCTAAGCTTGCTGATATAAAACGCTTTATAAAAGTTTTCGCATAAAATTTTCTAAAGACGGTGATATTGCATGATAAAAGCGGGAAAACTTATCTCATATAAAATGATGGTCTTATGATAAAAATAATGCCGGTTACACATATAATGGTGAATCATACGATTATGGTGACGTAAAATTATATTATATTTACAAAATATATTGCGCGTAATTGTTACAACAACACGTTTAATTTATTATTCGTGTTTTATAAATATTATATTTATATTTACTATATAATTTCGTGTAAATTCTTTATTCAACCAAAAAAAAAAATATTATTAAAATTTCAAAAATAAATTGTAATAACATTATTGAACTTTTTTTAAAAAAATAGTCATAAATAATATAATATATATTATAGATTTTATCGTATAATCAAAATATATTTTATTCAAACTGAAAAGTAACAATAATAAACATAATTTTGATGTATGAGCACTTTGTAAATTACTTTTATATGTTTTAAAAATATTCTTCAGTTTCCAAACATATATGTAAATTAGTAAAGAGAAATATACAAATAAACACAATTCTGAAATTGATTTTACGATATCACTAACAATAAAATTGAATCAAAATATTTTTTTTAATTTTGCATTTCATATTCCAAATATTCCAAAACCATACTGTAAAATAATTAAGATCTATCATCGAAAATATGATTCAAAGACACCAAAACTAATTGATAAAGAAGATTATTAAATAATTTAGTTATATTTCTAAGAACGTATTAAAGAAAATGTTTTTATTTATCTTTCAGAAGAAAAAAATAATAAAAATATATTTCTCTAGAAACACGTTCAAGATAGTATATTAAAAATATAATTACATCTTTAACATCAAATCTAATGTGTCGTTTAAAAAGAAAACTAATTTGAAAAATTATTCTTCAGTAATATACATATATAATATATAAAAGTTAAGCGTTAGATTCGAAAAGGTATATCGAAATTTTATCGAATGCCGTAAATTTTTATCGGTTAATAGCGGATTAAAACGGAAAGTCGTTGGAATTTTGACGACGATTTCAATTGGAAAATATCGTTATAAAATAAATTTTCCACCGTCGCTAAAATTTATAACGCGGTCGATGTTTAAATAGAAATTCTTCGGTCGTTTCCGATCGTAAAACAATTGTCGCCAACGAAACAATATAACGTCGTTCAATATTCAAAACGTAATATGTAACATTGAAACGGTTGAAATTCGCATTTTCACGAATCGATTTTTTTTCTTTTATTTGTTTTCACTTGGAAAATCGGATCGCGTTTTGTTCGATGGAAAATTTATATTTGTCGCGAGTTCGAATTCCGATTTTATATTGCGTAATAAAATTGTAAAATTTTATTTTGATATATCGTTATAACTAAAATATATAATAATAAATGTGACGATTAATAAATGATTTGATTTTATTTATATATATTTATTACATATATATATAAGACATCAAAGATGTCATTATAAATATGTAATTAGGACATATTCACTCAATTGTAATACGTTTTCAAGATGAAACCAAACCGTTATAAATAAGGATAATAGGCCAACTGAAGCAAATCAGTTCTATATTTAATTAAAATCTATTAATATAGTTATAATAGATCGATAAGCAACCTTTTGAACGATGAAGATTTCGAATTATATACTGAGATTAACAGTCATTTATAAAATATAATTATTTTATTTCTTTTATCACATTATAAATTTAAAATCGTATATATACAATTATGGTGACGAAAAATATTATTTTATTGTAAAATCGTATAGACGCGTTTATAGCCGTCCGTATAAAATTGTATCCTAAATGCCGAAATATTTTACATGATATTATTATATATAGTAATAAATTGATCGCAAACACGACAATTATATATATATTGAATTGTAAAAATCGTTTAATATTATATTGTAAATATAGGATTGTATTCGAGTGTGACCCGGTCGACGCACGACGGCGGCGCTAGTATTATATTTTATTTATATATACGATATTATATTATATATAATATCTTAATGAATAAATCGAATCAATTGTCGGATTAACAATTAGAAACGGATAAAACTCTCGCGGGAAACGTCGAATAGCCAACACGCTAAAATGGGAAAACATCTCCCGCGGGATATCGCTCTTTGATTTTCGCCCGCAAATTCACCTTAACACGAATCTATTTCGTAATACTAATTGATAGCGACACGTTTTTCGTTTTACGCGTTATAATTTGTACGTTTTGTGTGTGGGTGCGGTTTTTAGAGGCCCGCGCCTCGCGCGACGGACGCGCGTAATTTGAAACCGGTTAAATGTGTCCGACGTTGATGGAATTAAATTTATTTCCTATTCACTCTCTTGTGACGGTATTAAAATATTATACGATTACATATGTGTGTGTGTGTGTGATTTAATTGGAATTTGTTTAGGAAAAAGAGTTGCGCTTCGTTGAGCCTTTCGTGTTCCGCTTGTCGCAAAGCTGTCTAATCTGAAACCTGAGGCAAACCTCGGAAAAAGTAATAATGAATTTATTATATTGTTTTTTTTTTCTTAATCAGAAAATAACTTGTATAAAACACGATAAATAAATTATATTCAAAATATTCCGAAAATTTTAATATAATATTTTACAAATTTTACGGAACCTATTTATTGTATATAAAACTTTTTCGTTCACACAAATAATATTAATAAACTATTATATATTATATATATTAAAAAAATAAATTTCATATATAATTATCATATTTCATTTTTAAACCTACATATTATTGTATTGCACGTACATCATTATATAATATGTTCAAAATTGTACATTATGATATTAATATCACCAAAATGAGCTTTTAATATATGATTTATTAAGAACATACATGTATTACAGATACCAAATTTATACACAGATTATATTACCTAGTTTATATTAATTTATGTTTATAACTAATGAAATATGAATTTACATTAACAACTATTACCATCTCAAAAATTTATATACGAATATTAGATAGCATAGAAAAAACGATAAAAGAACAATAAAATATTTTGAATTATAATTAAAATTATCGTCGTAATCATGTCAGATAATCTATAATTTTAATGAGATTTTTGCGTTGAATACACATCTCGCATATTAAAATCATATTATATGAGATTATGCAAAGAACGAGCCGAGATGAAAACATATCTGGAATATTTTCGTGCAATTAAAATATATCAAAGACATTCACAATAATGAATTTATTCAATAAAACATATATAAAAATAATTTTATTATTTTTTTATGCAAATTTAATCATGACGAACGTATTATTTAAGTAAATATCAAATTTTTCCCCTTATCTATGTGATGATTTTTTTTTTTTTGAAGTAATTAGTTCGTCTGTGCAGTGTTAGAATGCGCCATAACGAATTAATACGGTCGAGTAACAAAGTGCACTTTACGTTCTTTCATTTGTCTTTCGACTTTCGGAGACTCGGCGAACTTAACTTCACGGTTCACGACTGCTAACGCCTTAAGTGCAGACGGTTCGAAGAAGAAAGAAGACAAGGAACTTTCGCCCGTGGCTGTATATGCGGTCGCGACAGGACACGGGGCAGAGGAGACGGTGGAGGGGGGCGTGGGTTAAAGGAATAGACGGTAACACGACCAGTAAAACTTAGGCGAATACAGGGTGGAGGCTTTGAAGACAAATAACGGAACCTTTGCCATGCCAGACAAACGCTTCTGGGCGAAAATTGCCAAAGTTGGCCCCCGGAATTGAGCTTTTGCTCTCAAATCTCCTCCCCCCCCCCCCGGTCCCGCTACCGCCCATCTGTCCCCTTTCTACCCCTCGTCTCAGCTGAAAGCCTTAGTTTGGTAGTTGCCTCTTACATCTTAGAAACGTTTTGCAACGTGGCTGAACTCGAATTGACCACGAAAGCCGGATTAAAATTTTACATTAAATCGAAGAATGAAAGAAACGAAAGAATGAAAGAAACGAAAGAATGAAAGAAACGAAAGACGACAATGTCGTTTCAAAGTGTCGCGTTTTCTGAACGTTTCAACTGTTACTTTTTCGCAATTCAAATCGACCTATAATAGATTATAAATTTTTATTTTAGAATAAATATTTTATATATATATTTATTAAAAAATATATATTTTATTTTATCTGCTTGCAGATTTATACTTAATTAAAATTTTATTAAGGACGATTTCTCGTAATAATTATTTAAAGGATATAATTCCCGAAATAGAAAACAATAAAATCAGTTTTATGTGAATGAATCGGGTTAGCATCTGGGAGATAAATAAAAATCTTCGTTTGTTATTCAGACAAAAATAGACATTTTAGACGTCTTCATATTAGATTTCGTATATTTAGGATAAATAAATCTTTTAATTTCATTCACTGTGTTGTATACAGATACATATATTTCACAATTAAAATTTATTTTATAAATAATTTTAAAGTTGACATTGAATATTAAAATTTACTAGATAACATATTAAATTAAATTATCTTCCTAACTTAACATTGAAAACGGGTGACATAGATTACTTAAATAATCTAAATTTTAAAGATTTTCGAAAATGCGATTACATTATTTTTAAATTTAAAATTTTTACCGTACACAAATATAAATTTTACTTAAATTTTCATTATATATGTCTTTTTATAATTAAAATAATTTATTGCAAAATGTTGAGGACGGCCACCGTTCACCACATAATATTAAAAATATATAAATTATTAGTAATTAAATAAAAAATAAGATTTTACGTGAAAAAATAAAATATATCGTCAAAAATTAAATTTCTAATTCTGGCTATTATATATATATTTGTTACATCTGATTGATCGATAATGTTATTAAAAAAATAACTAATTTCATAAGGTTAAACCCGTAACCTGCTGCTCACGGCTATGTAAATGGACAAGTTCGCCATTTCATTCTACCGATTCCAAAAGGTAAATATGTAGCATACAATTATAATGCAAGATAATACAACTCCCTAAATATTTTAGGGATAATATTGATGTTCTGTTTTTAGTACACGGGGTATTATTAATCTAAAAGCTTGACGTTAACAATAATGGGAATTATTTAAGATACTTCTCGATAGAAATTTACGGCGGATTCGCTTCGATGCCTACTTTATATATAAATATATATATATAATTAAGGGCGCAAAACAAGGTTTATCACTTTAACTACAACTTATAACTTAGAGACTCGTTTCCGTTTAATTGCTAATTGTTTCAAATTAATGACGGTTACGATTTAATTCATTTATATTCAAATTAGTACACCAACGATATACAAGTGGATCCATTGAATAAAGTCGATATAAATAATTTAATTAATATATTGTATAATACTTCTAATGATCTAACACGCCGTTTGTGTTAGATCATTAGATGTACATACGTTTTTTCTTATTATATATTAAATTTTATCGAAATAAATTTGAAATCATAGTCGTACCTTAAGAAGCCAGCTGTCAAAATCGAAGGAAATCGTAAATGCTGAAATATTTTACTTGAAAATATGTAGTAATAAATTAAACACAGACATGGCAAAAATCTATATTTTGAGTTTTAAATATTATTTAAGATTAAATTGTAAAAATAAAATTACATTTGACGAACTACCTACCGACGCTAGCATTTTATTTATTATACTATATATAACGATCATTAATTACATTTGATTATTATTTTACAAACGTTTCGCTCGGTTTGAAATCTTTTTTTTTTATCATTTCATATTGATTTATTAAATCGTTTTTTTTTTTGTTTTTCATTTTTGTAATACGCAAACGTATCAAAATCGTCGTGCCTGGAAAAATTGCACGAGAGGAAATTCTGCAAAAAAAATCGGACACACCCTGTTTACAAAGCGATCGTTCCACTATACATACGAATGGTTTAGAAATGTATATAATAATACTAAGGAAGAAATATGTACCGTTAGACAAGAGTTCGGTGCCTGTGTAGATGAGACAGGGCAAAAGGGTGTATTCTTGTCATTTCTGACAAACGATCTCTTATACGCGAGGTTTGCAGAACCTGACCATTTTGCCCAGTGACAAGGGTGGCATCAGTACTAAAGGTTAGCCATGCTATCCCATAAATTTATTGCTTTAGCAAAATCGCGTAAATCACTTGACAACCTACCTACTAAACTGTATTTAATATAAATAAATATATTTATATTTTTCAATTTGAATCATATCATTGTGTCATATTAAATTTACACGCGAATAAATCTAATATATCAATATATAATACACTTATATAAATTTTACATTGATTCCAGATATATTATATTAATCTATTAATATCATCTTTTGGTACGTTTATATAATATAAATACAAAATTGAATTCTGCGAAACGTACATAACACGTTCAAATATCATGAATATGTTTTAAATCGATTTCAATATCCATATCGTACATTTGTACGATAACATTATAATAATATATTTGTGTCGCATAAAATGTAATTGAAACGCATTATAATAACGAAACAATTTATTTTATACGATATAAAATCATACAATTTTATATATATATATATATATATATATATAGTAAATCTTTTTATTTACAACATAATCATAATTAAATTAAGATTTCTTCATTATTATTATTATTATTAATATCGAAAGTGCAATTCGAGCGTTTCTTTTTTTTGTTTTCGTCGTACGAGTTCGCGTTTTCTCTCAACACTCGCTCTAAATAAATATTTACGACGCACTTTTCCCGTCGAGGTGGCGGAATATAAAGCCTTAATGAATGCCGAAACGTCTTACCTATTTGTCCTCATGAGATATATCCTTAGGAATACACATATAAAACAATAATAATAATAACAATAATAATAATAATGTACGTGCGTATTATTTTACCGATGTGCGTCCTTATAGGTGTATGTTTACAGCCCATGCGGTGCCATTCTAAGGCTTTTCCATTCCATAAAAGCAGAAATATTACACATTAAAACGTATGCGCATTTTCTCGACATTATTATGCGATGTTTTTATGGTCGTTGCGTACTAAAGAAAAAGAAAAAAAAGAAAGAGAGAGAGAGAAAGAGATAGAAAGGTAGAAGAAAAACATTCGCCATCTCTTTAAATATTATTTCGTTGAAGAAAATTCGGTGCTGAATATAGAAAAAAAAATGTCTAAACGGATCGATGGTGCTTTTCATATTTCCGTTTCAATATTATTAATATTATTATTATTATGTAGTGGATTAATTTATTATATAATATAAATATATAATATATGGAAATTCGGATTAGTGAAAATATTATATTAAAAAATGTTTTATTTTATCGTTTTTAGTATTGTAGTAAAGTGAACATAAAAATGAAATAGTTATTAGATTATGATGAATGTGAATAGAACTATAGAAAACTCGTATTGAAATTTACGATCTGAAATATACATTGATTCGCGTTCAAGATTAAAAGATTAAAGTCACAAAAAGACATTCAAAATTTATGATATATATATATATATATATATATATATATATATATATATATTATTTTTAACAATATTTTATATGAAATAATATTCTGAATAAAATAAACAGGATTTTTCTTAATATATAGAAGATATTTAACTAGTTAAATTATTACTGAAAAATAATGCGATCATATTTATAATGTTCTATAAAAATATCATTATTCAAATTTTTATTAAAAATAAATAAATATATATATATATATATATAATACTGATGATTTTATAAACACTATAATGATTGATACAATACTTCTCCAAATACGTATAAACTTAAACGACTTTATATTTATTTCTTAAAAAAAAAATAGTTGAGAAACCATCAACATTTCATGCCGAATATTGTCACGATAAATTTCTAGAATTCTAATAGCAATAAAGTGAGTCATAACGCGTTATATTGTGTTGACGTGTAATTAATCAAGCGCCAAAACGCAAATAGGCGAACCGTCAAATCCTCCATCACATTTCGAATTAGTGACACAGAGATACACAAACGGACAAACCGAAACTAAAGCCGAAACCACACTAGCTATCCTTCGCATAATCACTCTAGAAACGTATAATTATCCTATTATATGTACAAAACGACAACTTTTACAGTATCGAAAACTATCTAAAAAAAAAATAATAATAATAATAATAATTATATAAATTTAATTAATGTAAAAGTTGTAATTTTTTTTTATAAACGCATAACTTTACCATTCTTATTTTAATTAGCGGCAATATAAATTCGGGCACATTGTGGATGAATGGTTTTTAAATTAAACCGTGGCACAGTTAAATTTGCACGGTGAGTCGTTAACGCCGACTAAAATTTTTATTATTGTCGTAATTTTTGTGTTTCAATCTCGGATAATATCTCGCTTGAATGTATAATTAAAATATTTAGTTATATATAGTAATTGAACATTGAACAATATCGTCATCTGTTTATTTCATTAATTTTATTATAGTTATAGTTATTGAAAAATTTATACATACAATCATTTTTTATTATTAAAATTATTATACATTGATCGATTTTATATTAAACATTAGATATTGAAGGAAAATTTTAAAATATTAAAATTATATATAACCGCGAATTATATTCACTCGAATGAAGTGTATTACTTTCCTTGTGAAAATTTTCAACAAAATCAAACAAACTTTCGGAAACTCTTAATAGATTTGTAAATCTCCGTTTAAATTTAAATATTCTTCAAACGAAAGACACTACAATGGATTCTATTTTCGCAACGGCTTCGTTCACTGTTTTATAATTAATGAATATATACTTCTTTGTGTAATTTATAAATGAATGTTTGATGAGCTTGATAAAATGTTTCTTATATACTAGGAAGCTTTCGAGATTTTCTAAAAGATATTATCATATCTTTTGAATTTGAAAATATTCTGAAAATGTGTTATATTATTATTACAAATGAAAAATCTTAAAATATTATAAATAGTATAATTTAAAATAGAATGCAGATAGAAATCTTCGTTCGTTGTATGATTATGAAAATTTTCAGTATTGACATATCTTTTTCAATACTGAAAATTTTATAATGGAAAAACCGAGAAAAATACAGCACGTCTAGAAAAAAAAAATAATGAAAAAAAATGCAATAAAATAAGATATCCCAAAAGAATCTGACAGGCAGTAAAGGTGGAGTAATTAAAATTGTGTTATGCGGGAATTGGCCTTTAAAAAAGCGATAAAACGTATAATTTGCGAGGCCGTTACTTTTACGAGGCAACGAAACGTTTTATGACAACCAACACACACACACACACAAATATGTGCAAGTGTGCGTGCGTTACGAGAAAATGGCGCGAAATATGCGATTTTATATGCGCATATAAGGGTTGGTTCACTACAAAAAAAAATAAATAAAGAAAAAAAAAGGAAAAACTCTCTCTCTTTCTCGTTCCCTTGGAATACATTCGTTAGAATATTTAACGTATTGCTCGTGTTTCCCTTTTCGGGTTCGGTTATACTGTTCACTGTTGCTCTTTGTGAGTGCTCTTTGCATAAATTGTTAATGACACTGCGGCCACGAAACTGGGATAAAACCGGGATATTTTCGCCGTTAGTCCCGCGTTTATTGTAAATTACATAGTGAATAAATTACGAAGAAATTGCGAAAAAACAAAAAGCTCGCGGATTACGTCCACTATACCAATAACCGATGTTCCGTTATTGCAATTATTAACGAATTATCGATTGTATATAATGCGTATTAGATAGATAACGTTGAATTGTAATTGAAAGGTTACATGCGATTTTTTTTTTATTTCCATTAACGATATCGTATATTAAACGATATCACTCCTGTGAGGGTCATTGGAACGATATAAGGGAGCAATAGTATACTCGCATACAATTGAAGGACGTTGAATGAAAATAATGAAAAAAATCGATTAAAATATAAAATGAAAAAGAGGATATAAAAATATTTTCAAACAAAATATTTTTAGGTATCATTATTCGTGAAGGTGATTTCTCAATAAGACATGAAATGATTAAAATACTAAATAATTAAATTAAATCAAATTAGTATTGCATGATTATTTATAAGTTAGAATACAAATTTCTGTTTTTTTATATGTATATTTTTAATATATTCAATTCCATAAAAAGTAATCAACATCACTTATAATATATTAAAAAAGATATATATATTCTAAAAAAGATCATGTATAATATTCAGAAAATCATGTCGGATAAAGAAATTGTTCGTAAATTTAATTCTAAATATTTACAAATCTATCATAAAAAAAAACCGTAAATATAGAAGATTGTCATAAAATTGTATAAACACAAAACATCGTTCAGTTCGTTATACCAATGACTTATTAACTACCTTTATCGAATCTGACATATATAGAATCCGAAAAAAAAAATACTCTCACGTCTACTTTCAAAAAAAAAAATTATTTATGACAAACTTCAAAATATTTATTTGAAAAACCGTCAAAGCTTAATATAAGAGAGAGCGAAATTTTGCAATAATAGAGAATTTAGTTAACAATAACATCGACGTTAAACAATACCGATGTTAAACACTAGTTTTGCGCATAGTCTTTGACGTGAAAGCCTATTTTGTTCGTGGCGTCGTGTGTACTTTGTACGGGGCACGTTGAATGTTTGAAACAGATTTCGGTATATACGGTGAGCGGAATTGTTGCACGCGCTCGTTCACGTGCCAGTAGCTGTTTACGACGAGCGCAACAACGCCGTTTTTGTTGGCTTTCGGTAAATCTTAAACGTTTCAATTCGCTCTTATCTGCCACACGCACGCGAAACACACTGTACAATATCAAAGTGCGTACGGTTTAATTAAGTTTTCAATTCAATCCGTTGTGTATATATACTATAATTATGATTTCAAGTACGTGTAAAATTACGTAATATATATATACCATATATATAGTCAGGAAAATCAGGTAAACCCCATAAAGTAAATAAGTCATAAAATTGACCAAGTCACTAACGCATCTATATAGGTATAAATCGACTGATGTTTTTAATTATAAATATCCCAATTGTATTTTATTGTTGTATAAAAAAAAATATAGATATGTGCTAGATCATAAAATTCGTGTAAAAAATTATATATCTTATTGGTGAATCTCGTTATTTTAAAATAATATACAAAAATAAAGTGAGGTTTTAAATCCATATATAATAAAAAATCATTTGAAATATTATACGTGCCATTTTTTTCAGAAAAAAAAATAATATTTAATTTTATTTGTACTTTATTATTAATAATACTATAATGTCTTTTATTGATTTTCTATAGTGGGACTATATAAACATTTTTCATTTTAGATCCTATTTATAATTATGAATTTTTCATAAAAGAAAAAATATATAAATATTCAATGATAATTAATTGATTGATTAAATATTTCTTCTATATAAATATTTTATATTAAAATCTCACGACCTCAGAATTATGCTAAGCGAACCCATTTAGAATAATAAAAAAAAACTCCGGTCTATATACAATCATAATACAACATATAATATATGTATGTATGTATAAAATTAATTTTTAACTCTGAAACAAAACTCTGTTCAGATATTCAGATAAGTGTTTATGCGAAAAGTTCGCCGACTCCGTTTCCGGCCGAGACGTTGATGAAACGGTCGGCATTTTTCATTTTAAACGGCATAATTAACTAACAGTATTATAAAAAAAAAATAAGAAGTCTTCGCGCAAAACAACAACAACAACAACAGCAACAACAACAAAAATAATAATAATGATAATTGTCGACGCCATTGTTATCATCGCAATCGGCGTGTTTTTCCGCCATTTTCCGCCGTTACGTTTTTCACCGTTTAAAATGCCTCCTGCGAGGAATTTCTCGCGGGACTTATTCCTCAAAAATGACTCATTGTCGCCGGGGATGAAAAGCACATTTTGGCCGCCATTGTTGCTCGGAAGTGCGTTTTGCGGCAGACGTTCTCAATCTCAGGTTCGCGAATGCGATCGTAATTATACTCATTTATTGATATTACAAATGATCAAGCTATATATAACATATTTCTTATATTAATATTAAATAATTTATTATACTTTTTCAGTTTTAATTTTCATTTTTTTTTAATATACTATATTAAATATAATGAATTAATATCCATTGTACATACATAAATATAATCTTGAAAGGAAAATAGGGTGTGTGATATTAAGATTACAAACAAAATTAAACCCTGTAGCCTCTCTATCTTAATTCCAAGGCTCACTTTCACAAAGTAAGACCTATTACACGGGATAACCTGAGGGAAAGTTGGGTAAACATTTACTCCCAGCGGAAAATCGGAACGGCAAATAAAAGAACGGTAGGAAAACTGAAGAGAAAATTTTTGCACGGTAACTTTAGAAGTAGTTTTTTTTTTAATTAGATAGCATTTCAAAATTTCGATTCGCGAAAAAAAAACAATTAATCAGCATCATCGTTAAATTAAAAGTAATTATTTGAACTTTAACTTCAATTTAAAATTTTAGAATATTTTTTAAATATAATTAAATTAATTTATAAAAAGAAATAAACTATGCATATTTCATTGCGGATTTAAGCTCGTAGCGTTTTCCGCGCTAGTCGAGCTTCGATAGCGCTCAAGCTCTCGACTTCAGTGGCGTAGCGCTTTTCCAAAATTTAGATTGCTATCTAATTAATTCAAATTTAAGCCGTTCCCGTTGGCATTTGAACTGCGCGCCCCTGCTTTTAAACGAATATTTTGTCGTTTTCATTTAATAGGAACGGATGAAAATGAAACAGGTGAGGCATATGAAATCGCACCGAGTGGGGAGACGAAAGCTCTAGCGCCGCCGGAGCTTTTCGTTTTAATGACGTATATATTTATTTATATATATAGTATATATATATATATATATATATATATATATACGTTGCTAAAAACCGTTTTCAGAACGACATTTTAACATAATAACCGACGAATTTAATTTTATACATAATTGGACCGTATCAAATTTCGTTCGTAAAATTCTGTATAATTTCAATTTGCCTAATGGTGAAAATTTCTTTTTGGAATTGCGCATCGTCGTTTTATGACGAAGCTTCCGAATATTATGCGACTTTGTATAGGTAAATAAACGAATATCGCGTTTCGTTTCCTTTTGACTTAAATATTTCGCATCGCTTTTAAATTATTTATATATCCGAATTATTAAATATCATTTTAATTTGTCATTTAAAACGTTAATACTGCGTTCTTTTGTGTTTCGCTATACATATAAATTCGCTTTTTGTATCGTCATAACATTCTTAAAATATTCAAATACTATTATATATTTATATTTATATTTTACTTAAAATTTATATCAAAATAAAAAAAAATATTTATCAATACTTAATACTTCATAAAATTTATATTGAAACGCTGAAATTTAATTATATCATATTTATATTAGAAAGATCGTGAAAAAACAAAGAAAATGCCGTTCATATTTAGAATCCATTAATAAATTGTTTTTACATTAAACAAAGTATCAAATTGTATATAAATTCATTAATTAATTTTGATATGTTCGTAAAATGCATAATTAAGACATTATAATAAATAATTTAAAAATAATATAATTTCATTTTTATATGGTTTTTATTAAATATAATATTTTTTATGATTATTATAATGCATATGCTTGTATTAAACGATTTAATTATATCAAAAGAACGAAATCATTGTTGTATCAATTTGAAAGCACGACATTTTCATTGAAAATTTTTCGCCATTTCACTAATTAATAATCTCGCCCTTCGTTACAAATATAAAAATACCGATAAAAAAAAAAGAGGGATCGCCATAGCGGAAAAACAAGGCTTTACCTCAGCGGTGTGATTCGTTCAATCACGGAAAACCGATCGGCAATCGTGCGACAATCGTCCGTTTTCCCGGCGGAAAAATCGCAGGGATGGGGGTCGATGAAAAAAAAAATAGAAAAAGGGAATCGCGTCCCTTTTCTTTTCCGCCACGGTCGTGTAATTAATGGTCACGAACAGCTTTTCCATGTTTGATCGATTCTAAGGTTATTCTAACGATGGCCGCGACGGGAATATTCGATCTCTGCCAAGTTTTTCAGCTCACGACCCTTTGATGTATCATTCGATCGTTTCAGGACTATTTTTCAATACCGCTAGAACGCCGTCGCTTTTCATCCCCATCTGTTTCGGCTTCGCCCACCCTTAAAGTTCACCCTTTATACTGATTTCTATCATTTTTCTCGTATTTTCTATAGCGATAAGATGCGTCTTAAATATCGCTTTATAGTCTATGTATTCTATTTTCTGATATATATTCATACATAGAATAATTCAAAAGTATAATATTATTACTATTTTGATATATTTTTATAAAGAAATAAATATGCTAAATAAAATACCATTTCGTTAACTACTTAGATTAATGTGAAAACTCGATATGCAACAATAACGAATTTCAATAATCTTTCTGTATATGAAAAATGACACTTTCTTGAATAATCATAAGATTTTCTTATCTTAAATTAATCCATTAATCGGACTACATTTTTGACTACATTGATACTAAAACTCTTTTAGTTCAAACTTGACAATCTTAGCAGAAGGATTATTAAAATAAAAATTTTAATCTCTATAAACATGCAATGATAAAAGAATTGTATAGATTACGTTATACTTTAATATACTGTTTTTAAGAAAATTTCTAAAATAGTGGTGAAAACTATTTTTTTTCAATTATAATTATATAATATTATCTTATAGTGTTATATTGAATATTTTTGACAACATCTTTCATATTTTTTTATCCACTTAAAGGCTAAATATTTTTATTTTCATTTCAAAATAATATAATAGAAAAATTTTTCTATTGTTTTCAAACCGTATTTTTCATTTTGTATATAAATTATAAAATAATAACCTCATATTGTAATCATAATAGATATAAATAAAACGAAACGATGCTGTATGTGTAAAAATTGACGTGAACATTTAGAATGAAAGAGTTTCTCGATCGCGTTGTATTGTATTATACAAAGAGGGGAAAAAAAGTAGGAAAAGCTTCGACCATTTTTCTTTTCGTGTCTGTGGCAAAGCTAATACCGAAATGGGTTTCGGAATGCAAAGAAAACTGTTTATTTTGTTTGTTTTCCTTTTCCCTTTTTTTTCTTTCCTTCATTCTTTCTTTCTTTCCTTCTTATGTGCACGTCTTCCTTTGAGTCGGAACGTTTCTTCTTTTGCGGAACGTTCCCAAAGTTATCACGACGTTTGATCGCGGCTCCGGGGGTTAAATCTGTATTAAATAACAAAACCGATCCCGTTTACCCTAAATATATCAACAAATAATGCCGTCAAAATTTAATTTAAGCACCTTTTTACTCTTGAATTTGTTTCATTTTATATTATACGATAATATTTGTATATTTTTTAAATATATATATATATATATATATATATATATATATATATATATATATATATATATATATATTTAAAATAAACTACTGCATAAACTAAAAACCAACCCTTTGTAAAATTATCAATGATATTTTCGTCATATAAAAGGGTGAGTAATGAAAACCTTTCATATTTGTAATTGATTGACACTAATAATTATCGTTAAAATGTGCTCATGCGAGTCGTGAAACAAAACAACCCTAAAATTAACCTAACTTTAGAAAATTTCAAAGCTGCCACAGCCTAATAAATAATTCCTTTACGGTGAAATAAACGTCGATTATCATTAAATAAAACTCATTATTCAAACCGTGTCTATATATAGAATCAATTTGAGGTTTATATTAATAAAATATATCAATCTAATGCAGTGTTTGTAATCGTAAATTTACATCAGAAAATCGTTTTACAATTTAATGATATTTTTTTTCAAATTCATTATGTGATATTTTGAGAAGAGCTTTAATATTATTCCGATCGAAAAGGTCACGAAACACGAATATAAATTGAAAATAGCTTTTGCAAAATCGAACGAACACGTCGTCACTCAGTTCGGACAATAGTTTTTCTTTTACGTTTCGAACATAAAATTTTATTTCTCGCAGACAATTTTCAGTTTATCGCAGATCGAATGTGCTTTTTCTCACCGAAAATAGTAACAGTAATAATAAAAAATAGGCGACGAGTTCGGAAAAAAGGTCCGTCGACACGAAACGCGCATTCAAAAAAAAAACAGTCTGTTTACGACGAACGACTGGACTTTTCGGAATATTTCCGGACTCGATTTCGATCCCCTGTTTTTTTCTCAAAAAATATTTTTCTTCTCTTCCGGTTTTTATTGTTGTTTATTCACCACCTGCGCGTATGCAAAGTAAAAAGAAAAAAAGAAAGGACAGAGTCAGTTAGAAAAGCTCGTCAATTTTTCACGCGGCCATCGGAAACTACTTAAAAAGTTCGAGTGTACGAAAAGAAAAGTTGGATCGTTTTCCTTTTTGCGTTGTTATAGCATAAAGAAAATTTCGTTTTCTATGCGACGGCATCGAACGTCGACAACAACTTTAATAAAGTTTTCAAAACGATTCAAATATCGATATTTACCGACTTTAAATACCAAATTGAGAAAAAAATCCTATATTCAATTATTTATTTATTTTTATTATTTATTACAATATAATTCTAATAACATTTTATAAAAAAAATTTAGAATATCATCAATTTATTTTACCAAAAAATTATATACAGAATCGATTTATAATAATAATAAAAATATTATTATTTATTATTTGTATTATATTTATCAATTTCTTCTTGCTAGATAATAAGAAGTTTCTTCTATATAAAACATCATATTTTCAGAATCATTTTGTAAATTTGCGTATATTTCATAAGCGAATATTAGCAAATTGTTTAAAAAGTTGAACGCGTCCGGATAACTTCTTTTATTACAATTTAATATTGAATATAAAAAAAATATGTGAAAGCTTATATACAAGGAATTTAATAAAACGTATGGGTTTAACACTTTCACATATGAGAAAAGTTGAACACTTACAAACCTGACATCAGAATTTTATATACGATACGTGCGAAAAGTTCGCCGAATAAAAGAACTTTAAAGGCATATAACTCGCATAAATTTTTCATCAACTCGAGCGGTGAGAAAAAAAAAAGCTTGAAAGTCGAACAATTTAAACAACCATTGGCAAAATATTATCAATAATAATCTATGCATATATATGTGTGTGCAAATAATAAAATAAAATACTCATAAAATATAATGAAATATATATAGTGAGGTAAAAAAAAAGGGGGGAATGCGAACGGAAGAAATAAAAATAATATTTACCCTCCCCGTGGTCCTAAATGTGGAATTTTCCGTGTTTTTCGCCGTTCGACCGTGTTCGGGAAAATATTGTGTTGAAAAAAAAAAATTTTTTACGGTCGGAAAAACGGACCGCAAACGGGCCGCGCGGACCGTAGGTGATTTTTCACGTAGAATATATTTGGTGCCGTCTGACGGTGACGTTTATTCGTCATCAGGGATGACAAACCGCACCCCGCACACATATGCGGCCCTTCCTATAGCGTTTCGCGTTAAGCCGCCGTCACACTATTTCGTCGAAAAATATCATATTTACAATATTGCTTGCATACAATTTATATATTTGCGTAAATTGTGAATGATTCGGTTAGTTTATTTGATAATATAATAACGTTTAAAATTATAATTTATATATTTAATAAAATATTATTCATATAATCTCAATATTTATCAGAAAAAAAAATTATTTTTTTTGAATAAATTAAAAATCACTATAATGAACTAATACTTTGTTCAATAAAATTATTCTTAATATACGAATACATATTTTTCTATAATGTAATAACCGACGTTTACGCATAATCGACAAGAAGTTAAAAGGCGAATAGCGATTTTGATGAAATTGCAATTTTCAATTTGGCGGAAAACTTCAATTCATTCGAAAAGAAATATAAAATGAAATTAGAACATTAAGAGAAGGGTTGGGGTCTGATGAAAATTTCACAGTAAGTAATCGAGTTGAATAAAAGGGGCGGTTTCAGAATTCGCAATGAACGAGAACAACTCGACTCAAACGTTCATATTAAAACTTTTAACAGTTAGAGGTCAAATATTGCACGCGGTTTAATTTCGTCAGAATATCGTGTGATCCTTCCGAAATGCCGTGAAAGCCTAAATTTAATCAATTAACATTCCTGAACAAAAAAAAAAACCGGAAAGCCGAGAATGTGCGGTCGACGTCGATTATTGTTTATTGTATACACATTTCCATATAAAGAAACTATTATTATTAAAATTAAAAGTTTTTTTTTGTACACTTTTATTTAACTTGTACTATTTGTTGGTTTGTCGGAGCGGAATTTTGTAATCGGTTTTTAAACCTTTTTCCAATATCCAATTGAGTTTAAAATTTTGCACACTTGCTCATTTTCGATGACAAAATACAAATCAATTAACATATTTATCAATTAATTAATTTATTTATATTCAGACGTTTTATTATATTATTAATTATGTTTAAATATAAATCTGATCCAGTATTAATACATCAATGATTTAAAATTTGAAAATTTTGATCGAAAACATTCTTAATAGAAATAAACGAAATAAGAATGATTAAAAAAAACAAAATTCTATCAATTATTAAAGTAAAATTATAACAATCATAATAATTGATCATATTTTCTATAATTTAAAAAATATATATCTTCTCTGAAAAGTTATTAAAAATATAAAAATATTAATTTAATATTTATATCATTTTTATGCGTCTCCAGATATTATTTTTTTAATATATGATTATTTTTTATAATAATATCGTTTGAAGCTTCGTATAATCATTATAAAAAATATATAGCTACATCAATTTAGTGTCTCATAAATTTCGAAAACATTTTTATTTTTTTCCAAAAAAAAAAAAATTATAATAATAAGACGTCGCATTAAATATTAAATATATTCAATCCGCTTTACTAACTTAAATATTTATATCCAAAATTTATACATGTCATTTATTTGTTATGTTTTTTCAAAAGAAGATAGACGCGCTTAGCAGACAGACACACGAGTAATATGATAACCCGGAGGCATTCTTCCAAAAATCTCCCGAAAGAATTTTGTCGTCTTTCAAAAACGTACTTACTTACATAAGGGGATTTTACTTTGTGCTTTGAAAATCACGAGTGGGTAAGACTTAAAGGGAAAGGGAAAATTCGCAGCACGTGCGTCGCAGCGAATGCTTAAAAGTATAATGTGATTTTTTTTCTTCTTGTATTTTTTTTTTACGTTTCGTGCGTCGTTTTTCTTTTATTTTATTTTATTTTCGTTTATTTTTACTTTTTTCCTTTTTTTTTTTTGCTTTCGGAAAAACGCCATCAAACGGGATTTTCGTCTGCGAAAAAGACATTTGTATACTTATTTTAAATAGTGAGCGGCTCGAATGTAACCGACGCTGACTAATCTACTTAACAACCCGCTTTGCTTTTTACGTTTTCCTTACTTTTTATCATAATTTTATATTTTCGCAATTTTATATATATATATATATATATATATATATATATATATATATATAAGAGACGCTACAATTATCGAAAGTCTAAATTTTTCATTTAATTTGAAATTGTCAATTTATTTTTCTATTTAAAAAACGATTTAATATATATTCAATTAATTAAATTTCAAATGGAAAGTTTTTATTTTAAAAATTTTAATAAAACAAAAGAATATTGTCATTTGAATTGTAAACAAATCATATAATTAATAAAATATAACTCTAACGTCAATTATTTGTTATATATATATATATATATATATATATATATATATATATATATACAAATTATAAAAAAAATAATTTTGAAATACATAGAAAATTGAAATACTTTGAAAAATCTTACATATAAATTTTAATGTCAAAACGATCTAATATAATAAGGAAATATTTTTCATATACATATAATAATTTTCCATATAAATAATAATATGAAAAATTATTTCCACTTCATACTTATGAAACAATCGTTTTTTTTTATAATATTTTAAACGTACAATATAATTGTAAATATAAAATATTCAACATAATTATATATTTTAAAAATAAAGCTCGAGGTACGCATTTTCACCCCTAAGGGAATAAGTCGCATAGCGGAAAATCAAAGGGTTGGGGTTTGCGAAAAGCATCGAGATTTCTCTTTGGTCGTCCCAACGGTAGATGCGATTACTTTAACCCGGGCACATTGCTTACGTGTGCAAAAAAAAATAAAATAAAATAAAAAGAAGTGTGTGCGGGTATTTCAAAGAAAAATATTTATTGGATGTGTGGAGTCTTTGCGGGTAGAAAGAGAAAAAGAAAAAAAAGGCTTCGATGCCATGTTTTAGGACCTTCTTCATCACGAGCCCGCATATTTTTTTTTCTGTAGGGCAAAGAACACGATTTTATATATATATATATATATATATATATATATATTATGCGACCTTTCGCACGTTCAAAGGCTTCACCGTTGAAGGGATAGAGGGACCACATTTTCATATTTCAAATTATTGTCATATTTTATTGAAATTATATACGTATATATATATATATATATATTGAAAATTTTATTCGAATTAAATAAGCCGTTTATAATACAGATTACGATTGATTCGTGTGAAATATATTCATTTATATGGTTTCTATGATTTTGAAATTTATCAATACTTTTATATTATATATATTATATTAATATATAATATATAAATTATAAAAGTATTGATAAATTTCTAAATCATAGAAACCATATAAATGAATATATTTATATGATTTATTTGTGTGTTAGATTATTAGAGATATACATGTTTTTATTATACATTAAATAAATATTAAAATTAAAAATTAATTTATTATTTTTAGTATAAAAATAAATATATCGAATTTCACTGAAATGAATTTAAAATTTTTAAAAATTAAAATCGAAGCAAATTGAAATGCTAAGATTTTTTATATGAAATCAAATAATATTAAGTTGAACTTTGGCATGGTAATGTTGTATATTTTGAGTTGTGAAGAATATTTA
Source organism: Leptonema lineaticorne (assembly GCA_024500535.1). Classification (NCBI taxonomy): domain Eukaryota; kingdom Metazoa; phylum Arthropoda; class Insecta; order Trichoptera; family Hydropsychidae; genus Leptonema; species Leptonema lineaticorne. Next base: position 5,348,517 of record JANIJI010000013.1, on the reverse strand, counting down.
TAATTAAATTGTGAATATAAAATTACATTTGACGAAAAAAAATACTACATCAAAAAAAACTACCTACCAATGCTAGCATTATATATATATATATATATATATATATATATATATATATATATATATATATGTATATTTGACATAGAATATTTTCTATTATAAATACACGTTCATTTTATATTTTGACAAACTAATTGCAATTATATTTTATTGTGTGATTTATAACATTTAATTCATTATTGTAAAAGGTGAATTCTTGGTATAAAGCACATATATATATATATATATATATATATATATATATATATATATATATATTTGTGATAGTGATGGATGACCAGACCGTGGCCGAAGGTTCGACAGACGAAACTCTGAACAAATCGCACTCATCTATCTGACGGCTTGAAACTACCTCACGTAAAACCTGACTAGAAATTGTTGAAGGGTTCTTGTTATTTCAACTCTACGTTTAGATAGTAACGTTAAAAAATATCGTAAGAATACTCGAAATTTTCATGAGAAGATTCGTTAGAAATTTTCCCGTTTTTCAAATGACGAAATACCGTTGTTTTTTTTTTAATTTTTTATCTGTTGCAATTATATCATATTTCACATTTTATACTAGTATTTATATATAAATAAATATATATATATATATATATATATATATATATATATATATAATATAGTATTTACTAAATGCACACAAGATTTTAGCGCGCAAAATAATCCAGCGAATGAAAGATTGAAACGCGCAAAACGATTTCGGAAAATTTTCGGCATAAAATTCATACGACCGGGGAAATCGAACCATAAATAACAATTTATCGATATTTTTCAGGTAGTCTCGTCTGGCTGTTATGAAGCCTCTCGGCACGTTCGCAGATAAACGTCCGCTAATAATGCTGATGAATGATGGTGTTTTAACATGTTTTTCCTCCTGTTTTGCTTTCCTTTGTTGCCGGGTATCTGAAAAGCTCGAGGCCCATTTTTTCAGTTTTTTTTTATTATTCACTCTTCTACTCTTCTCTTCACCTTGTATAATTTATATATATATATATATATATATATATATATATATATATGTATATGTATAATATTATATTTTTCCTTCCGTTCATTCTTTTTGGCGGTGGACCATTACGTTTTATGAATATTTCTCGCGCGTGAAAACATTCGTCAACAGATGCGCACTGTAATTTATACGAAACAATGAACTTGCTATAGAACTCCAAGTGAGCACTCTCAAAATGAAATGGATTTATTTTATTATATTTTGTTATCTATATTGATTATATAAAAAAAGTTTTTAATATGGAACCAAAAATACGTATGATTAATTGTTACGTCTTTATACTAGACTCTGGAACCAAAAGGCGTCTAAAAGTCTAGAATGCTAAGAATATCTTGGATCGACAAAGTAGAAAATGAGAAGGTTTTGGATAGAGTTAGAAAAAAAAACAATAAAACTGAAAACTGTTAAAATAAGAAAAATTCATTACCTCAGCCATATCTCATGAAATGAAAAATACAAGCTTCTCCAGATAGTTTTTGAAGGAAATTTTTCAATAAATAGACTTTAAAACTCATACTTTAAAGTTCAACTATTCGTCAATAGAACTTTTTTGAATATCAAATTGTGAATCGCCAACCTTCTTAAAGAGACGGCGTAAAGATTGGTTCTATTATTATATACACAAATCAAATAAATCATATTAGACAAACCTTTAATAACTACAAATTACCTATTTTTCTTTGAAATTATTAATGACAATTAATATATAACACGTATTACATAATTAATATTTAATCGATAGTTAGATGAGAGCGAAATCGAAATCGAACGAACCGAATTCGTGCTGATAAAACCTTATAATTATAAAAACGGGGCATAAAACGCGATTTCTACCTGCGTTTTAATAAAGACCTGAAACGCTGAAAATGCCACGAAATAATTGTGAACGATTCCGGCGAAAGCTCTAATCGACACGAAAGCCGCTAAAAGTTCGCACGCTAAGCTCCATATAATTAAGCGATACGTAGTACAAAATAATTACAGATTTATCAACGGTACGAACTCGTCTCGTCATTCGCCTTATAGTTAGTTAAAGATGTCTTATTATTATTTTAATTGATGTCACCGATATAAGTCACTTCATAATTTATTCATATATACATTTTCATGAACGAACATAATGATAAATAATGAAAGTTCATGAATAATATCTTTAAAATGCAATTAGTTTTTTTCATAGTATTATTCGATCTATCTAAATTTTAATATTATATATTAATAATATTCACTTTAGGTTGAATAAACTACATATATATTAAATAAAAATTCGTATATTAAAAATGACGTATATAATATTAAATTATGAATAGCTTTCAAAGCTCAAATGTCAATATATTTTATTAAATTTATAGGTAATAAAAATAATATGAAACTTTTTGTAACATGTCACGTACAGAAAATCGAACATTATATACAATTTTAACTATAAAAAACGTTTCATATCAAATATTATATATTTGTTTAATAAATATTTAACGTTCTTAATATATTTAATATATGCCATTACGGATTATCGGTTAAGTTAACCTATCTGCATAAATTTTATAACCGAATAAACCACGCAGTTAAAATATATTTTATTACTTTTCTCGTGAAATTCAAAATTGAAGTCTAGTTATAAAATTAATAATTTCAAAATTCTGCTCCAATAAATGATAGCTCTTTGGCACAACTCTATTTTACAAACATAAATAAATTGAAAACGCCAATTTTTATATTTTTAATATAAAAAGAACAACGTTAAAATATCAATATAATGTTATAGTTTTATATTTAAAATATTCTCAATATCCTCAGCAGACAGAATGTCTAATGATTCTGTTCACCAGTCAAAGCATATAAAAAGAAGCACATTAATCATAAATTGACAGGAATATATATATATATATATATATATATATATATATATATATATATATATATATATATATATATATATATATATATATTTTTTTTATTTACATATTTATCGATTATGTCAGTGAATTCTTAATAATAAAACTAAACACGGTTTTTGTTTAATAATAAATCGTCTTTCTATATGTTTATATGCGTGTTATTATATTAAGGAATGAATAAATTAGGGGAAAGGGTTGGAATTAATTGTTTTGAATTTCATCATATTTAAGGGATGTATTTCGACGTCAATACAAAATTAATTTTCAATAGCTCTCCAATGAAACGATAGACATTCTCTTATTATGTTTCGTTCATTTATAATACTCGTAAATATAACAATATATTTTTCTATTTATAAAATAACGACAATGGTTCAACAAAATACCTTTAATCCTTTATATTTTGAAATTTCATATGTCAATATAATAAATGATGATTTGCAGATAACCATTTATATCTACAAATATAACGAAACTCTCTTCTATCTAACTTTCTCCAATTAATCCATCATATATATGAACTTTTATTACAATGTTATATTGAAAATATATAATATAAATAATCATTGTCTTATATATATAATATATATAACGGAATTCTCTTGTCTCACTTTACAACGCATAATACTTATTGATGACACGATTTGTCTCGTTTAACGCCGTTTTTCAGCGTTTCCAGAAGTGAAGTCGTGCGACACGTAAAAATAAAGATGAAACGTCTCAGGATGAGGACATTTGTCTCAAAATGAGCACAGCTACGACTCTTAATCCTTCCATTTGTTGTTCATCGTGAAATATCGTTTCAGCTAGACGTGTCGCATTTTAATTCCTGCGCACATTCGTTTCATACTCAACAGGATCTTTCGTATTATTTTTCCATTTTAAAAACGTAAATCTCATTATATTGCTTTACGAAATTTAGTAATCATATTAAAGATTAATTAATGAATATCTAAATCTTGAGTTCAATTTTAATTAAATTGTATCTACCTTTTTTAAGACATAGATATCATCAAAGCTCATCATTTAATGAATAAAATATAGATCTCATATATTTCGAAAAAAAAAATCAATTTTATCATAAAATCTGTATGCATCTATTGCAATATCAACGAAAGTGACAAGTGTAAAATTACAAAAGACCATTCGTTCCTTCCTGCAATATGAAAAAAAGGAAAATGTCGATATCTGCCATATCTCACGTTATTGAGAGCGTGTAATATGTATGCTCTATATGCATAAATATATATATATATATATATATATATATATATATATATATGTATATGTGAGGAATAGGAAAGTGAACTATAGATAGTGAACAATAGACGTCGTCTGGATGTATTCATGATATCCTATTTGCTATGCAGGATCAGCTGGAGGCTCCGGCGGTTCGTTCATTTGTTCCGTTTTATATTCTATGGTCGACGCTATGCCATAATACCGATTGTCTATACTGAACACTGAATGTACCAAATATTCCCACATTATAAAGTGCACTCACACTATTTTAATAATTAACTCATTTTATATATTCAATATATCGTTGATAATTAATCGTTTTTATTTTTCTATTGAAATGACAGGAAAAAAAATTTTGATAAACAACATAATCTTGTCATCAAATATAATAGTAGTAATGTAACATTTACATTTACAGACGCCTAATGAAAATAGTTTTATCGGGCATTTTCTTGTTTTTATGTATTGATTCTATTTTAATAATAATCACTGGTATTAAAGGTCACTCATTGACAAATACATATATCGATATTTTTCAAATAAACCTTTGACTAATAATAAAATATTCATAATTTTCATTAAAAAAAATAAAAATAATATTCTATTATATATCGAATATGTATAAAAATGTGCGCCCTATTCGAGTGAACTTTGAAAACATTTAGTTAATTAATACTCTTATATAATCGTGTCAAAAAAATCAAAATTATTTGAATAAGTACTTCAAATCCTATTTGAAAATACTTGATGAGTAGAGTACGCAAAAAATGGACTTTTAAAATAGACTCCATATGTATATATATATATATATATATATATATATATATATATATATATATATATATATATATATACTATATGTATATCTATATATAAATGGATAGACGGAATGATTGGCGTACAATAGGGTAGAAATTGAAGACCAGGAATTATGGAAAAACACGACGAGGCTTTTATGCAGCAGCAAATAACATACATATATATATATATATATATATATATATATATATATATATATATATATATATACCAATATAAAATACTCATCACAGGTATTTTACTACTATTGGAAAACGAATGCATTCATCTGCAGAAAAACATAAAATCTAATTTAAAAATAAATTTCCTTTATTTCCGATGGGATTCAGTACAATTTTATTTATTAATATTTATTTAATAAATAAATCTAATATTAATTATATAATATAATACGTATACTATTATAGAAAATATAATCAAAAGTTTATCATCTCTAGAGACATATTTTATTTCATATATTTTTCCGACATTATTATTATTATTATTATGTAAAATAATATTTTTGCTAATATGAATTTAAAATTTTGAATTAAAAAAAAATTCCAGGGGGGTTTTCGGAAGACGGAGGCGAATAAATCGACGACAACGGCACGAACAACTGTGAAATATTATTCCCAAAGGGGTAATCAAAAGTACTCTATCATTAACTTTGTCAGGTGCGATTCGATATAAACACAATTCCCAAAACTCAAATGTACAACAACATATATATATATATATATATATATATATATATATATATGTTGAAAAATCTTATTATATGCTGTTGTCGATTCATATTTTTACTTATTTATATGTGTTTAAATTATAACTAATTATAACTTGCACGTTACGTGTCTTAATTTTTGAAATTAGAACATATTTTCACATTAACACGATATGTTTAAAATTTATATGGAAACTTTTAGTATAATCTGAATAATTGTTTCATATATAAAAAAAAATATAACCCTTTGCACTCGAAACGTTTTACTTAAACTAACAATTTAAACTTGACAATCCTTTGGCAAGATTGTCAAGTTTGAACCAAAAATAGTTTCAATGCCGAAAATGCGTTTTTGTTTACGATTACGAGAATTATTTAATTTAAAGTAAGAAAACCTTATATATAAGATTTTTTTTTCTTTATTATAATATTATACAAAGATAATGTGGAAGTTTGTAATAAAAAAAATAGTCATTGATTCACTTCGAATTTTCGCATTTCGAATGATACCTCTCGAATGCAAAGGAATAATATTATATATAATTTATTATTGATTTTTTTATCATACTCTAAAGTTACAACTATAATTATATAGAAAGCTACAGAGCGGAAAATGTTAATCCTTGAACTCAATACATACATATATATATATATATATATATATATATATATATATATATATATATATATATAGGCGTGTATATGATGTTTGAGAATATATGGTTTGTAGGGCAAATTCTCTGGCAGAATTCATAACAACTTTGGCCATTGTCATTCAGCAACAATACGGGTCGGGCTCTTTCTCGGACGGGACAAGTACACAAAAATGTCCCTTTATATATATATATATATATATATATATATATATATATATATATATATATATATATATATGTGTTGTTTATTTCTACGAAATGAAATATTACTTTTAAATTTAACACGGAAACCGTTGCACAAAATAAAGGCGAGAAATGTGAGCGTGAATAATATTGTTATATAAAATTAAAAAAAAATGTGAAAAATTGCTCGAATACTTGCTTTAATAATAAATCTTTCTTTTATATATAAAAAAAAATATGTGTAATGTCTTATAAAAATAACATGATATAAAACAAAATAACATAAAACATTATAAAAATCAAAAATAATAGTCTTTTAACTCAATGTATTACATATAATTATTTTTATACAGTACAATACAAATAATAAAAGAAAAATGTTTTCGAAACAATAAATAAAATATAAATATTAATAATAAAACTAAATTTCAATATCATCCATTTAACTATATAGTATTAAAATTAAACATTAACGCTTGTATAGAAAATCTTTTAAAATATGTATAGTATTATGAAACTATCTATTTTTATTTTTTTACGTAAATATTGATTTTAAACTATAAATAATTAGACAAATTTACGATAAATATTTTTGATATAATTTTTTTGAATCTTAGGTAGAATTGTTTAGCTCTACTAATTTTTCCAAAAATGTATTCATTTTACGAAAATTGCGATATAAAATTTTAAAATATGAAGTATTAAAATTCAATTTAATAATTTTATTTTGAATATATATATATATATATATATATATATATATATATATATATATATATATATATTTATATCGTTTAGTTTCGAACAGTTTGTTAAACAGCTAATACGAAAATCGTCAAATGTTACAGCACTCTTTGAACGTAATGGACATTGTTCGTTCAAAAACATATTTTTTCTTTTTTTTACCACCCTCTATCTGTACGTCTCTCGAACACAAAAATACGTCCACTTTCTTCTTTATTCTTCTATTTTTTTTCCTTTTTTTTTTTTGGTTCGCCTGCATCAAAACATGAAACACAAAGAATGAATCGTTTCGTTTTTCTTTTTTTCTTTTTTTTTTCGTTTCTCTCTTTTCGTGTCAAAAATAGTTTTGTCGGCGAAGGCTCTTTTTTTTTACCCCGACTCCGCTCCGAAGCGATATTACAAGGTTAAATACATTGAAAATGGGATTAACTTTCAATGTTATCTAAAAAGACATTTTCCCATACCCCGTTCTTCGGCCACTTCTATTGTGAAAATAAGGAAACCTTTGCCTTATCATAAGAATTGAGAAAAGAGATAAGAAAGTAATGGGATTTTCATTCGGAGGCTTTCGCCGGAACCTCCCCTTTTTTCCTTCGTTTCTCGTCTCTCTTGCTCATTGTGGTCTTTTCTGTTGTTTTTTTTTTTTCAGTGCCTAAAGGAAGACTTCGGTCATCCCATTGTGGTGAAATTATCTTTTCTCCGCGGGATTTTTGCGCTTTCATTCGAATTAAAAATTAAACCGTTTAGAAATTAATACCTGAAAATACAAAGCTTTATCTTTCTAATAAACCTTCACAATATATAATTTTAAACGATTTTTTTTTCAGACAAAATCAACGAATTATATATATGAGATTTACAAATTTTTAAATATTTAATATTTAACGAATTTTTCATATATAGATATTACGTTTTTTTTTTTGTTCAAAAAGATCTTAAGGTGATTCATTTTTTGTTCATCGGTGATACGGATAAAAAAGAGTCTCTAAGGGAAAATATTTCAAATCAGAAGAAAAAATAATGATAAGAAGGCTATATTTCGAGTCCCTCACTGACCATTATAAATAATTGCTAACACATATTTTATTCGATAACTGCGGTAACACGAATTTATACTTTTATAGTGTGATATAAACAATGAAAAATTCCTAATACGAATTTTAAAATTACGATATATATTAAAAATTTTCATAAAAAATTAATCATAATATAATTATACATCAATAAAAAATAGAAATAAAAATAAATCAGTGTTAAAGTTTTACAATCAAATTAGGTGTTTTTTTTTTATTTTAAATATTTTGAAATTATATTTTACATAGTAAGCTGAAAAAGTCCGTTTTAGTACAATTTTCAAACACGTTTTACAAAAAATCGATAAAAATTAAACAAATTATGAATAGAATATTTTAAATGAATAATTTTATTCATTGAAAGTTTTTCAATCCAAATTATAATTTTGGAGAGTAATCCGGAAAACTAAAAAATATTCGATTTTTTTGTGAATTAAGAAGGAAAGGTTTCTCTCAAGAGAGTGCAATTTTTTTAATCCTTTTTCAGTTTGTTATATAGAATATATTTCTAAAAAAAATTAAACGATATAAAAAACATATTATTTGACTATATTAAAATTTTAATATTTAATTAAAACATCACCTATATAATTAATACATATATTAGAATAGTAATTAATATAAAAACAATTCTATACTATATTAAATAATATTATAAGAAATAAAACAATGCATTGTTACATAAAAATAATATTAAATTATGATCTCGCATATTTTTAATGCTACTAGATAAAGTGAAAATTCAGGAAAATTTCAAATAATCACAATACTTAAAAATATTTTATCTTTATATATATTATATATATATGTATATATAGAAACTCGATGAATTTTCAGCTCACGTCGGTCCTCGCATAAATTACTCGACTCGTACATAATTAATTAAAAAGCAGTTTTCATGTAAGCGCATTGCAGAAACCGGGGGTAGTTCCATTAAATGCCTAATTGCACAACTGGGATTCGACGAGGGCGTTTTCGGTTTCCGTTTCCGTTCAGACACACGCCGGCTAACGATCGTCGATTTTTAAACGATTTCGAAGCTTTGTTCTATGTATTTAAAAAAAAAAAATTTTCCCGACGAAACCGTAACAAGTAAAATGCCGAACCGTTTAATAAAGCTTTGCGTTGTTCCGCAGTGGAAAAATAATTATGCTGCGTGCGAATTTTCCGGTCGCGCGGAAAATTCGCGCTACTTGCGCCGTTTGAATTGAAACGACGTGTTGTCGATATGTAACGTTTATATATGATGTTGCGGCTTTTACATCATAATTCATTACGTTTATACAATTAATTATATATCAATATTTATAAATATATAACATCTATACAATAATTTATTAATAAATCAGGAAATTCAAAAATAAACGAACTTTATGAATTAAAATAAAAGTATAAAAATATGTAGTATATTGTATAATAATTACGAAAAATAAAATTGTTTGATAATTAAATAATATTTATAGTGAAAGTTAGAAATTCCGATTCATCTTTCAATTTTTATTATATTATATATTAAAATACATACAATTTTTTATCAGTTTTATTCGTCAATTTTATATAAAAATTTATAATTTATATCATGAAATGTTTTTTCATTCATTAAAAATTATTTTCAAAATTAAACTAAATGTAAAAAATGTTGAATTTTTATATATTAAAAAATAAATTTGATTAATACAGATATACCAACGATATTTTCTATGACTTCCATACCATAATTTAAATTTTTTTTTTTCACTTTTTTATAATATTAAAATTTAATTATCATATATTTTTTTAATGTAATAATTTTTTTTTATTAAAAAAAATCATATATATTTATACAAGTTATAATTTTTTTGCGTACTTCATACGCTCGATCCATCTGTTAAAATAAATCCAAAATCAAAACACACATTAATAATTAATATTATCAAAAATTAAAAATCTCTTATAATTATATTAAAATAATAATAATTTATACGCGAACGAAACTGAACAGCGAAATCGAGTTTCGTTGTTTGCACAGTAAAATTTAATTCCGCCGTCTACGTAAAAAATAAGTACTACTCGTTAAGACGAAGCTTTCTGGAAGTTTATCGAATTGACTTTCTCGAAAGAGTTATCCCATGAGAGAACCTTGTAGAGTACAAAAGAACATCGTCAAGTTTACTTACCTGATTTGTAGTTATTGCTACCATTTTCTACCGGCTTTCTCTAAATATTTCTAACATTTCGTATAAAACACGCTTATATACATTAAATATCGCAATAATCATATTTTGCGCAATTTATGAGTCAAAATTATATTTCAAATTGATCCTTTATATTTGAGACATTTTGCAGCGTTATTGGCGAACTTTTACTCCAAACTTAAAATTATTATACCAAAAAATATATATATATATATGTTCCTAAAAATTACAAATTTTTACATTGTGACATTTCATATATTTCTGATGTTTAGTAGTTTTATATAGAATATATGAATAGAACAAATTTCTAAACCTAAAAAAAAAAAAACAGTTTTTGCCACCATTTCAAAATTTTATTAAAAAAGAATATATTGAAGTACTGATCTACACAATCGTTTTAGAATTCCGTGTTTATAAAGATTAAAAAAATTATCTTTAGTAATCCTTCCGGCAAGATTTTCAAGCTTGAACAAAAAAACTTTCAATATCAGTAATACTAATTTAAAACGGTATCATTTTACACTTCATAATATTATACAGAAAGAGTATATATAAATAGTCATTTCTGTTCATCAAATTTTCGCATAAATCTAAATGGTGACCACAAGACACCTCTCGAGTGCAAAGAATTAATAAATCAATATTCTTTTAAGTCTTTACTAAATATTTATATATACTAAAAATCTAATATATTATATTAAGATTTTCAGTATATATAAATATTTAGTACAGATTTTTCCAAATTATTAAAATTAAATAATATTTGGTAATTAAAATTCATGATTTTTTGTGTGAAATACAAATAATACTCTAATCAATACAAAAAATATATGTATATTATATTTTTCAAACCTCCTCACCTTTGAACAAACAAAATTTTACTATATATAATGTAATATTTTCAAATGCAATATAATCTACATTTTAAAAAAATATATATAAAATTATTTAAATTCATATAATAAAAATATATATATATACACTGTATATATTATATATATTTAAGATATTCAATAAATGGTGAAAATTGTATACATCCACGTGTATATGAAAATATTGAAAGTCCGAGGGTGTTTCGCTGTCGGCTATGGCCGTTTTGATATTTATGAGAATAATAAGGGTTGACGTTCGTTTTGCAAGGGCCGGTCGTCATCCATTGTTATTACGATTATTCTGACGTAAATAATGACTTCCTTTTTGTCACTCGGAAGCGTTGCGGCTTAAAAAAGGGAGATACTTTGGCGTGTACACCGTTTTCAAAGGGAAAAATAAATGTAAAACGATAGAAATTGTATCGTCGTGTCCATTCGACGAAAATTTTCAACATTCATCCCTTTGTACGCGGTAGATTGAAGTAAGTTTATGTCTGCGTTATAAAATATTGCAAATATACGTACAAAACGAAATATATATATATATATATATATATATATATATATATATATATATATATATATATATATGTATTCGATATATATTTGTAATAATTTAATATAAAAATTTTATATTATAAATGAAAGTTTGCAACTCGAAATATTTTAATTCTAAAAAAGCAATCAAGTCACTGATTTTTTTTTGTTGTTGTTATTATTTTCAATGTAAAGTGGATCAAAGCCACGCTCCGGTAATCTTTTCTAAGAGCAGAACGCTTTCCGGCACATCTTTTATATTAATTCTCAAAAGAAAATTGTTTTTACAAACATGTACACTAAGAATAACTACGATATCACTGAACTACCATTTTCTCTAATATTAAAAATGCGCTTTTAGTTAAAAATAATATTATTTTTCAAATTAAAAATAGCGATTATTCGCTTCAATACTTTTCAATTTGTATTATCTACGTCGAAACTGCTTTTTTTTTTAAACGGTTCACGTTAAAACGCAAAGGTTAATTTAAAAAGGATCACGCATTTTCAAATGACCCACAATTAAATATAAGTAAACAATGGAGAGAAAAATAAATAAGAAAACGAGGCGGAAAATATATATATATATATATTTTCGAGAATATATATATATATATATATATATATATATATTCTCGAATTCGGCACATAATTAAATCAAAATACTCGGGCAACAACAAGAAAAAAAAATATTTTTTTTATTACGGCGTACCGACGAAATTACCAAACTTTTTTTTTAGTACGAAATTAATTAAAACTCACAATTTAAGCATTATTTTTTTTACGACAGCATCGTAACGATATTTTTATGCATTCGGAAAAATTAATGCGGAAAATTTTCCTCTCGTACGACGGGCCAACTTATCGTCGCGGTTTTTCCAACGAAGACGAGAATGAAAAGAAAGAAAAAAAAACGAAGTAACGCGTTACGACTCGAGGTAATATTTTATTTGTTGAGGAACGCCTGAGGGTGAAATTTTCTTTTTTTTCTACTCCAAAATTTTCCCCTTTCGAGGTCTACCAAACGTTTTTTTTTTTTTTTTTTTTTGATAATAAAAAATTTTGTTATAATGAGACGTTGTCAGTCGTGAAAAGCGTAACGAGTGAAAGCAAACGCTTTTCTTCGTCGTAAAAAGCGTTTTCATTACCGAATGCGAGTTAGATGAGATCCATATGCAATGATAAATTACTAAAGCGCATTTTTTTATTGTAAAAAAAGTTTATATATACATAAAATTTTTATTTCAATAAAAAAATCGTTTATTTATATGTTTATGTAAAATTTACATTAAAAAAATATCCTAAATTGGATAATATTGTATTATTAATTTATAAAACAAATTCTGACTTTTAAAATATACAAACAATACTTTTGTATTATCTTTATTTCTTAATAATTTTAATTTTAATAAAATAATTTTATTTTTTTATTCTTTTAACATAATTCAATTCTTTTATAATTTAGAATACTCAATTTTTTTTTATTTATATATTATAAATTTAAATTATTACTGAATATTTTTTTAAATGCTATAAAAATTATTAATATCATAAATAATATAATTTTGATAAAATAAATAAGCCAAATAGTAATATAATCCATTTTGATATTCAACATTTAACAAAATTAAAAACCCAAATCTTGTGTCAAATCAAAATTCGCATTCACAAAGACGGACATTTTCGTTTATAATTTACAAGACAAACGTTCAAACACATTTATATAAATATATACATACATTATGTATAAAATATATAATTTATAAATATACATATATGATTTGTGAATAATAAAACGTAGATTTACATTTTCGAAATAGAGAAATGTAAGCGTTGTATTGTCGCCGTTTAACGGTCATAAAAGGACACTGAATCCCTTTCCGATGTTTTCAATGTTCTGTATATTTGAAATGTTACTCTGTATTCTGTTTTCACTTTGAAAACCGACAACATACATACTATAACCGAATTTATTTTACATATACACAACAATAATAATAATAATATAATACTGAAAATATTATAATTGATTTTTTAAATTAATATATTATTTTTATATATATAAAATATATTTGTTATATATAAACATATATATTCTAGTAATTGTGGCCGTCGATTCTTGTGCCATTTATATAACTAAAGGCAACAAAGGAAAACGTTAAAGGGGATGAAATGGGGGGGTGGCAATTCATTTTTCTTCGACCATCTGGTGCGTAATCTAAGCCTCCATTCGCCACGAAATTTATTAGGAAAAATTAAAGTGTTGTAAGTGCGTGTATGTCGTTTAATGATTTTTATGGTTCAACAAGTGCGGAACATTAACTATAATTACGTAACAATATATATATATATGATATTATAATCGAACGTTCGTGAATTTTGATCGATTCCATGTGATATATCATTCTTTACACACGAAAGATATCATTCGATCAATATTTGAATTAATGTAAAAATTTGATGTGCAATAATGACTATTTATATATATTTCTTTATTGTGACGGATTATCATACTCTTCTATATAATATTATGAAGTATAAAATGACAGCTTTTCAATTAGTGATATAATTTTCTTATCACGTAACAACAAATCAGATTGCATTTTTCTCATTGAAACTTTGAACCTTTTGAAAGGATTAATAAATTTTAAAATTTTAATCTTTATAAACACAAAATGATTAGACGATTGTATAAATCAGTATACTGTAATATACTGTTTTTTTTTTAATTTGTTCAATAAATTCATATATTTTATATAAAACTACTATTTATCAGAGATATATAAAATTTTAAAATATAATTAATAATAATTTGTATGTATAATAATTTTAAATTAACACTTATTTTACTACGAAGGTCACCGATAACATCGGCTAAATTTCATCACTACGTCACTTAGGTCACCCGTGACCGTCAAATATTTTTTTGAATAAATATCTAAAAATGATTTATTATGTAAAATATTAGCAAACAAATTATATATAATTTTTTAAATGATGTTGTGAGTTTTTTTTTTTTGAACTAAATATACAATAACACAATACGTATAAAGAATAAAAAATTCGCCAAAAATATTACGAAACATATCAAGTGCAAATAATTAATAATACAATATTATTAAATAATTTATAATATAGATATGATCAGTTTATATACAGAAAGGCTTAATCAATCACATTTTTTTGCGCTTTATATATAGAGAAATGTGATATTTTTTTTTTATAACATGTTTATCACACTAACGTCGTATTTCGCATTAATATTTCGCTAAAATATACGAAGACAATTATTATTTTGGACGGGATTTGCGTACACGAATACGACGCGACGTGCGTATAATGAGTTTTTCCGCTTTCCACCTGTTGTCGCTAATCCGGCGCGAGTTTATATTTACTTACCGGATTTACTTCGGGCGAAAAACGCCGACGTATTTTCCGGTCGGATTTCAGAGAGACGAGTGTTTCAAACGACGCGAAATTTTTCTTTTTTTTTTTTTCATTTTCATTTTCGTTTTTGGTTTTTTTATTTGTGCGCGAAAACGGCGGAAAAAACGACCAAACGCTGAAAAAATTCGTCACGATTTTCTGAAAACAAATCCGTTCCGTTTTTTCGGTGCGGCTTTATCTCTAGTCATCGTTGAAAAATTAATTAAAATAAAATATTTGGTTTTTCTCGGCTGTATATACGCTGTGAGAGTATATTCACAAATATATATATATATGGTATTATATATCATTGTATAGACAGATGTTTTCAAAGTAGCGATCGCGGTCTGCTAGTCGTCCGTGAAACTGTTATCAATCTTTTTCGCAAGTTAAATTTTAAACAAGTTGAAATGTAAAATTTTGATCATATTTTTTAAAAAGGTTTCCCACCCCCGTCAATAATAACTCATCACCTGCAATTTAAGGCGTACTTAACAATCAAAAGTTTGGACACCCCTGATATAGAGCTACGTTGAAATATATGTTAACATATCATCAAAAGTTTCACACATAGTATATAATACCATTAATAATTCTATCAAACTGTTTATAAACGTTACAAAATATATTATATTATTAATTGTGAAATTATTAAATTAAAATCTATTTTTGTACATTAAACATATTGTAAAATATATATTAATCTTGTTGAAATTAAAAGAAACTAAACTCATGTTTAGTACATTTACATTTATCAATAATCAACAATAATGAAAAAGCGCAATCCAAATACTCATTTAAATGCATCTTATTAAATCCATAATATATTCGTCAAATACAACAAAATTTCAAGTCATTACAACAATAAAGTCCATTTAATATCACAAGTTTTCCTATTATAAAAGCAAACCGAGCCGTGCAAACGTAGCCGAGTTTGCACAGAACCCAAAATTGTAATAATTCAAGTAAACCCGTGTTCAAATACTGCACCGAGTTCATACTATTCTATATCGCATATTTAAACAATGTTCGCAACATAATGATTCGAATTACAACAAAATCACGTGAATTTTGTCGCAATGCCAAAACGGCACAAAGCCACTCTTAATATTTTAATACGAAAAGATGATTATTATATGATATATATATATATATATATATATATATATATTAATTTTAACCCCTTTTCAGCGATTAGTCGGACGATTTCAAGCTGGACGAATATAAAAAAATACACTTGGAAATTTCCTGTAATAAAAGACGAGCTTTTTGTTCCGAGTCGAATGCAGTATTTCAGTCGGGTGAAAAAAAAATATTTTTTTTCAGCTTGGAAAAAAGATTTTCAATTGCTGAAAGGACGTTTAATGCTCTTTCCCTCTACGCCGTGGGGGGTTCGTTTCATGGTGCGACGTTAGTTTTATTTTCATAGCTTTAATTCATCAGTGAAGTATTTTATATTCTGACCAATTTTAAAATAATTAAATTTTCCAAATGAAAATACTTCGGTATCTGAAATGTAATTTTTTTAATTAAAAAATATTTCTTCATAAAGGTTTAAAAGCAAATTTACTAATTACTACATACTATATATAATATAATATAACTTTAATTAATATACGTTAATATCATTAATGAATTTATAATATTTAAATAAATCTATTTTATTATTTATTACGATCACGTAATTATTGAAAATCGAAAAATAAATTTCATTATAAAAATGTATGAAAAACTCTTCGATAATAATAAAACGTGAAAGAAATGAAATTTAATATTCGAATATTGAATTACAAAAGCTGATTATCTAAACCGACAACAAAAATATATAAAATTGAGAAATTTTATAAAAAAAAATCCATATTTATAATTTCGGACACACATCCTTTTTATATTAAAAATAATACACGTCATATTTTAAATTTGTAAAATATATTTTAATTTTGTTGTAATAAAAAACAAATTTATCTAGCGAATGAATTTTTACTTAATTAAAAATTTTGTACAGAAGAAAAAAACAATAAAATTAACATTTCTTCACTTTGAAAGGTGTTGATTGTGGAATATGATTTATGCGAGAGTTTTAATTAAAAACACGATTTCATCTACAAAAAATATAAATATATATATATATATAAGATCGTAATTTATTTCTATTCAAGTTAAACGATATTTTCTATATATTTTATTATAAACAAAATATCTGAAACAAGGTCAATCCTTTCAGATGATGATATCACTATATTCATCAACCATTTCTTCATAATTTAATACTTTATATATTATTAAAGTTTAACTATAATTTTTTTTTTCATAATAGAGCTATACTTCTGGCAGACCGCTGACCGCACTTTGAATACACCCGCAGTAATACTTCTCGAAATATCGTATTTCAGGTTGATCTCGCAATGCTTTCTCACTGGACTAATGGCTCGGAATATACTGTCAGGAATTTATTTATTGGCCTGGACTTGTGCCATTTATGCACACAAACGTCGCTTCATTTCAATGAATAAATTAGAATCGTCACATACAATATGCCATGGTTAAACCGTCGCATAGAAAAAAAAAGAAAGAAAGAAAGAAAGAAAAGAAAAGCCTCAGTCCAACCGAAAGACACAATGTGAAAATCAACGTTTCTTTTTTTTTCCAGCATTGTGTTCAGCGTTTATGATTTACGACGATTTTCGCCCACGACCGCGAAGCTTTCGTCTGTGAGCTTTTTCACGAATAAACTAACGACAAATACCGAGTGCTTTCAGCAGTTCTATTATTCTACATCAAAGAACTTTACCGCACACACACATATCGTGTGCTAATATAATACAATGAACGATAGATAAAGAATTTCTTACACTATACAACAGTCAAACGTTAACATTGTAAAAGCTGTGGACTTTAAGACAATAATTTTGCAATAACAATCCAGTTCATAGAACAATATCAACTTAATGGAATAATCTCCATTTGGAATTCAATGAGCCATAGAAATGCGCGCAAATGCATTCGATGCACATAGATTTTCATTGCTGTATATTTTTCATCCACTTTTCAGCATTTACCATGAAACATACAATCATACCCATATTATATATTTATATAATATATTAGCGGACCCTGTAATTACGCGGGAAAAACGCTAGGAGATGATGATAATGATAATATATATATATATATATATATATATATATATATATATATATATATATATATATATATATATATATATATATATATATATATATTAATAAAATATTTTTAGTAATATTTTATGTCATGATTATATTAAAAAAATCTACTATTATACATCTTAATAAATATATAATAGTTTTATAAGACTAATACTAATAAATCGAATTTTAATACTAAAAATCTCTATGTAGATGAATTAATTTAATCATTCAAATATCATATAATAAAAAATTTGTTATGGAATAAAATTTAGGAAACTAAAATATAAAATTTGAGTTCTGAAATAAAAAAAAATAATAAAACTATTTATAAAACGTACAATATAAATATTGTATTGATTGATGCCAAACATCAATTTTTAAATTATATTATTGTATTAGCTATAATCATATTTTTCTATAATAAATATATAAAAATATGCGATATAAGCCGAAAAAAAAAATTAGGCATACCTATTTTAGATGGAAAAATCTGTAAAGAGACTAGATTTATCGTACTTGAGAAAACCTTTCGCTGCTGCAAAACTTGCGAAGGCAAACTGTAATGCGATGCCAATCTTTCACCATTAAACCTAATCCTGCAGTTACCTTCGACAGCGAGAAAAGGATGCTAGTTTTCCAGTTAACAAAGTAGCATCATATTTTATGGCGGCGCACCTTTGACGACTTTCGGCGGTTTAGCACTTTCGAAAAGCTCCCCGAACAAAAAAAGGCAGTACGGCATCCGAAAGCTTTCAAAATCGGAAAAGAAAAAAAAAGGAACCGAAACGCGTTATCAAAAGTCAGACGATATTTATTATGTTTTATTCGCGAAAGTTTTCACGGGTTTTTTTTATATATTTTATTTTTTTATTTTTTTTTTCTTTCAAAAGCGTCGGTCGTCGCGATACGCTTCGACTAATTCGAAATATGCCGTCGTATAAAGTATAATATAATACGTTGTTTGTTGTTTTCCATAGGGAATAAATCGAATCGACATGGTAAAAAATAAAAAATCGGATAGAAGGAATTCCATCGTCGGTCGTAAATTACAAACTTTCTTTCTTTACTGCCGTAAAAATCTGTATTTCTGATATATACAAAAAAAAACGTGTACAATATATACTTTCAATAATAGAGAAACGGGGAAAACTTTGATTTTGAAATATAAATTGAAAATCTTTTTATATATTTATTATCTCTATAATGATTTATTTATGAATATCGTCTATTAATATAATATATATGTACATATATATGATATGAAGCGATTCAATAATACGATTGCAAATTCTCTATTATATTCCTAAATTATTTTATTTTATTAATAAAAAAAATATTTTATTTTATTTAAGAAAAAATATTTTAACGGTATTCTTCTATATTTTTGGAAATGAAAAATAAATATTCATCGTTTAAATCTGACAAATTTATAATACGTAAAATATGTACGTCGTCAGTTAAACGACATATATATATATACATGTTATTATTTACGAAAAGCAATTCGTACGAAATTGCGGCAAGGGAAAGTCGTTTTTCCGTGGAAAACTCGAGTAGATCTTCGATCACGTGACCCTTCACAGTCATAGCAGTTCCTGGGGGAACATCTAAACAATGGTTACAGGCATTGTTTACTCTTTATATTCAACGAGAGATGTGTAGCCATTTGCGTTTCCGCTGAAAAATTCACCAGGAAAAGCACGCATGATTCCGACAATAAGGAATATGTTTCTCAAATATTCGATAATCTTAAAATATATTTTTTAATTATTATTTTCTAATTTAAATTCTTTTTTTTTTATATATTTATATATATATAAATTCCACTTTTTATATCCCAAATATTTTTTTTATTAATTTAAATTTTATCATAAAAGCTCAAAAATTAATCTTAATAACTTAAAAATTAAATATTTACAATTAAAGTCGTAATTTCAATGATTTATTTTGTATTTCTATATATAATATAAACTATATATATATATATATATATATATATATATATATATATATATATATATATATATATATATATATATATATATATATAGTAAAGCTTTATTTTGTTCGTCGTGACTTTAGGCATTCGTTAAATTAGTATTTGAACGAGAAGAGGTTGAAAAATGAAGCTAGTGGTTATTCACGGTTGAAATTTACAGAAATAGCAGATTATCAAGACAAAGGCTTCGACGATTCTCATTATTCAAATTGGTTAAAAGGGGAACATTCGCGAGAACAAAGACGCGTTATTTAATTTCGACTTAAAAGCTTAGCCACAAGGTGTTTTCAACACCCGTAAGTACAAAGTTAAAGTAATTAGTGACCTTCCACGGTGAGGAACGGGGGTAGGGGAGGGAAGTGCCTTAATAAAATTTAATACTGTGAAGTACCTTCGGGACCGAATTTTGAGTTAAATTATTAATTAATTGTATTAAAGCCGTTTCACTTTCAGATACGATGTCAATATATCAAAGCACACATACAACAAATTATCATATACGTATTTCTAATAAAGTATATATATATATATATATATATATATATATATCATATATATAATATTTTTTAAAATAACCCTTTGCACTCGAGAGGTGCTGTTTTGTCACCGCTTGAGTTAATGCGAAAATTCATTGCGCGTAAATAACGTTAATATCTTTATATAAAATTTACACATTCTTTCTATATAATATTATGAAGTGTAAAATGACACTTTTTTAAAATAAATACAATATTTTCTTATATTAAATTAGATAATTTTCAAAAATCACAAACAGAATTGCATTTTCGACATTGAAACTTTAAACCTTATTTTTTTTTTATTGACAAACTTGATAGAAGGATTACTAAAGTAAAAAAAATTTAATCCTTATAAACATGGAATGATTATGTAGATCAATATACTATTTTTTTTAATAAAATTTGTTCAATAAATTCATATATTCTATATAAAACCACTAAACAACAGAGTTATTATGTATGGATAAGCGAATTTTAGTTTAAAAATATCTAAATTTGTCACACTAACTATAGTATTATAGTATAGTATGGTATTGAAATGAAGACAATATATAAGTAAAAAATGTACATATAGGTCGGTGCAGAACACGTCCAATAAGTTAAAAATGGTTCGTAGTAAGGTAACGGTTGGCGCAAAGGCGATTACATCCGTCCTCCGGAAACGGGAACTCGTCGAGCGGAACTGCCGAGAAAAAAGGTTCGTTTCTAGTTCCAAAAAATAAACCTTTCAGTCGGTCTCTTAAGCCGAAATGAATTATTCTCTTTGTACAGAAAGAGAGAGAAAGAGAGAAATATATATATATATGTAGAATGGGAGAGAGATGGGGAAAAATAAATCTTGTATAAGCGCACAATGATGGCGTAAGAATGAAAGAGGGACCTGTTCTTAATGGTGAAGTGAAGACACGCGATCTTTTGCCTGATATAGTTTTTTTATTATTATTATTATTATTATTTTGTTGACTATACGACGTCAATGCTGGTAGTTTAATATGTTTTTTTTTTGTTTTGATTTAATAAATATGATATATGTGTATTTGAACTAATTTTATATAACAAATCCTTCAAAATAATTAACAATTTTATTATACAAATAATCATTATATATAATTTAATTTTAAAAAAAGAATATGAAAAAATTATAATTATTATAATAAATATAAAAAATCGTTCACGTTTATTAAATTTCAATAAATATTTATTTTAACCATCGTAATATATTATTATAATCATAATTTTAATATTATAATAAACATAATATAACAAAAATATACATAAATATTTATTTTTATAATGAAAAATATTTTCTATAATTTTAAACATATTTTATATTATAATTTGAGCTTTTCCAAAATTTTCTCCATTGAGACATCTATCGAACCTTTATGAAACTTTTTTTTTTCAATTTATTACATTTTATATATATAACTTAATATCTCATTACAAAAATAAATACAATAATGATAAATGTAAGTTAAACATCGATATTTTTAAGTAAATATATAAAAATAATTTTAAAAAATATTTAAACGATTTTCCGTAATACTCTTTTTATTTCGTATTTTTATATATATCGAATAAATATGAAATGTAGACAATAAAACCGTATTATATTTGAGAGAAAACAATTTTTGACATATCGAACATCATCAGAGCGGATAATAAGCTGGAAGCTTTTCTAGCTTTCACGAATTTTCCGACTAGGTGGTTTACGGAAGGTAAAAAGAATTTAGAGAGAATCTGTTTCCCTTCGATAAGAAAAACATCGCTTTTCGAAATCATATGGAATTTATTTCGGTCAAGATGGATTTTCAAAACTTTCATATTATATTATAAATATTTATTTTTTTATTTTTAAAAATAATTTTAAAAAACATTTTATATACTTTTTTTTTTAATATTAAATGAAACATGTGTCCAATTAAATAAACATTAGAGGGTTAAAATTTAATGGAATCATGAATCCCCGGATCTGTAATCACATTTTCCGAAGAAACGCCCCGTAAAGTGCGATAAAGTGATCGGCTTACAGATAATTGAGATCCTATGAAAACAGAACGTTCTCGCATGTTTAATCGAAAGATGAAAATTGAGGGGGTAGAAAACGGCAATAGTAAATCACCCTCAAAGCTCGGGGAAAGGGATGACGATAAGTCTTTCAACTTGTAACCGCAAATTAATTGTGTATCCAAGTGTCCGAAGTAGTTAACACGATAGTTGTGTAACTTAATTATTACTTGTCAAACTCAACAAGTATTTCGATAGACTTGCTGCGTTCGAATCATTACGATATTGCTATGTGACTAATAAACGACTATTTCTATTATTTCTATTTTTTTTCAATGTCTTATATATATAAAATGTTAACAACGATAGATGGTTGAGGTGTAGCATTTTTTTTTTTCGTCAAATACTACCTTATTTTCATAATTTATTCTTTAAATAATCTTTACAACTCAAAATATAGAACCTTTCCATGCCAATGTTTAACTTATTACTATATGATTTAATGCAAAATATTTCATCATTTGCGATACAATTTTGCTTCGATTTCTGTCGATTTTGACAGCTGTACAACTTTAACGCGACAAAACTAAATACTTTTAGTCGTTTTAATTAATTATGATTTATTGTTTTTCATTTGTTTTATTTTAAAAATGTTTTTTTTTATATAAATTTAATTCAATATAATAAAAAAACGTGTATACTTCTAATGATCTAACATACACCTGTATTATATATTATAATAAATTCTGATTAATTTTTATTAAAAAAAAAATATATTAATCGAAAAAAGTTTGAGAAACTGCAATACAAAAAATATATAATTGACAATATATAATAAAACAATATTGTTCACAGAAAGGATTACATGTTGGGCAAAATACGTCTAATATAAAGCGCTTACATTCATTAATTCACTTATCTGATTAAAACTACCATCATATGTAACTATGCACATGGTATATATATATATATATATATATATATATATATATATATATATATATATATATATATTCAAAATTAAACTGCTTCAGGTAATTTAGACTCTAATCTAAACAACATCTACGCTTAAATTCAAATTAAGCTCGTGTTATCCGAATAAACATTTGCTATGCAAGCATTTGACCGGCGAAGATAAAGTTTATCTTCTTGATATAGCATAAACTTTCCAATATACCGTCGAGTTAATTAAACGTTATCGAATATTAAAAAATGTATATATTCAGAATGGTTGATATGAATTTAAATATAGCGAAATTTAAACGTGCAATATGAATATATATGTTTGAAGTATATGTTTTTCTTTAATTTTTATACCATAGTCACAAGAAAAACGTTATTAACGAATATATATTACGTTTTATTATTGTCGACAATCTTTGCAATGTGAAAATAACGAAATTTTCTCGACGAATATTCCGGAAAAGCGAGTACGAAAGCTTTAGTGTTACTTCCTCGTCGCGAAATTTACAGCTTCCGCTTTGGAAGCGGCCGGAAGTTGGAACAACTTAAAACTTTTAAGAAAGTCGTTGCGGCGAAAAAGACCTTCCGTCGAAAGTGCCATTAAAAAAAATACGCACACACACATTCATAAATTCTGCTATTTTTTTTTTCTTTCAAATCAGAGTCCGTTTATCGGTTTTTAAAAGGCTACGTCGACTCGTCTGTCTGTTTCAAAAAAAAAAAAAAAAAGTTGTATGAAATTATGAAGTCAAATCTGTCGAAAGCTTCGTATTCAACCACATCACATACTTCAGCCTGAAAGCGCATTTAATAATTCATGCTTGGGACCGACTACATATAACTTAAACGAGCTAAACTGAAAATTTATTTTCATATGCATATTTAATAGAACTACGTTGCCTTTAACGTGAAATATATGCGATATTTTCTAGGCATTCATACTGTTTTGATGAAAATTCATAGTTTATGCTGATATATTTAGAGATTTTCATTGTTTTTCTCAATTTATAATAGTTATTACTGGAATTTTTTTAATATCAATTCATTATTCAGATTCAAATCTCACATTAGATCAAATCAAAGTCATATTTATCATGATATATCATAACAAAAATTATAATCATACTTGAGATTTTATTATTAAAAAAAAATATTTTTCAATATGTAACATTGTTTTGATTTCATATAGTTTATTGTTGGAACCTCGCATTGGATACAACATTTTCGCACATTATCTCCATATATTGTATATATATATTTTTTTTTTCATTCAACCCGAATGTGTCGCACGCAATAAACGATTATACAAGTTTTATACTATTGAAAAAATATTATCTTTTACGGTTATGACAGTTTCAATGACATTTTTTTCTCGTTGAGAAAAAGGATAATGGCTTATATTTGAACACAAAGACTTTACCTTTGTTATCCCCGATTCCTGAAAAAAAAATTTCCACTCCAGGAAACATCGAGAAAAGGTTTTCGTTCACCTGTTTTTGATTCGCCCGAAGCTTTTCTTTTTTTTTCATATATATACAAGCTCACTTCTGTCATATGTATACGTATAAAGTCATGAATTTCTTCATTGTGAGCCTAACTTTGTTCCTTCTTGTGTTATTTATTATTATTTTTTTTATTTTCGTTTGCCTTGCTTACATTATGTTTCTTACAATGAAGAAAAACATCGGTTATAAACAGACACTTGCTATATGGTTTAGTTGTAAATATATACACGGTGAATTTCAGATTTAAATCCTAAAATGAAAAATATGTTCATAGTAAGACAAAAAAATAAATATTTTAATGTAAAAACTAGAATTGATATGTCGTAAGATATTAAATTTATCGATATTGCAATAAATTTAATATTGATTATGAAAATATATCAAACGATACTTAACTGTATATTATATAATATAATGTAGTACTAAAAAAAAATACACAACATCAATGATTGATGAAACGCGATTTACTCGAAAAATGATTATATCGTATATATAAAGCTCAAAATGAATTTCGTCATTTGAAAAGAAAAACCTCCGTGTTGTTATATATATATATATATATATATATATATATATATATATATATATATATATATATATTATTTTGTTACTCTTCGTGGCGTCTGATAAATGTCCTAATTTACATTGGCCATTATTGCGGAGGCTTCTCGGTCTTAACAATGGCCAACACGATGAAGTATAACGAAACAAGGGTAGGAAAAAAACCTTTGATATTTTGACGTCTACGACGCATCAGATTTTCTATTTCATTACTTATTTTTTTCTTCTTCCGTCTACATAACTAATAAACCGTTAAGCGAAAAAAAAATGTAAATATATTTATATATATATATATATTTTTTTTTTCTTTTTGTTAAATTTTAATGTGGAATCATATAGAAATCGAACGGTTACAACGTAGTTTTGTTATTTGTCGAAGAGACGTCATTAGGTTGAACGACGTAATTTATCGGCAGCACAGTTACGGCGGCAGTCGTAGCAAATCGCAGATTAATTATGTCTGACAATGACAAACGACTCGGATTTACAAGATTCAACCCTCATTCTATTCCGGGTGCCTCTTATTTCCATTGCTTTCTTTGCTCATTTGACATTTTGCCACCGTTGAAACGTGCGAGAAGACGGTCGATTTTCTTCTTAAAAAAAATTTTTTTTTTTTAATTTTCTTCACATTTGGAAAATTTATTCAATTTTATCGATTATAATATGATGATATCATAAATAATACAATAATTATAAAACTATTTATTTTTATATCACAATGAAAATATAAAAAACAATATAGAATTCATATAAAAATATTACAATGTAAATACTTATGGTAATAAAATATGGAGTATGAACTATATTTGTGTGCGAAAACTGTAATATGCTCAACGAAAAATGAAGGGATGCATCATTGATATTAAATACAAGATTAAGAGAAATAACTAAAATATGTTGAAATGACAATGAGTTGGACATGTAGATAGAAGATAGACGAAAAAGATGTTAAACCGGTATCCACGTGATTTTAAAAGTACAAAAGGTAGACTAAGTATGAAATTAGTTGTTAATTCTTCGTTCAGCAGTGGATGATAAAGGTTGTAGACGAAGATGATAATAATGAAATAATTTACTAAAAAAATTACAACTATCACCAGATAAAACGCGCGCCACACTTTGAGATTCGCCCATATATCGGCAAAATGAAAAAAATATATATTTAAAATAATACTTTATGTAAAGCAATTTATTCGTTTGGGGTTTCTAATATGCGATCGAAATATCTGGTGAATACACCACACAACATCAAAGAGAAAATGCCCTCCGTCTATTTTCCCTTTCATGTCGAGCAAACATATTTATAGAATATTCCGAACGTACAGATAAAATTCTAGTACTGAAAATTTTACTACGATTTGTATTAATAAAAATTAATAAAGATTAAAAATAACATTGTTTTTAATCTTTTCAATATTTTTCTTTTTAGAATAATGAAATTTGTAACATCTGTTTGTATTGAAATAAAGCGAGTAGCGGTGCTAACATTACACATTCTGTCATCGTAATTAATCCATGACATGACAAGTCATTTCCATGAAGTAAGTAGTGCGCATGAATTATTACAGTGCTGCGTGACGCAAATTATCATATTTCCAATATGTGAAAGCCTTGTGTTTTGACGATGTATCAACTCAGACGTTCACACGATATACGTGTAAAAAATTATCACTTACAACGATCGTTTTACGTCTTTACGACGCTACTTTGTTTGTCTTTTTTTTTAATACGAAATCTAAAAAAAAAACGAAAATTTCAATTAACAGTATATCGATTTTGACATACTATATAATATACATCGTTCTGTCGACAGATATATTCAGAATGTGCAATATAAAAATTTCACCACCCCTGAAATAAAACATATCGACCGAAATGATATTGTGTCAAAAAAAAAACTTATATAATATTCTAGTATATTAAGCGTTACTCTTATGGAAAAATTCGAAATAAACAGACCGCAAAAATTCGAGAAAATAACATTCAGACATATTAAATTACGGAAAGAAGCGATAAAAATGTCAGAATTTAGTATGTTCAAATCTTTCGACATTTCTATATTATTATTATATATATATTTTTTTTTTGCTAGAATAATAACAATTTGCATTGATAAAATGGGTCTCTGTTTTCCGTTCATTAATTATTTTTGATAGTTCATGTCGACGATTGATTATTATATTTTTCTTTTTGCTCGATAAAAACAGATTGAAATCACAATAATATATATAAAAAATTATATATCAATTGCGCAACATCTTTTATAATTTCATTATAATATAATATTTTTAAACTTATTTTTTTTCATAAAATATATTATAATTCTGTGTATTATTATTAAAATGAACAACCGGTTAAAATACAGTCGAAAAAATTTATTAAAATTCAAATCAATACTTCGAATATTTTCGTCGACGAATTTCTAATGAAAGTTTTATTATAAACAAAGCTGTGCGAAGAAATTTAATTAAAACCTGACGCGAATATCTGCGACATAATTTAACGATTTTTCACAACATTTCCACTCGACCATAACATTATTAACATATTTACATATTTTTAATATATTTATAGTGTTGTGTTCAATTTAAAAATATATATTATATATATAATAATCCCTTTCTCTCTTCTTTTTTTTTTCAATATGAGACAAAATGTTCAATTTCACTATCATCAAAAAAGCATCATCGTTTATAAAAGCGCGCTCATAAACTTAATGCGAGCTTTTTTTGCGGTGCTATTTATTTAAAATTTAATAATATGTAAATTTTTCTTTATATACTATATTTACTTTATGTGAAATTTTAATATATAATATTTTTATAACAAAGAAAATATACTTGTTCGATTAAAATAAATATCATAATTTACATTATTATAACAATAAATCGCAATGGACAGGCAACGTTTAAAATTCAATGTAAATTTGAACAATATTTTAGATTTTTGATATAATTTAATTATGACATTTCAGATTTACTAGATATAAAAATTTATTCTTCCTTTAAAAACTTTTAGTTGAATATTTATATATTGGTTTTTATTTGCATTACATATTTAATAAGGACAAAAAAAAAAAATATATATATATATATATATATATATATATATATATATACCATTGTTGTAGTAGAAAGTTTCGATTTGAAAAGCGTTATGCTAAATAAATTTTCATTGTTGAATATAAATTCTTCGAGATCCACCTACACTTGAAAAGGATCGATCACTCATCCGACTTTTATATCCTTTACGAAAGCCACCCCTAGCCCTCGAGACAAGACGTATTTGCATAAGAAAATGATGAATCGCCCTGGGCACCCTTAACAAAACGGCTTAAACATTTCCCAAATTCATTTTTTCTTTCTTAATTCAAAAGAATATTTCCTAAACGAAAAATTACTACGAAAAACCATTGCGACGTTTTGCATACTATTTTATATACTATCATATACTATATTTAAACGATTAGCGCCTGTAGGTAGTACTTGATGGTGTAGCATTTTATTTTCGTCAAATGCAACTATATTCTCACAATTTAATCTTAAATGATATTTAAAACTCGAAATATAGATCTTTATTATACCAAAGTTCAACTTATTACTATATGATATCGTGTAAAATATTTCAGCATTTATGATTTAATTTTACTTCGATTTTGACAACTGGCGATATACCATACTTTTCACTTGTACGACTTTATTTACTTTATAATCATTATTTTTATATATTTATTTTTATACCAAAAATATTGAATTAATTCTTTACTTTTATATTTATTAAATATATATATATATGTATATTTCTAATGATCTAACACACACACACACACAGTATCCACTAGTATACTATAAAATGTCGTTTTTCCTCGCGAGAAAAATTATTTATAATGTCTAAAATAAAAATTCACACAGTCATAATTCAATGCGTTACGAAGCTTTTCACATATGTCTGACTTTTCCCGTGTAATGCATTAGAGCACACATTATGAAGCAGGTCGCGGGAAAGCTCACGTACCAGCACAAGAGTCGCCTTTGTGAATTGTTGCGGCCTGTTTGTCTCTCTAGACCGCGTGTAATTAATTAAAGTTACAAAGCCTAGTCGTGCTATTTCCAAAACATGGACTCGTGTACTTTGGAAGAACATCCAAATATCCCCTGGATTAAAATCGGTGGTTTATCTCGTAAAACTACATCTTTGTAACACATATTCACCAATACTATTCATTATTTCCACCAACTATAATACAATATAATCATCCAAAAAATATATAAATAATCTAGACCTATTTTTACGCGAATTTATTCGTAAAAAAATTAATTAATTTTTTTTTTCTTTTATTTTTTTTTCAGATTAAATAACATAATCGTGTTCGAACATAATTAATAATCACATATTAAAAATATTTTACATGTTTATTCACTATTATAATATATTCCGTGTTTAATGATAATGGAAAAACCTAGTATGGATACGACACGATATAATTGATATCAATATACGGATCCAACCAAATGTTAAAAGTCACTGCCATGATGAGCTCATTGATTTATTAACCGACTAATTGTATCGGCGTATTCATAATGAACTTTACATTGAAACGATTTATGTCAACAAATAAAAATAATTATAATAAATATGATTATTTTTCAACAATCATAACTAGGCTACAGCATTTCGGAAACAATAGCACTTTGCATGGAATAAAAAACGTACTATCTTCGAATCCCACTAAAAATTACAAAAGGTACGTATATTGAATTTCGTTTGATTGCTGAATGCTATATAAAAATACGATTAATTTTGTAGATTAATATGGCTAGCATTCGTGATTCTTTCCGCTCTCGGAATGATGTATATTCTGAATCAGGCTACAGATCTTTTCAAAAATCAGGTCATATCATTCGTTCCAGAAACAACTTATTTACATTGGAATACTGATTTCCCAGCAATAACAATCTGTGAAGCCAGTGATAATGATAAACTTGGAGATTATTTCATCGAGTATGAATTTCGTTTATACAATATATATATATATATATATATATATATATATATATATATATATATATATATATATATATAAACATTTCAGTTTTGTTTGGTCTGAAGTAATATGGAAATAATTATATTAATTTCAGCTATAATATTCCGAATGAAATGACGTCGTTCTATAAGGAAATCATATTTTTTGACAGTCAATACTATTGCAGAAGCTGTTCGAAGTGTAAAGAAAAAGGCAAATGTCCAGAAAATTTTTTCGATATCATTCATAAATATAAATCTCCGTGTAACGAAACGTTAATTAGATGTTCTTGGAGTGGACAAGTATATATTTTTTTTCAAATTTGCAAATTATGAATAATTTGATAATTGGACGTTATAAAATAATATTTTCAGGCGTTTGATTGCTGCGATAGATTTAATTTAATTGCCACGGAATATGGAGAATGTTTTGTATTCAATTCGGCTCATTTTTCAGAAGAAAAACTTCACCTATCAAATCGTGTTACCGGTCCAGGATATTTGAAATTTACTGCAATGGAAGCCGTTATAGTTATATTCCTTTATTATATTTTTAATTATATTAAAAATATAAATATTTTACTATTTATTACAACTAAAAAATATTTTTTTTTAATTCTCAAACTATTTCACTCTTCTTAATAATTTTATATGTAAAAATATTTACAGATTGATGTGCATTCTCCAGATGACATAATCTTTAGTAATTTTGATAAACAAGTCATAAATGGCAATGAAGCTCATATACGCTTTGCGTCAGAATTTGAGCTTCGGA
The DNA here is from genome assembly GCA_024500535.1 of Leptonema lineaticorne. Taxonomy (NCBI): domain Eukaryota; kingdom Metazoa; phylum Arthropoda; class Insecta; order Trichoptera; family Hydropsychidae; genus Leptonema; species Leptonema lineaticorne. Next base: position 5,316,589 of record JANIJI010000013.1, on the reverse strand, counting down.
TAAAGGTTTTAATTTATAGTATAAATTGTTATTAAATACATTGCTTTCAAACACTTTGTAATTAAAATTATCAATTATTCTAAAAGTATATTGTGTACAGATTTCACTAAAATAATTTAGACAAGTTTATAGTTGATTGAAATATTTAAATGTCTGACAGATAGAGGAGACCATCAATGACAATATGGTCGATAAAGTGCCAGCTCAAATTCGGGGTTGTCTATTTGCAAACGAGGAACCTTCAATCCATATGTATTCAAGATATAGTTACTCCGTGTGCATAGTTCAATGTAGAGCCCGTCGACAATTGGCCAACTGCAATTGCACCCATTATATGCTACCCAGAATAGGCAAATAACTTTAATAATTTAATGATTACCATATTTCTATTATAATTGACTGAAAGTCTTATAAATAATTCATGTTTACTCTTAGACAATGAACCAATGTGTGATATTAATGGATTAATATGTCTTACAAAATTTAAAGGTTGATTAATTTAATAATTAAAACAATTATATATTCACCATATTATAATTTAATATATTTAAATTAGAGGAACACATGGAAGAAGATGATTTAGATGACGATTGTGGATGCTTGCCATCATGCGACGAACCCAGATATTATGCAAATTTCATCAAAAATAGGTAATAATGTATTTATTTAAATATATTTCAATATAAATATATAATATTTTTCATGATCCAATGATTCTAGTCCTAATACCGGAGCATTAACAGATGAATTAATCGAAAGAGGATCTTTAATATCTATATATATGGAATGTCTTCCTACAACAAGAGTTAAACGACTTGTAGTAAGATCTAGTTTAGATTATGTAGGTATGACATCGAATTAAAGTATATTTATTCTCTAATACTTTTAGAGCAAAGAAGAATTTATATGCAATTTCTAAAATTTCTTTTTGTATTTTCAATTATGTTTTAATAAAAATATATTTTTATGCGGAAATGATTTGAAACGTCCGGTCAAAACTGATTTTTGATCCACATTTTAAATAAAAACATATATTAATATTTGCTAATTTTTACATTACAGTATTTGTTGGAGGAACTGCGGGAATATTTTTCGGCGCTTCGATTTTGAGTGCTCTTGAAGTTATTTATCTTTTATTTATTCGAAAACAAAATAAATTGTTAAACTGAATATATATATATATATATATATATATATATATATATATATATATATAATATATACGTATATATATATATATATATATATATATATAATATATACATATATATATATATATATATATATATATATAATATATACATATATATATATATATATATATATATATATATAATATATACGTATATATATATATATATATATATATATATATATATAATATATACATATATATATATATATATATATATATATATATATATATATATATATATATATATAATATTTTCACAATAAAATTAAAAATAATCAGAATTTAATGTTCTAAGTCAATTTTCTGCTGCAGCTGCAGCACTTTTAAACATAAAATAAAGGACGCTTCATTTTAATATGATAATCTTTTATTAAAATTAACATGTAACGTCAACCTGAATCAAATTTCTAAACATTTTACCTTTCGTATAACGGTCGATATTATATTTATTATTTTTATAACGATCAAAAAACTTCATAGCTATTCCAATATTAATTGAAGTGAAAAATGAAAAGCTCACAAAACAACAATAACATTGTTTTAAATGAAGTTCCTTCACAACATTTGCTAATTTCATATCTTTAATTTCTACAAAATTAATGTTAATATTTGATATTTTGTACTCCATGATAATAATACACAATTTCTCATCATCTATAAAAGAGAAAACCGTTATGAAGCATTTTGATATGGATTTTGCCTCTTCTTTAAACTACCGAGGAACTCTTTTTTTTTAATATCGATATTGACATACATTGATCAAATTTAATAGTTACCATTAAGCGGTTTATAAGTTACTTCTGTGTTTCATAAGACTCTTATAAATTTCAGCTGAATTTACATTAAGTGTTACATATATTTTGTTTAATTTTGATAACTGTTGGTTGTGATCGTTATACAACTTGTTCTTCTTGCTCAAGAACATCTCTCATGTCAGCAGATTCTTATGCCACATAATAGCGAAATGTCCTTTTTTCCAATCTGACAAATTCGGATTAACTATCCCAAAAACCAATAAGACTTTGTGAAAGGCATCCTCTAAAACCTAGTTTTTGTACAACGAATACCGAAGACCACAACAGGAAACTTCATATCGCATCAGATTTAGCTGCTAATGGAATCGCTACCAAATTAATCTCACAATTCGCTAAAATCATCAATAAAAACAGCATCATGATTACAAAACTAATCATCCATAAATTTTATACATTTCAACAGCATTCAAATGTAGAATTATAATTTATTTATTGTATCATAAAATTTATAAACCAATCGTTTCTTTCATATGAAACAAAAAATACATCTAATCCCAGATCTAGGTGTTGTCACAATTTTAAAAAGTATTAATATATGCTATATTTTATATTTAATAACTACTTTTTTCAATCAACGTCATCTTTCAATATGATTATGATTATATATGTTTTAAAAGAAATTAAATGCGAATATTTTAAAATATTAAAGAATATATTTTTTGTTTATAATTTAAAAATATAAAATATTGTACTTTCATCATTAAAAAAAAGAATTAATTACTTAATTTTAATTATTTTTAACCTTTAGATACTTTCGTTGTATCTCTTTTTTCAATGAACCTTAATTGTTTCTTCTTCATACGTTTTAATTTTGCAGAATTAGTTACAACTTGGACAATTTCAGATTTAAGTCGATTTTCTTCTGCCTTCTTTAAATTCTCTCGTCGTTTCTGCTTCTGAACTTCTTTGGCAGCCTTTTTCTCTTCTAAAATTGTTTTTGAAGCTTCTTTAATTTCCTTTAATTTCTGTCGAAGAGCTTCTTTTTCTTGAAACGTCTGATGAGCAGCTTTTGTTTTTTTAATTGTCGAGAATCTATGAAATAAAAACGTTTTTACACAAAATATATTCACAAATTTTATTTGGAATGAGCAATCAGTAGAAACAGAAAAAATAACACAGCCAACCTAGCCTACTTGTCACTGCTAATAGCATTAAAGTCGAGAAATATATATATAAGGATGAAAACAATTATAAATCCATCATTTGCATAATACTATACTACGAATGAACATTTTTCAAGTAGAACAACAAAAAGAGAAAATATTGAAATAGGTTATTGCACAACAGTAAATAGCAAATCATTTAAAGAAAATTTCAAAATGAACTATAAATGAAATTACAATAAATACCTTTGCTTTGTGTTTTTCCATATTCGACCAGACTTCGGCCTTCCTCTAGGTACTTCATCAAACTTTTGGGATATTTTACTCTTCACAACAGTTTCGTTAGCATTTTTATCTTCCGTGTGAATAACAGGTTCTTTAGATGTCGCCTTTTTAATATTGTCTAATATATTTTTAACTTTATCGGCCGTTTGTGTCATTCTAAAAACGAAGCACAAAAAATTATAAGTCAACAAACATCAAACACCACGCGGCCATGCAAACTGACAGACGTTTGCGTTCGGTCTAAACAACGTGTATAATGTCCTAAATACTTGAAATATTATATGTAATTCAAAACACTTTATATATATATATATATATATATATATATATATATATATATATATATATATATATATATATATATATATATATATATTTAAATTATAATATACATTGATGTTAAATTTTATTCATCTATATCAAATTATAAAACTTAATAATTACAAAAAAATATTATATAAATTAAAATTTATATATTTTAAATAATTAATTTTTTAAATTATAATGAAACCAAAATTGAATATTATTCTATTCTATATTTCTAGAAAATATATTAAAATAAAATTAAAATCAATTCTATTTGATTTATTATATTTTAAAAATGAGTATTTTAATATTATATTCATACAAAAAAATCATGTAAGCTTCAACTTCAAAAAAATTATATATTATTCTCTTTTATAAAATACTTTACACCTGTGCATTTACAAAATATATATACATATATTGAATCATAATATCATATATATAAACATTATATTTTTTTTAAACTCTATTATAACTATTTTGATTATTAAATTTTATAACATAATTTTGACTTGCAATTTGTATATACGGCAATATCAAAAAACTTACAAATACACATCGCACACTCTAAAAAAAAAAAATAAGTGAATAAATTAGACATATTTGAACATTATTTAAATAAAGATTCTCAAATATACTCGCGTATCGACAAGACAGTTTGAGAAGGTGCGCAAGCGCGGTTTCGTCCTCAGCTGCGACTAGTGTTGAACGGCCAAACTAGTCGACGGTTCACTTTTCAAATTTGTTTACGCTCGCCGTGTCCGTTTGTAACGTTGTTTACGTCCGCATACTTTACGGTTGTTATATTATTGTTTTTTTTTTTTTTTTAATAATTCGAACCAAGAACGAAAATAAAACACCATTGTGCGATGTCCGAGAATTACAAAAGGTGACCCATAAGTGTGTATTATGATAATGTAAAAAAAAAAAAATATTTTTTTCATTAGCACAATACGATTATATTGTGTTTATCAATTTGAATCGTATAACGAACGTGTGTTTGTAAAAGGGAAACAATATTTATTTTCATTGATCAAAATCGTTGTAATTATATAATACGTTTATTTTATGAATTTTAAAGAAAATGATTATATTTATGTTTTATTAATTTATTTGATCCTTATTCATATAAAAAATTATTGTAAAATTATATTGAATTTTCAAAAATCTCAATTTTATTTCACAGATATTTTTAATTATAAAATTTTATATTATTGAATATTAAAGAATTAAATTTGTTTTGTAATTGATATACATTTATCATAAATATGTAAAAGTAATATTTTATAATATATATATATATATATATATATATATATATATATATATATATATATATATATATATATATATATATATATATATAATATATTTCTTACCCTTATGTAAGACATTTATTCTAATTTACATTAACGAAAATTAACGGTTAAAATAGTAATTTCCTTTTTCGGTCGACGCCTCTCACGTTTAAACGGAATGCCGATACGTTTTTTGTCTCTTTCATTCGTGTAGGGGTGGCTTTATTGCTCAGGGTTGTCACTTCGTTTTAATCGATTAAATTATTTTTTTTTCTACAAAAAATAATTTTCAATTCATTATACACTATCAACGGTAAATACTGAACGTCAAGATATATCATATGGAAAAATGAAAATTTTTCCTGAATATTTCGAATATTTTTAACCCTCATGAATCATATAATCGAATAGATAATGCAAAATATATATTGCTATATAATAATAAATTGGGTAAACCGTTGCATTCTATTTCGATCATTGTGAACCGAAAAGCAAAACTGTTAGACAAAATGCATAAGTAATTACTATTGTAGGCTGCAACAACCTTCCAGGTATATTTCATTCGCACGGCACCCACTCATTTTTGTTTTATAATCTTAGAATGACAAACTGCTTTGAATGTAATCATAAGTCTGCAATGCAAGATTTGTCGTATTGTGCCAATTGTTCCAATTAATCCGACTGTTTCGTGTTGTGTTTTGTGAACTGGATTTTCCATGTTTGAATTCTTCCATTTTCCTCCTCAAAGTATTCACAAAAAAAAAACATAGTAACACATTCCATATATTGTGCTATATAATACGAAAAATCGTTTCATTTTTTAAGACATTTTGTAACGGAAAAAAAACGGATTTACAAAATATCGCGCCTTACATTTCACGGTTATCGAAGCGTATCTATGTCGTCTTACAAAATCAAAAATTACTATAGAAAGTAAAATCTTTTTATTTATTTTATCTTTTACAATAGGCTGTTTCGTAATAAAGTATAAAAAAAATAACAATTCAGCAAGTGTCGGTATGTCTTTTGCTCGTTAAATGAAAAACGCATCTTTTTATATGAACCCACATTCGTTGCTTGCAATTACGCTTCATTTATAATAATGCTTGAAATGCATAAATAAATATATCATTAAAATGTTTACATCGATTATGCTAAACGATTTCAATTGTATTTTATTTAATATTATTTTTTAAACGTTATATTATTATTTTTTAAATATCATATTTTTTCTTCCCGAATAATGACTCTTTCACTCAAGTTAAATCGTAATACAGATCTTTGAACTGAGAAAATCCTTTGTGGTTTGACTTCTGGTTTATTTTATTTTCCTTGAATTATCAGTCATTTTGTCATATTTGTAATATTATAACCACAAGACCATATATTCTAAATCGTCTCTAAACTATGAGAATATTTCATTACTAAACATATGTTGTACTTTTTTATATTCTATTTCCATTTTTTTTTCTATTTATAGACTGTATAATCATCAAAAATATAACTTATACTGGCAGTATACTGTATGCTCTCTTATTAAGCTGATGTCTAATCGCGTTTCTTTCATATTATGGCTGCACGTATTCGCACTAGTTCAGCCATTACACCTATGAGGTGTAACCGGCCATTAAAGTGTTAAAAACATTTTACAAATCAACATATTATTATACTTATAATGAAAATTATAAAAGATTTTAATATAAATCGACCCCTATGAGAGATTCTCAACCCTATATAAATACATAACAACAAGCAGGGGGTTGGTTAACCGTTTTTCGGTGCAATGCAGTGGGGGACTTCACTGTTCCACAGTCAGTGTCGTATCGATTGGTCAGAACGTCGCATAACTTGTTGAATCTGTTTTTGTGCTCTCTCCTCTATATTTCTTTGTGTTTATTGAAAAAAAAATACAACCTCAATCTTCGGGAAGTCCGGGAAAAGAAAAAACAGGACGTTAAATGTTTTTAAATTGCATCGACAAAAACTATTCCATGTCACATTTAACCCATTCCGCCCGGTTGATCCGTCGACGCCGATGTTAGTCAGGTAGGAGTGTCCTTAGTTACGTGCAGTTGCCATAATGTTTACCATGTTTATTTCATATTTTCATATACATATATAAACATGAAAATATATAAACAAAATTAACGAATTTATATGTAAATGAATTCAATTTTTGTACAGCTTTGATCTTTTTTTATCATATATTTATTCATACCTATTTCATCATCCCAGTACCAAACATAACCTTTAATTTTCAAAAATAAATCTTTTCATATTACTATATCTTCAATTTATTTTTTGATATATACATAAATCTATAAAATAATGAAATCATTAAATCTGTTCAATTATATCTAAATTGAATTATTTATTTTTATATAATAATTCTATATATATATATATATATATATATATATATATATATATATATATATATATATATATATTTGTGTGTGTGTGTAATATCATGGGATAAAAATATTTTTTACTAATGGCGCTAATTTTATGACACCATATTATGTAATATATATATATATATATATATATATATATATATATATATATATATTTTATATATTATAATAATATATTTTATGATATATAATATGAAGATCGTTTCATAACCATATTATATAACGTAAACGTAAAATAATAATTCAAAATTTATACTTATATATAGTGGGTTGATGAAAAATGATTGAACATTTCTGAAAATACAAATTTTAATTTATTTAACGTGTCTATTAAACTTTTGTTTGTAATGTATTAAATATTTAATTAAATTATAAATTGGCAATCTTGGACAGGTATATGTTAACGTCAACCTACACATTCAATTACTTTTAATACTGAATAATATTTATCCTATCGTACGTCATTCGTTTCTTGTACAATATTAATATTATTAATATTTCAATATTATATATATATATATATATATATATATATATATATATATATACTATTATTTGTCACAAGGGTGTAAAAAAAATTAAAACAAAATCCAATTATATATGCTCACTTGTGCAATTGTTCAATTGGATTAGCGTTGTTTCAGGTAACTCTTTAATGTTCCGCATGAATACTTTGAAATATTTTAACCGATAGTTAATTTTAACAGTTATCGGTTTGTCTGATAGATTCCGGGTTCAAATCCCGTTCCGGGAATATTATTTCCGTTCAATTACATGGAAAAAGTCGAAATTTACACTGTAAATTTATAATCGTTTAAAATTGACTTTGTTCGAGATCAGAATACAAATTACACGATTATTTTCATAAATATTATGTATTTTAATTCATAACAAATCATAATGTAAAATTATTCATTTATAATCCGTCGCTTATCAAGCCGGATTTCCGTTCATGGATATTCTTGGGATAAATAAATGCACGTTCATATCAAATAAACCATACGAACTTTTCGAATCGTCCAAATTATATTTCATTATATAAATATATATATAATCATAATTATTTTAAAGTAATTTAGACATTTTCTCACAGTGACAATCGCACTGTGAATTTTTATTTCGCACACTTTCAAAGTTCAATAGGTCAAACGTGAGATGGATGTATTATTTATTTAGTATCTCATTGCATAATTCGTAAAATGTTCTCCAATTATTACATAGTTTCTAAATCTTTTTTTTTCTCTCATTACTTTAATTCATTATTTATGATATCTAATCAAAATTTTAAAGACGTTATAAAATTTTGATACTAGACCAAAAATATGACAAATTAATTATTTTTTCAATGTATATATAATATTTTAAAATTATTTATTGTATTCGTAGATAAATAATCTAGCTATTATGATGAATATTTTATAATATATTATTTCTCTTCTTCCTTTCAAAGTGGTGCTACAGGTCTTTGAAGACCCTTGGCCTTTTCTAACATTTGCTTTCATCGTGTATTATGAAGGCCAATAGACCTCCAATTTAAACCATTGTTTTGATATACCATATTATAACCAAATTAAAAATAAACCGTTTGTCATATTTATTTTTTCACACTTGTCGATTTTAATATTAATGACATATGTTTTCTTACAATTGATAGTAATTATCTGTAAACTTGTCAACCATTTAATTGCATATTCACAATAAAAAAAAATATAATATTATCATATATTATATTAATTTACAGTTAAATTTTAATTTTAGGAAAAATAAATATTTTTTTTATTTATCTTTTTTCTTTACTTTCAAAATTTTATAATATTGTATTATATTTTATTTCATAAATAACTACTTTCCAATTTTCAAAATATCGTAAAATTTATTGTATATATAAAATATTATAATGTTTACAGAAATAAATTTTAATTTTCTTTGATATTTAAAAACGACATATAATAACTTTCAAAATATTCCATATTTACATTTACAATTTTCATATGTTAAATCAAAAACTTTATTTTATCACATAAGATCTTCGAAATGATAAGATTCATGTAAAACACACTTTAATATAATAATGTAGCGGTTTCATGTATATATATTCCTGTATCATTATTCACAATTAATATTATATATTGCTTCAGAACATCAACTAACGTTTTGATATTTTTAATTGTTCGTAAACGAGTAGTTTTTAACGAACAATATTATATATATATATATATATATATATATATAATAAGATTTAATCGATTTTATTATAGTGTCAATATTTTTTATTACATCCGCCTTATTCGTCTGATTCGACTCCCGCTGATTATTTTATTATTTCTGAAACACATCACAGATCGATACGTATCATTGACATTTAACACTACAAAATTTACAATTTTCACCTATATTGTGTATTACAATATAAATATCAAATTTAATTACCTGTAACATTTTAAACAATACATACGTATTAATTTAACGGAATAACACCGGAAAAAAAAATCATTCCAACTCTAATTCTATAGTCGAATCCGTACGGTTATTAATCTCAATAGAAACCAATATAACGTGAGATACTTTGCTGATGATGAAGAACAAAAAAAAAAAAGAGAAGAACAATAAAAAATGATGGACGTTTGTTTATTAGTTGTCGAGTCATTTGTAAAAATTGCTATAATTGTTGTATCGCTGTATGCAGGTTTTTGAGCCGTTCTATGATAGAGAATAAAAAATTCGTACTATTATAATATATAATATATAAAGTATTTTTAATGGATTGATTTTCTCTTTTGTACGCAGCACGTGCATTATTTTTTTTTATATCATTTATCGATTATATTATTTTTTTAATATATATTACACCGTTATGATTGTTTACTCTTCATTTTAAATCGATTTTTCAATTTTCTTTCAACGCTTAATGTTTATTTATATACCGATGAATATTATTCTAACATACGCTTTCTCATTGTCTCATCTTTATATTGTAATAAAGCTTTTTTTAATTTGTGTTTTTAACGCGATTTTAGGCAAATATTTTAACGTGTTATATCGTGTAAATATTTTATGCAAATATGCCGTTCGTGCGGACGAGGCTTTATACATATTTAACACGCATACCGATTAAATCGCGATCGTGAAATGTAACGGTTTTACTACTGCATCGAGATTAGATGTTAATCTTTTATTCAATATGCGTTTCTTCGTTTACATGAAACGCATTCATTTTCAGGACAAGCGTATACTTTCAGATTATTAATAGAATGGAAATAAGGTTAAATATAATGCATATATAATATTTTATTGATAATAAAATTATCAAGCGGAAATTCTTTTGAAACATGCAAAATTATTGATTTTTTTTTTTTTTGAATAGCGGACAAAATCGGAAACTTTTTAAGAATATTATAAGGGTAGTGAAATGTAAAGAAACGATAAAGCAGCCGCGGAATGCAAAGAGGGTTGTATCTTTTTTTTTATTGTCCTGAAATTCCATTCTTCCGTTTTCCCCTTTTTATATATAAAAAGGGAAGCGTATGAAGAATATAAGGGATATCATTTCTGCACTTTTTCATTCAGTGCTGTAACGGCGATTATTGTTAAATGAGAACGGCTAAAATGCATTCTGGCGAAATGAAAAGCGCAATTTTAGTTACATCCAAATGATGAACTGAATTATTATTGAAAAAAATAACTAGTAATATAAAATATAGTTAATGTTAAAAATAATAATAGAACGAATCCATTTATGTTATAATTAAAATATGGCAATCAGAAATAGTCGTAGTATTAATTCATATCAATAAACGTTAATTGAACGTAGATGGAATGTTAGAATCAAAATAATATTATACAATATTAGAATGGTGTATAATCAAAATATTTAACCTATATTTTACTATAATTATTTTTTTTTTCGTACACCTGACTTGAAGTCTTGCGGGAAGCGATTGTTTTTCATCCATTCTCTTACCACATATCGAATTGGAAAAAGGTCAAATTTTGTCGACAAAACCAAAATAATCATCCGTGTCCAAGGTAGGCAACATAGTCTTGGAGAAAGGTGAATTAGATAATAATAATGGTACAATATGTCTGATCACAATATACACAAATATTTTTTTTTATTTTTTACTTTTAACATAATATAAATAGACGTTATCCGTGATACGCTTTTATGACTCGGATTCACGGTCGAAATTTGACTATTTAAATTCGCGGAATTCATCACGGATTTATAAATAACTGGTATGGCGTGTCCTGTCGATTCTAGATTCGTTGTAAAATTTTTGATTCGTAAAAACGAACGAGACGTTTATCCGATTAAATTAAATTAACCGTCAAACGGTCGCATAAAAAAAAACAACAACAACAACAACAGACTAAACATGCTAATTATCGTGTCTTGAATGTCTTACTGTGTTATATAATAAACTATGATTTAACTTTGACGGTTTTTAAAAGCGATCCTTGTCAATTTATTTTTTTTTTTAATGCATCCTATTGCTACTTTATGATTTTAATGTATAAAATTTTGATACACATGGAATGATATAGTTGTGATTTTTATTTTAACCCTTCAAATCCGACAGTCCGATCAACTACCCGTAATCTGTTCTAATTGAATTAAATATAACAGTGTGAAAATATAAATTTTAATAATATATATTTAAATAGAATTGATCTAGGTTAAGAATGTTCATAATTTTTACAACTGTTAAAAATCAATGAACTTAGTTAAAGGAAAGTTTCTTCCATAAATCACTATTTTTTTTACCAATAATTCTATCAATAAACTTAGTTATTTTTAGTTACCCTTTAAATTACATATCTAAATCATCCTTTAGTTAAAAATATTCCATCCTTCACATATCCTACTAAACTTGAAAATTCATCATTTCATTCTCAAAATCTATTTTTATAATCAAACTCGTATGAAGCTATTAAATTTTATGTATATTTTTCACAATTTTATAAATATTTTTTTTTTTTTATGAATAACAAGTACTAAAATTTTATGATGCAAGGATCAAATGAGCATATTATAAAAGGTATCAAAACGGTCACGGTCGTCAACATCGATTTAAACCAATACACATAAAAAAAAAAACTCGCATCACCGATATCGTTAAAATATATATTTTTACGTACCATATTTATAACTAACATAATAAACGTACGATTTCGACGATGCATAATAATTATTATATATTATATTTGTATAACCATATACGACATTCTAAATTTGATCACACTAAACATATTACAATAAATACACACGGTTCAATGTTGATAAACCTTTAGTCGGAAGAGGCGATGAGTTCTAAATTTAACCCGAATAGGAAACCATCGCCTTTCTGTTTAAACGAACGTTCCCCGAATGCATAATTAGAAAACCATCGCACTATAACCGTTTGCCTTCCGTCTTTCTTTACATATTTCTTTCTTCTTTTTTTTTCTTTTCTTTTTTTTTTGGTCTTCCTTTCCATTTTACACGTTGTATTTTCTTCTTTCAGCGTCGGATAGTCGCCGAAAGCTGGTCGATACACATCAACGACTCTTCTTTACCGCATATTATACATTATCGGCAATTTATCAATACCGCAAAATACCGAATAAAATATAAGATAGTTTAAATAATAATAATAATAATAATAATAGTGTACAAGTGTGAAATCGTTAATTGAATCGAGTTCAATCAAGAAAATGGCCAAGATGACGTCGTCGTCATTAATACGACATCTAGAACAACCTTTACAACCTGAAACAGGTGAGATTCAGCATCACAAACTTTTTCTTTCATCTGTATAATATAATAATGATTTTCATCTAGAATATTTTTAATCTTCGTAGTGATTTTTCTTAGAATTGGTTCATTTTATTTTAAGAATCGTCATTTTTTTGTAGTCGAATTTGTAACACAATATTATTCATAGTTCTTAGTATTTTTTTAACTGATCACGTCATCTAATAATTTATATACATAATAAATATGAAATATATCTTCTGTAGCAATGATTATACTATTACTAAATCATTAAAATTATATTACTTCTAATTTTGTAATTTTCATATAGCTCAAAAGTATATATTTCAAAACAAACTTATGAAATTTAGATAGTTGTAGTGTTTTTATTTATTTATTTTTAATTAAAATAAAATTTATTTTTTGAAGTAGAAAGTAATAGATTTTATTATATACATATATCACAGAAAAAATATTTTTATCATGTAATATTAATTTGTAAAATCTTGATAAAAATATTTTTTTTAATATTTTCGTTTATTATTTAAACGAAGATGTTATCTTACAGGAAATTGATATCCGCGCAATTTCTCTTACAATTTATATTAATTTTATTCATTGAAATTAAAATACTTATTCAATAAATATATAGATAAAATTTGATCAAAAATAATAAAATATAATAAATAAAAATTACAATGATATCCTTAACAAATACCGTTAAAGTACGTTTATAGTTCATAAGTAGTTAAACCATTCATTTTGAACTTACGCATAATACGACATTAAAAATAACACATTATACGCCGTTAACATTTCGATACGCATCTATAATATAATATGCCATGTTGAAATGTCAATTTAAGGGCTTCGCATTAATTCTTCGATGCGTAACGAGTCCTCGAAGGCAGATGGAAGTAGAGACTATCGTCATGCTCTATGCTTCTGCAGCGATCAGATTACAAGCGGCTCACAAAAAAAAAAAAATGATGACTTGTAATAAAAATAATAAAGAGTTGTTTCATTTTTCTAGTAGAGTACAAAAAAAATCTATGAGAAAATATGAAATTCTCATGAAGAAGAGTTTCGAATTAATTGCGTGCCTATTTAAACTGTTGCGAAAGTTAAATTGAGCGAGTTCAAATCAAAACACGCATATTTTTATTTATTTATTTATTATATAAATATATACTGTTAAACATTTCTATATAATATAATTTATTTTCTGAAATCAGAAAAACTGATCTGACATATTTAAAATATTATATTAATAAAAAAAAAAATGACTCGTTTAACTTAAAGAAACTCGCGTGTAATTAACGTATATATTATTAAGTCAATCTTCATCAATATCAACTTTGAATAATAATTTATGTTGTTAATTATTATTGATGACGTACTGACTATGATTTTAATTAACTATTCTACATCTATATATATATATATTATATTTATAAAATCTTAAAGATTTTTTTCATTATACATAAATATAAATGTCGTATGAATTTTAATCGTTAATCAGCTTACTTTAAAATTATTTTAAAAATATATAATAATTTAAATTATTATAATTTATCGGATAATAGATGTCAAAATTCAGACCGATCTTTGTCACAATCAATTAATGAATATTAATCGTGTGACGGATAATTAATTAAAAATAATAATAATAATAATAATTAGTATCGAATTTTCAAATCTGATTTATAAACATAACTAATTATCTGTCCTACGCGTTTTTACGCGAATAATTCGGCGATAATTAAACTTTTATTCTTGTTTTTTTTTTAATGCCGGCGCTTCTCAAAATTTGGCTCGCGCGCAACGCTGAATCTAGTGTTTGTCGAACATTATAATTATAGTTTTATATTATAAAACGATAAATTGCGTGGGGTGAGATAATTAAAAGTTTGGAAAGTTATAACGTTGATTGGAAAAAAATATAGGATTTTTCCATATATTTTTTTTAACCAATCGTCTACGCCTTTTCATCGTTTGCTCTGATTGCTAAATTTACATCAATATTCAATAAATAGAAATCGAATTTCAATTTTATTGTATAACATAAATTTTTACAATACTTAATAAAATATAGCGGAATTGTTAATGTTGTAATATATAAAATATTACATTCGCTAAAGGTCAAAAATTTCTCAAACAACATATATAATAAGAATACGTTATTATAATGTCAATTCAACATAAATATATATCTGTTTGTTTGTTCAATTTTTTTTTTGATCTTTTAAATCGTAATAAACAAATTATGATTCAATTACATGAAATATAACTATATAATTCTTATTTTAACATATGTTCAATATAGCGATATAATATAAATCAAATTATTGACATTTGTTTAGGCGAACTCCGTCCGTTTAATTAAAAACTGTATTAACATTATAATATTAATTAAATAAAATATCTGTATTTTAACTATAAATCAATCATTATAAATTATTAAAAACTGATAATAAAATAATTATTAAAGATCAAATACTGAATTAGCGGTTCAATATTTAAATTAATTAAATCTACGTTCTGAAAACTTGAAAATAAATCGTTGATTTTTAAATATATTAATTATCCTGATAACCAAGAAAGTTCTGTCGTCTATATGCATACAATAATTGAATATAATGTATGCACACTGGCGACAGAACTTTATTGGCCACTCTCAAACAAAATATACGAATTAATTAATTTATCCACACAACATGAAAATATTTATAGACCACTGAAAGATTATTGCTTTCGTAATTCAGCACATTTATTACAGTGCCATCATCGCACAGTGTACATAAACATATTTTAATTGTAGTTTATTATTATTACGCCAGTCTGTTAATTAACAATTCCCTGCGTCCCTTTAGTACTTAACGAACGCACATCTGCCATGAAAAATTTAAATATACACCATATGAATGTCAACGCAACTATCTCTTCCATACGTTTATACCGCCGCCTTGTAACTTCGGTTGTCGATTATTTTAATTTTTCAATAAATATCATAATTATTTTGCAAACGGAAAGTTGTACGCGGCCCGATAAACGCATCATATATAGCCGAGGTCGAACGCTAAAAACCGTACGTTAAAATGAAAAGATGCGATCTTTTTTTTTTTTCACACATTAATATATTGTGTATATATAGAAATTCGCGTTCTAATTAAATTTAATAATAATGTAATAATAATATATAATAATTAAAAAAAAAATTTTTTTGCTCGCGCCAAACGGGAAATGCTCCGCGGAACATTAAATGTTCGGTTCAATGTAACGGTGTTAAACCGCTATTTGAAATTTAATGGACACTCGCATGCACAATTGCACAATAATAATAATAATAATAATAATCGAAATCGGGGTTTATTTACTACTAGGCGCGTGAGCCCGTTTCGACAATGTGCCCTACTGCAGGGACGGCCAATTCGCTAGCGCAAATCATCTTACTAATTGTGAACGCATCATTTTACACGATAATCAGCTCAAAAAAAATAAATATTGTTTTAAATCACAATTGAATCTATTAATTTATATGAAAAATATATAAAAATAAATTTGTATATGGTATATTCTAATGGGCGTATTCTAGTATCTAATGCATATTATTATGATAACGTTTTTATATTTAAAATTAAAAAAATTTGCCTATATAGAATTTTATATCAAATTAGTAATATTTATGATGGAATGTGATTCATCATAAATTGTTGAAATATTCTAATATACATTCATAACATGTAACAATTGAATAATTGCACTAACTAAACGAACTCTATTGAATTTTCGCCCACCGTTAAAAAAGATAGTTAATTCGTTAATATGTATTATTTTTTTCCTTTATAAAATAATTTACATTATTCATTATTAAAAAATATTTAGAGAGATGTAAATTTACTGATTTTTTTTATAATTATATACACATTTTTTTTTTATAAATATTCAAATATATTTATTTAAAAATGATTATATCAATTAAAATATTTATCTTAATTATTATTATGAATATAAATATATTCATCATTCGCAGTCCTCAATATTATATCTAAGAATTACTACATAAATTTTCACATTATGATTCATAGATATAAGTAAGAATTTTTTTTCTTCAAAATATATTTCCAATTTTATAACAAGCTTCACTCGTGGAGATTATAATATAATTGAAAATTATCATTATATTTTATAACTTCCGAAACATTATATATTAGTATAATTTTACGTAATATATCAGTCAGAACGTTAAAACCGCAATAACGTAAAACGATAAAAAAAGTTTACTATTTCTAAAAATACTACACATTAAATATAATATTTTTTTTAATATTTATATATATATATATATATATATATATATATATATATATATAATACATAAACATTCACATTGTTTTATTGATTTAAAGTAAGTTATAGACTTTCAATATACGGTGGGTGTGTTGAATCTCAAGAGTCTTTAACCACGTAGTTATCATATATATATATATATATAATATAAATGATCAATCGTCTATATTTTGTACGTGATAATAATTGACGAAGAGCATTGTCTGCCAATTTAGGCACTCCATGACAGTCGAATATGACTGATATATATTTACCTGTCCATCATCGATATGACGAAAGACGATTAACATCTCCAGATTATTTCCTGGCGTCGAATTTTTCTCCACTATTTACCCATTCATTCAATCTTCGATTCAATAATATATTCTTTATTTTGAAATTATTATTATTATTTTTTTTTTTTTGAGACATTATTCATTGTTAAATAATATTATATATTTTTGCTACATATAATATACATAATTTTATATTTATTATAATGAAAAATTCATAACAATTAAACGATAATTAACGATTCGACCGTCTAGTTAAATATTAATCTATCCGATATAAAACTCTATACGTATTCTCATTACAATAAAATTTTAACTGTTCATTATTTTAACATTTTTACACTGAAAACTTCAACATATTATTAAATAAATAAAATATATTTTAATCGATCGATATTTTTCATATACAAAAAAAAAAAAAAAAAAATACCGACAAATCCTATTTCGACCGTCGCGTCTACATCAAAAGGAATCCATTTCTAGTTCTATGCCACATTTTCATTTTACATACATTTTTTTTATTATATATATATATATATATATATATATATATATATATATATATACACACACACATATATATATATACATTTTTTTTATTCTATCGTGACTTGTAAAATTGTATTTCGACCGTTGTTGATCTGTGTTAATGCCGAAGCTAACATTTTAGGGCACCGCGAGGTGTTTGTTGTACCATCTCGATCCAGTTATTATTATACGGATTGTTGCCTTGTATTGTTATTATTGTACTATATTCGTAGACGAAAAATAATACTATTATTTTATCTTGTTTTATTATTATTATTATTTTTTTTTGTCTTCGATGTACGCAATGATAATGATGATGATATTAATACGTAGAATTTATGATTTCACGATCCATTATTGTATTGTTTCATTATGAACCGTGTGTACAAATCAATTAGTTTGTATACGATTACATATATATATATATATATATATATATATTTATTAATTTATTTTTGTAGAATATATGTCGTTCTATATTTTACTTTTATTATTTTGGAATATGTTCTGAAATCAATTACGAAATAATATCTTAAAAATTTCATGAAAATTAAGTGGAAAAAAAATAATTATAATGTAAGATTATTTTAAGACAAAAAAAAAATTAAAATATTTCAAGATTTTTTCAATTTTTATAAAATTAATAATATACTTTTTTCAGAATATCTCAGGAGATCAATTTAAACATTTTTTCAATTAACTATGAAACCAGTATTGTGAAGTATTTAACTTATTATTATACTCTTCATTTTTTTTAATTCATCGATTATGTTGTTAATAAATTATCTATTTTTTTTTTCAATTTATGTTGTTTAAAATATATTTATATTTTTTTAAATATAATTTTCTTTAACGCATCTTGAATAAATGTATCATAATAATAAAAAAAAAACTTCAATTCTACGATTGTAAACAAAAACTAGATCTCACTAAACCGAATCGACTATATCATTCGTAATTTTACTACATCTAATAATTACAACATCAAAACAAAAACAACAACAACAACAACAATAACAAAAAGACCACAATCGCTTCTTGTATCAAATTCGATACGATCAAAGAGATCGCCCGTTTTTTTTATTTTTGCAGTGCAATTTTTTCTTCTCTCGAAACGGACTCTTCAAATTTGACCATATTCGAACGACGAAGAAGGTCGACGGAGCTTCGATCTGAACATTTTTACGCTTCAAAGCCTCAAAATTAATTTGAAAAAAAAACACACACACATTTTTTACACGTTCTATTCTATTTTAATCTCCGGTTCGTCTCTTGAAGAATCGTGTTGCATTATTTTCCGATTCTTCAACTCCGACGACGGGGATTTATTTGATAAAACTTGCATATTATCCCTGATCTCCCACGCGGTTTACTCCGGTGCGAAATAACAGTTTCTACACCGTATTTAACCCGTTTATTGTAATTTATTACAAATATTTCTTACATGTATTTATCTATATGTATATATTATATATGCACAATTCAAATTTGCATTCAAAATAATTGTATAATAATTTATTGCGTGTGTGCCTCGCTCAATTTGTGAAACGTTCTTTCTTGTTCGTAATTTTCCGGTGCACATTTCATTATAATATATTAAATGTACATTGCATTATTATTTTACCCTATCGTTTTATTTATTTATTTTTTTTTTTGAACGTAAATGGAATTCTTTCAAATATTTCTGTCGCGACGAACCGATCGATTTTGAAGTCTAAAACCCACGTATTTACACTTATATATATATATATATATATATATATATATATATATATATATATATATATATATATATATATATATATATATATATATATATATATATATATATATATATATATGAAATGTATTGATTTTATTATTATTTTCGGTCGATTATGTTTATAAATTAAACAGTAACGATTCTTAATTAACTAAAAATATACATAAATATCATTTATACCTAATAGCATAGATTCACGCAATTATTTTTCCATGAATAGAATAAAAAAAATTAAAATTTCAATATGGAAATAAATAATCTTAATTTCATTATATATTATATTAAATTGAATTTTTTAATGACTAATAATTACAACTTAATTTCTTATAATCCATGAAGATCTACTATTATTGTCGATGAAGTGATGCTTAATTTAGGAATTGTTTTTATATATAAAATAATTATTAAAATATGAAAAAACAAAAATATTATAAATTACATAAAATTTAAAATTGTTAAAAAAAAGTTTAGTATATAATTTCAATTAAATTATATTGAATTTTTCCATTTCTTTAATATTAATTTAAAACAATTTAATTTAACGCAAACTCATATAAAATATAATCTAATTTTCTTTTTATATTAAACTATATTTCTAATATATATATATATATAGTGACATCTGTTGGTAAATAGAAAAACTATTTTATATATTTAAGATGATTGCACACTTTTATAATTAATATACATTTTGATTCATTTTTATGTCAAAAATAGTTTTATCATAATGAAATTTTAAAATGATATTATTTTATATAGTCGTAATTTTACAACTACATAAATTAAACGTTATATTTTATATTTAATTGACAATATACGTATCAATTCATTGACAACATGAATTTCTTACAAAGTGTACCCTCAACGTTATGAATAATAATTTTTCAGCTCATAAATAAACGACACCCTTCATAATAATTTCAATTACAAAAAATATTTTAGCCACACACATCATAAAATTTTATTTACTTCTCATAAATAACAATATATTTTATATATAAAATCGATATACTATTTTTTTTATTCATTATTTAAATTTGCAAAACTGGAACCGTGTCATTATAAATTGTTATCTATATTTATTTATTTATTTATAATTTTAAAACTATTTTATCGGAGGTGTCTTTACATATCACAAACACTTCATAGTATCGACGCCCTCGTATATAATACAATATTCGTAACATGTAAATGTTTGATTAGCGTTCAATCATTACACGCAACCCACGTTAGTTAATTTGCAAGTAACTGTTATAATAAAAGCGACGTCTATTTTTATCTACCATATATTCAAAATGAAAATGAAACCAAAATAAATAAATAAAAACGTCCGAACATTTATCGTGAGCTACAATCTATTGATCCTTCAGCTATGTATACACATTTTTTTTATCAGCAACAGTTTACCAATTCTAAAGTTTTCATACGATGCTGAAAAATTTATCTCTATTAATAAAGGTAAATAGATATGGACTGTTCAGCAACATTTTTTTATACTATATTTTATGTCTAATTTTTCTTCAATAGTATATAAATAATTTTCTCTGATATTATATTGATTTTTTTTATATATTTAATCCCATTTCATAAAATTTTTCATCAACACATACTTCTTACTTTTTAAATTATTAGTTTTTAACATACTTTTAAGATTAACAGTCTTTCCAATACATTACAACATAATTTTAATTATACTTATATTGTTGTAAAATAACATTAAATACATTTATTTATAATATTTTGAACAAATAT
Source organism: Leptonema lineaticorne (assembly GCA_024500535.1). Lineage (NCBI taxonomy): Eukaryota > Metazoa > Arthropoda > Insecta > Trichoptera > Hydropsychidae > Leptonema > Leptonema lineaticorne. The sequence goes on along the minus strand of JANIJI010000013.1, from coordinate 5,294,772 downwards.
TATTATTTATATAATATAAAAGTTCACAATAATGCATTTCGTATAACAAAAGAAATAAGCAGAATCTCATATTTTAGCCAGGATACTCTTTTCATTCACCACATAGAATAGAAATTCAAAATTACTTAGAATCCCCTTCTTAATCTTTAACAATGAGGACCGCTTTGAACCACTTCAGTTCAAAACACTGACAAAAAGCTCCATAATCACACCCTCGACAAGAAATTCATTCAATAAGGGAGGAAAGAGTCGACAGATTTTCATCTTAGCAAGACTAATTACATCTTGAATTCGTCGTTTTTTTTTTTTGCTTTTTACCTTTTAAATTACAAAATTTAATTACTTCTCAACTAAGAGGAAAATTTTCAGTACTCTTATTTTACATATATTTATTATATTATATAAATAATCAGTGTTAACGTTTAATAATTGATCTGATAACAATCTGAAATAAATCTATATATTTTTAATAAGTCTATGAAGTTTATTTAAATGAATCTCGTGTGAACTATTAAAAAAATAAACAAAAAAAAATACTGAAAATTATATGGTAAATCATAGCAAATATTATAATAAAAATTACAAATTTTTTCCTCATTACTAATAACATATCTATAGATAAGTGGCGATCGTTACATACTCTTATCATTATCATGATAAAGCCTATCTTTTTTTTTTTGCTAATTTTATTTTTTATATACATACACACACACGCGCACACACATGCATTTATCGCACAAAATGAATCGCATCGATTGCAGTCTGAAAGAAGTCATGAAATTCATTCGTTTCTTAAGACGTTTTCCATATTACATATTAATTATACATCGATATGAAGCATTTTGATTTATCAACGGTATGTTAGATCAATATCTGTTATCTATTCTTTAATATTGTGCTATAAAAATTGTTTTTTTCTATATTGATCTTTAATTATCATTCGTTTTGGACGTCGATTTATGTGTATATATATATATATATATATATATATATATATATATATATATATATATATATATATATAATAGTTTTTTATACGATTTATTAATAATTTTATATTTCTTAATTTTTTTCTATATTCTTTTCATCCTTTTACCATTATTATTTTATTGTAATTATTTTAAAATATATTGTACAATATCCGATCTCATAATGAATCATCATCATTTTGTACACCAATTAAATTGCATAAAAAATTATATAACATAGATAACCGAGTTTTACTTTTATCATTATCAGTCGAATTAAATATGTAGACACATTTCAATATTTTAAAATATATTAAATAATTTTTCCTATGAATTTCAACCATATTTCATCAAAAACTATATTCAATATAATCAGAGTACAATTTTTCAGCACAATATATTATTATTACAATAGAGAAAAATCACAATATAACAAGTATATATTTATATAGTATAAACATATATTTAAATACATCTCAAATTTCGCAATATTACACAAAAAAAAAAACACACACACACACCATTGTACACGTATCAAATATCTATAATACGATTGAGTTCATAAGGTATTTTTTTTATTATTATTATGTATATACCAATGTAAGATAACTGAAGTTAGTCTCGTCTGGGAAGTCGTGATCGTAGCACATGTCGCTTACTATTATTTAATCTCGATGTACACATAAATATTGGCATTTAATCCCATAATACGTGCGAATTTATAAAATATAGTTATCGTGTTTTCAAATGTAAAAGCGAAAGTTTATAGTGCACCGTGGAAAACTCGTTTCTTATAATGTTTTAACACTATTATATATATATATATATATATATATATATATATATATATATATATATATATATATATATATATATATATATATATATATATATATATAATAACAATTTTAATCTGTAATAAAATAATATGAAAGATGACTTTTCAAATGTAAAATATTTAAAAAACTTCTTCATAAAAATCGTTGATAAAAAAATATTATAATTTTTGAAAATTAATATTATTATTATATATCAAAGTTATAAAATGTTTAAATAAGTTGAGAATAACTGTTTGAAACTGTATGAACTGATAGAAAGTGAACGTGGAATATTTCTGTTTACTTTTGATCTACTTCTTAATATTAATTATCAAATTAGACCATTGATATAGATTAAAAAAATGTTACAAATAATACTATTTTTTTTTTAAATAAAAATATCACATATATTATATTTACTGAATATATCGATTATATTGAATCAATAATTAATATTTCAAATTTATGTAATAAATAACACAAAACTATTTAATATCGCCATATATGCTACTTTCAACACTTTTATATTTGTCCCACATAATTTTTATACATATTATTATTATTATTATTTATCATAAATTTATATTATCTATATTTTTAATTTTTTTTGTCAAAATTTATATTTTTATAGTGATAAAATATTATAATTAAATTTAATAATTTTTCGACATATTAGCATTTTCTTAAATATCGTTTTAAATTATTTTTTTTTAATATTTATCTATAATCATTTTATTATATAACAGATTTAATTTGAGCTACTGAATCTTTTTTTTTTATTATTATTCAACTCATTATGATACTGTATATTATTATGAACATTATTTTTCTTTTTAATTATTTATATCGTTTATAAGTTAATTTAATATCGCGAACCACATTTTGAAAACGGCTATTTTTAAACTGTCATTTAGTAAAATCGGACAGATGTGTTAGACTTATAATTTATCGTAGGATGAAAAATTTATGCAAATATACGTTCATAATACATATACTTTCGTTTAGCTTTTTTGCTTTATATAAAAAAAAAATAAAATAAAATAAAATGGAGGTGAAAAACAATATTAAATTCTTAATATATTCAAACTGTTACATATTCAGATTCGCTAATTGTAATATATGTTGAACAATAATCATTTTTTTTATTCATTCTTTCATTATTTTTTTTTCGTACAGGCTGTTTAAAAAATTGATCTTGAGGAAAATATTAATATATATATATATATAAATGCAAAAAATGCATTTTTTTTATATGATTTAATCGAGGAAATGTGCATTTCCTTTGCTGAAATGGCCTTTTATTTATTCATTGTTTATAAAAATGTGTTTGAAATACGTAATTATTGTACAGTTTGAAAAAGACGACTTCAATTTTATCGTAACGTTGACTTGTTTTTATAAATTACTAGGGATTATCTTCTATATTTAAGACGTGATAATAACGTTAGTGACGATCGAAATTGTAACATAATAAATTTAATTATCTAATCCGTGAATCATTTTTTTTTTATCATTCTATCATACCTTGTTGACAAGAAAAATATTATACAATATTAATTTTTATTTGATTTCAATCTTTTAAAATAAATCAATATTTTTTTTTACCAACATTAATGTACTAATAATTTATTAAACATGTCATATACTGATTTTTTTTAAATATTCTGCCAAATCAATTAATGGATATTATAAATAATAACAATTTAATATTTTAATAAATAATAATTTATATTATCAATTATTTTTGAAATATAATGAATTTAGAAATGAAAAAATATTTTCATTGTGATAAATGCAATTGAATATTAATTATACATAATACTATTGTCCATTATTCTTTTTAAAAAATCATACATGATTTTTCATATCTGTGTTTTTTTTATTAATTAATTATCTATAGATATTTTAACATTTTTGAATTTTAAGAAATATTAAATTAATATATCATACTTGATATAATTATTTTTATTACATTATATTATTATAACAATTTCAATATGATTCATATTATATTATCAGAAAATGGATATAAAAAATAACATTAATTGATCTGTTATGATAAACACGAATTAGAACACTATCGTTAATTTTTCTCTGAAATAAATAAACAAATATACACACTGATAAATTTTATATACAGTATTAATTACCGTTTATATATATATTTACCTTCTTTTAATCACCATTTAGACGTCGTCGTCATGTTTTCTATAATCAAACTTGTTCACGCCCAAACAGTTTTATATGCTAAACAAACAGGTCATAAAACTTTTCTAAACACATTATGCATTATAATTAATAGCGCTTCAAATATTTGAGAACGATGTATAAAAATTCTAAATAACGTACTTGAGTTTGAATATAATATACGTTGAGATAAATAATCAATAAATAATGAATATGTGAATAAATTAGCAGATGCAGCTTTTAAATTTCTATTTTTAAGTGATAGACTTAAAATTGACGACTTTTTATCTTTAATCCATATGTAAAGTGTAAAACATATCAAATGAAAAAGTCATTTTTTTCCATTTTCTCTAACTGGAGCAGTTATACAGTTAATAAAAACGTGAGTTTTAATACGAGAATGAATTGTAAAAAAATGATTATATGAAAAAAATGTATCAATATTATTATGTTTTTAGAATTTCGTATATTAATTATTTGTATTTTTATTTTATTTCAGCAGAAGAACGAAATGCAAAATGGGAAGAATCAAAATACTAGACCCGGGTTAAATTCAAAGTAAATATTTTAATTTTATATAATGACATCTATAATTCAAAATTAATATTAATATATAATTTTCTTTTTATTCATAGATGTCTCTATTTTTTGCAACTTATTTGATATTTTATTTTATAGCCCTACAACTGCACTCAAAACTGGTCCAGATAAAAAATCTGATCCTACCGCAAAATCATCCAGTATTTACAATCAAACTATAAGTTCTAAATCAAAAATTGCAACCATATCTAACAGACCGAGATTAAAAAGATCGACTGGAATAGAAGACGATTCCTTTACAAACAAAGAAACAATTATAGAAATTCCCAATACTTCTAAAACTAAATTTAATAAACTGTTTCAAAGCAGACCTAATTCTAAATTGAAACCTGTCGAATATTCGTCTAAAGGTGCACAAAACTTTTCACGGATTCCCAACAGAAGATCTATCAATGAACAGAAAGTAACTGCACCGGAAAAACGATATTCGTTACCCAAACCAAAGAAAAGTTCTAACACTTCTACCAATTTAACACCAGAAACGAATTTAGTGCCCAGCACAGCACCAATTTTTGGAACAAATGAAATCAATGATGAAAATGATTTTTGGCCATCACAACAGCCACCTTCTACAAAACCATTAACTTCATCTAATTCAAGTCTAAACAAAACTAAAAATATCCTCAAAAGTTTGATACCAAGGTAAGCACATTTTTTTTATTATTTACTCTAAAAAAACTTACATAAACTGATTCATGTGCAAACGAAATTTGCTTGATGACTTTTACATACACACTCTAATTTTCTTATTTGTCATCGCTGATTTTATCCCAGGGCTATGCAAAATTGTAAATCCATTTTTATTTTCATTACATCAACGCAATGATTTTCATTGCTTAAATCATTTCAAAAATGATAAAAGTTGCACATTTCACTGAAAAGTGCAAAATGAGTATGTTATTTGGTTCTGAATGAAAAAGTTTTTTTTTTAACACTTTAAAATAAATTCAGTGAAAAAAAATGACTATTATCAAAAACTTATTAAAAAAATATTTTAATTTGAAAACAGGAGAAGTATATGTACTTCTCCTATTTTCGTCCAGAGTTCAACTCAAAAAAAATAAATAAATAAATAAAATAAAATATCCAAAGTTTTCCTTCTTTAACTGCCCATCGTTTCATTGTCAAATAACATTTATCTGAATGAAAATCGATTTAAATTTGATTCGAAAAGTTTTCATCGGCTTTGACTCTGACTAGACAACCCTGTCAGTTGCACTACATGCAAGTTGCACACAATTGCACAACGTCCGATCAATAGTTGTACATTTACCGTTCTCCCTTGGGGCAAATTAGTATCACGGACCTTTCTTGATTCCATCCATAATATCCGTTGAGTTTATTTGCAATCGCACTCGAGGGTTCCTTCTCCATATTAGGGAGACCACCCTCCAGACACGGACCGTTTCTAGTCACGTTTTCCTTTTTATAAATTATTCACTCTACAGTTGTTGCCTTAACGCAAATTACATTTCTACCATGTCTAATTCAGTAACTAACTTCTCAAAAAAACAATGAAATTGTATGTTCAAGTTATCGCATATTTATACAATGTAATCCTGAGGGTGCAATGAAATCCCATTTTTTTTTAAATTAAAATATAAATCTTTGTAATCTTAATACAAATGATCTTTAATACAATGTAACACCAAAAAAAAAAAAATGATTTACTATATTTTCACTAATCATATTTTTATGTATTAATAATGTTTTAATATAATATTTTTTTCTTAATGTTGATATACACGATCTTCAAAATTACGCAATGGGAACGCAATATATAACGTAAAACCGGGTCATGAGAGCCGATTCTTTATCATATAACAGCCTTAACATTGACACTGATCTGATTGTTTTGCTTCAGAATCAGTTCTTATTATATTGTAACTAGGTTTCGTTACCGTTTAATTTATTTTATAATATAATAATGCTTCTCGAGCATTTCTATTTATCGACTTCTGTTCTATACGAAATATATTTTTATGATATAACATGTATCAATTCTAATAAAAATATGGTCACCACAATTATAATGCATAGGAAAGAAAGAAAAGTCGTAACTTCCCTTATATTTTTTTATTGCCTGTTTGAATTCCCTTCACGATTACCTTTGTCGTATTTTTATATACCCTTTTGTAAAACGGTCATATATATGACAATGAATGTAAACCACATCTTTTTCCATTTTATATCTTCTTTATGCAATCTTAAAAAAAAACACTGATTTGTCAATATTTATTAAAATATATATATATTATATATTACAATACAATGCAATCTGTTAAATTGGTCGATTTTTTATTATTTTTTTATTTTTCTGTTGCAACGCGTATTTTCCGAAACGCTATCGTGAGAATATATTTTGAACTTAAATGGATGAAAAATCGTGTTTTTTTTTAATTAACGTTTTTATTTTAGATTTTCATACACACAACAGTTGCGAATTCGATTTTATAGAATAATGAAGAAAAAAGAAGAAAAAACCGGTTTTCTTTCGCGTTGCAACGATTTCGGAAGAATTTTCGCAAACGTTAAATAATTGTTCGTATCGATTTTCACGTACTCGTTAAAAAGACGAGTCACGAACATAATAATGAAAACTTTTTGCATTAAAACTAGTCTTTACAATGTATAATATATATATATATATATATATATATATATATATATATATATATATATATATATATATATATATATATATATACGCGAATATGCATTTTAGATAAATTCGTGTCAGTAACACATAATGTAATATTGACGACAATGAAGAGTTTGTGCATCTGTTTCCTTTCACGTATATAATAATATATACGCGTTTTATGAACCAGTGCCGAATTGGGAATATTAAAAACACTATTCGCCCACGCTCAAAAATAAAAATAAAATAATGTAGACAATGTTCACAAGAAAAAATATTTATTTATTGTCTTTATAAATAATATATTTAGTATTATTATTATTTATTTTATTTTTATATTTTTCTTATATGACCGTGATATAATATATATATATATAACTTTAAATGTCGTTATTAAAAATGATAATCTTTAGATAAGAATAGTATTTTAAAAATTCCACAAGACATTCGTGTGATCGTTTGATATTTTTCGTTATCATCTTAAAATTATTTTTTTTAATAAAATTTAATATTTTAGGCGTATTTTATTTTTTTTAATCTTTATTACTTCTAATCAATACTATTTTCATGGCCCTCTATTTTCAATAACGTATTCCAGTTCATTTTCAATTTTTTAATTATAATTTTATCAATGAAAATATAATTTTTCTTATCATCGATTGATTAAATTATCTACATAATATTTTATGATATTTTATTTTATTTTATCAACAAAAATTTTTGCTAATAGAAAATATGAACGATTGTATTATAAATTGTATTCCGAACTCGTCTCCAATTATTTGTTTTTCAACTAGTATTATGTGTAAAGATATATTCTATTTATATTCCATAACCTGCAACGAATATTAATGCGCAAATAAAAAATTTAACATAACATATTTAAATATATTTAATTATGGAATTTAACAATTTATAATGATATATGTATAATATTAATTCAAGTTTTCTCAGAAGATTGCTTAAAGAAATTTTACCTGTTTGCATCAAAAAAAAATATATATATATAATAATTAAAATCTGATAATTTTAATTTAAAAACAGTTATGAATGATATTACCAACTATTTCTACGACGTTCACGTTACGTGATAAAACTGATGTAGCTACTATCTATATAACCAAAGCGAACCATTGTTAGATTACAATACTCGTTATAATTCAATTATTAAAATAAATTTATTTTATGACTGAAATACGCCTCTGACATATAAAAACACACACACACACACAAAGTATGCTATCCATGATACATATATATATATATAGTAAACAAGAAAAATGCACTGTTCTTGAAATGATCCCTTCGTTGGATAGATGCATTAAACACATTCTCTATATGTCCATTAAACACCGTGAAAAAGTCATCAGGGTTCTTTTACTTCATCGAGCGTGCAAAATTACGAAGTAAACTCTTAACATGAAAAAGAGAACCATGTCTTGTTGTTTCATTGCATTACGACAACAGACATTTTCGACTGTACTTTTATGCATGATTTAACACATTATTTTTTTTTTAATAAAACTTGCTGCATAAGTATATATATATATATATATATATATATATATATATATATATATACCATTATATTTAAAAATATTATACAATGAATTCGAAAGGTACAACAGAATTTTTGTTATCAGATTATCTGAACTCCACATGAGCGCATGTGACGCGTGTCACCCCTTTGAACAGCATTTCACTATCGTTTTAATGCGATACGTTTGGTGTCTTTGACAAAAAAAAAAAAATTGTTGGCTGTTTAAAAAAAAACTGGTTTAAATAATTTTTCATCTCAATCCCATCAGCATGTCTTCTAAATATCCAAAAGCAGATGTGATGCATCGTCTGGGAACGAAAGCGTTTCTGCATCGTCAAAACTACTCAATAGATTTTTCAGTCTGTTTGATCGTAAATATTATTAACAGTTTATACTGCCCGTCATATGACGTATGCAAAACTATAAATATTCTAAAGAAAAACTGCATATTGTTTTCCTTGATTCTGTTTTTTTTTTTAAGTATATTTATTCTAAAAACTTTTCTGCAACAACACATGACTAAATATAGTATAACTATTGCATCTATCGATTTTATTTAAAATTCATAACATCATTTAATATGAAAATTTATACAGACAGAATAAAACATTGCTATGTCATATCAAGCTTCACTCTTACCGAGCATTTTTTTCTGTTTTTTTTTTACAATTATATTTTCCTTATCAATATCATATTTAGTTTAGGATAAAAAAGTCAAAGGTCACCCAAGTATAGCCTAAAGGGAGTTTCATTTTGATTATTTGAAATCTATCATTAATAATATTTAGATCTAAATATAATTACTAAATCTAACGAATGAGTTTTATATAAATTACCTCAATCCCCTCGCAATAAAATTAAATCCCACTTATTTTATATCTGTTTAAGATATAAACCTTGATTTAAAATATAAAATTAGAAAGAGGGGGTAAGATTTGAAAAACAAATATTTTACATTCTTCTCGCAAGGGAAGAACCATCACTAATTGTACAACGTTTTACTGGTTTTTTTTTATTATACGTTCCATTTTTTTTTTCTGTCATCCCCCGTCCCTAAGATAGAAAAAAAATGATAACAATAAATCAGGGTTTATGTCTATACTGGGTGTGTTTCTAGGTGCGGTTTATCTATATGAGTCATAATGTTCTTTTATCCCGCCATCAACCCGTTTGAATAATTTTGAATTATTTTTCATAAACCTTTTTTTTTTTGTTTATTTATATGTTGTACTTTCGCTTTTATAGCTTCGTAAAATAAATTCGTTATATATATATATATATATATATATATATATATATATATATATATATATATATATATATATATATAAATTAAAATTATACCCTTTGCATTCTTGATGACCTTGTTAAAAACTATATTTTGATATTTGCACTAGTAACTAGTATTTATTCACAATATCGGAATATCTAGTACAGGTTTTACTAGTTTTTATTATTATTATTTTCTTTTTTTCCATCGTATATTATTTTATTTATTTATTTTTTTATACATATTTTCATCGTCTTTATATGGCATGTAGTATATATTTTGTGCATTTCTTTCAAGAATGTCGTCCTTGTCTTCAACCCTAGGTCGGCAGAAGGCACTGTTGCCGTCCTCCAAACAAGATCCAAAATAAAAAAAAAAGTTTTACATTATGCGACCCGTACACTGACGTTATTGGAAAATTTAATTAAATGCTAAAAACGATATTAAAAATGAAATTTGGAACAAAATATTGTTCCGACATGATTCACTTTTAAATTCGAAAGATATCCGATTTGCATCTCCAACAATGACATTCCATAAATATGATCGTCAATTAAGGTGCGTCATCGAAGGTTATTCCATATTAACTTACTCATTCCATTTAACATACCCTAAAATGGTACAATATTTCAAGTCTCATATAATTGTTTAAAGTATACTCTAATTATATATATATATATATATATATATATATATATATATATATATATATATATATATATATGAATTCTTTAGATTCCACGTATTTTTTTTAAAGAAATAGTGTAATAAACAGTATTGTCTATCTATAGATTATCTTACAAGGTAAACGATTAACGAAAGAATTTATGACTTAGTTTATGATATTGAATTAAACTATATTTGAGACTTCGTATGTAATATATCGTAAAATTCCAGGTGTATTTATGACACTTAAATTAATGGTTTCGTTAAATAACTGCACCGGGCTATGAAAGTGCACCCTATTTTTTTTAGATTCTCCCCGTATGATTCGTTTATTATTTAACGTTAAAGAAGTGCAGTTAAGCGTAGATTTTTATGGTACTATATGGTCTATATTTTACATTACAAAATAGCCACGAATCAGTTGAATGGAATAAGTCAATTAAAAATCGATTTTTGTTGTTATTAATTTTATTTTATAAAATTTTACTTATAACACGATGAAAATTTTTCTTCTTCTTATCATTATTTCGATTACATATATTTTAACAAACAAATTCACTTAGAAATTAAATATTGATTCAATATTCAATATACATTATTACAAATATTTTAGAAAATACAACAAAATAAATTAGAAGTAACCATCATTTAGAATTATTTTATAAGTAATTTTAAACGTGTTTCTATATTTTTTTAAAAAATGTTATCATATTTATAAAATAAAAAAAATGATAAATGTTAAAATTATTTAAACCTAATCACACACACATAAATATATATATATATATATATATATATATATATATATATATATATATATATATATATATACATATATGGTAAAAACTTCCTTCCATTGTATTAATGAGTAAAAGTAAAATGATGGATAAGAATACTAATTAGTATTAAAGTGCACACTTAATGAATTAATTATTTATTACGCATAAAAAAATGTTGATTTGTATGTGATTAATAATTAAAAAAATCTGTTAAGATATAGCGGTAATTTTATAGTTTATTTTTCTATACATGTTTTGTTTTATTGTATATTCGTAAATATTAAAAAAAAAATGTTCGCATAAGTGTGCGTTATGAGTGCGTGCGTCACGTATTATGCGATACGTGTTTGGGCGTCATTACCTGTAAGTAAACACTGGAGACGCCGGCTTTGCGAAACGGTTTCGTGTTGCGCTTTAGTTCTTGTCTTCGGTTGCCGCCGTTCGGTTGTGTCGCTTCGATCGCAATATTTTATTATTATTATCATTATTTATTTTATTTTTCGTGTAAAATTAGTGTTAAAACGCGCGCCAAATTTAAATAAATTCGATTTTCGCTCGCGTGCGTGCCTCGATTATAATTCGACAAAATGTGTATGTAATCTGGTGTTAAAAGAAAAAAGTGAATCTAATGAATGAAAAATAATATATATATATATATATATATATATATATATATATATATATATATATATATATATATATATATATATATATATATAAAGGAGATTAAATAAAAATCGCAAACGTTGTCAGAAACGCGCGATATACGTTTGATAATAACAAATATCTTTAGATAATATAATATCATATATTTTTTTCTTCCCGCTAAAATGCAACAATTTTCTTATTTATAATATATATTTCGTGCTTTATCAAAAAAAAAACCTTCATAATTTTGATATTGACAAAAATTATTATTTTTTATATATATAAATTAAAATATAATGTGAATTTAATTTATGATGAATTGAATTGAATTATTCAGTTTACTTTGCATATTTTTTTTTATTATTGATTATTTCGATTTCAATACGTGTCTTGTGAATCCGGTCGAAATAGTGGGACGATAACGATCCTTCGAAGGACATGTTCTTCATATTATTCAGAAAATATTCGTTCGAATTTTGATAAATTGAACGATTTCAATTCTTATATCAAATTACAATTTTTATTTTTATAAAAACAACGATTACAAAACGTTACGTTTGAATAAACTTTAAGAATGCATTTTGATTTCGTAGATTCTTTTCAGTTATTCTTTAGTTTTTCTAGGACAGCAAAATACGGCTTATGTATTAAATTTCATTTCAATTGTAATAATAATATAAAATACAACATATTTTGTATTTTTATAAGATTTATATGTTTAAAAGATTCAAATCTTTATTATCCATATATTTTGATTTTACGATGAAACCGTTATAAAATTTTAGAATCTCATACAATTATGACCAAATATATGACCAAAAACCCAAATTTGACAAGTATAATAATAATAATAATAATGTCCTTATTTAAATCGACTTTTTTTTACACGTGTACACACACACACACACACACGTTAGTATGACGGGTTTCATATAAACTAGTAATAAATAATAACATAGATGTGATGCTGCATACATTTGCTCGTTTGCTGCACACCTATTGATGAGGTCGACGATCGACTCAAAACATACCAGACACCTTATATACTCCGGTCTTTTTATTTCTTCTTCTTTTTTTTCTCTTCTCTTTTATCTTTCGCTCTTGTCTTTTCTCGTTTATCTTCTCGCAGCTCAAATAAAAAATTGCAACACTTCAGTGTTGCCAGTTGTCCGTGTGCAATTATTGTGCATTTTGCGTTTATTTTTCCTGCAGGAAGTGTATTTTTTTTTTTTTTTTTTTGAATAACCGGAAAACGCACTTCAAAATTAACAGTTTCTAATAACGCTCGTATGATTTACACTTTTCTACGAATCGAAAGAAAAAAAATCTTTTATTGACTGACACGGTATTACATGGTGCAATAAGATATTTTTTCCTTCCTATAATGACATTGTTTTATAAACCATCTTTGGTTCGATAAGGAAAAGAAAGTCGTTTAAATTCAATACTTAACGACGTTTCAAAATGTCGAAATTACACATTTAAAACTTGTTTTCCTATTACCGATTTTATTTCAATAATAGTGTTATCGTTATCAGCGATAACGAATATTTTTTTTAATAAAATATTTTATTCAAAATTTTAATACAAAAAATTTGTATATTTTTCTTGTTTCATCTTTGAATTCACTTATTTGCAAGAATTTCAACTAATTTACATATATTAGACGAACTTAAACAATTTATTTATTTTTATTTTATCAATCATTCAAGAATTGTTTTTATAATTGATTCGATTATTATATTTCAAACACACCAACCAATTAATACCGATGTACAATTAGATATATAAGTACTTGACTTTATCTTTGATATCAATTCATCTTTTATCTTTGTTTTTTTTTACTTTTCAATACATGAAGGTATTCGGGTATGACTTATTTATTTAATTTATTCCATTGCCTCATATTCTGAACTTGTTTTTCTTCTTATTTTTTTTTTATTTTATATTATAATGTGCAAAAACGTAATCAAGGTGGAGGCCATACAGAGACCGTTCTACTGGTTTTTAATTTTTAATGTATTTTACATAACTAAGCAGACATTTTCCGTACGATTTATTTGTTTAAAAGGAATGCTACATACATATATTTGCAAATCATTCTTGAAGCAGTTAGAGTACTTATGATATGTAAGCATAAGAAAGAGAGATTAAAAAATAATTAATTATGTGGCATTATCGGCCGTTTCAAAAATAAAGATTTATATATGAAATACTCCAATATATAAGACAAAACAATCAGGATAAAGCGATACAATTTTTTATTTCCTTTTTATATTTACGACATAATTAAATTATACGAGTCAAAAAAAAACAGATATAAACGTGTTTAGAACAAATCTACTCATCTTACTTTTTTAAAACCCTTTTTTAAAGGTACAAATTAGATGAACATCTTTTTATATGCCCAGAAAAAAATTCAAGTTATGTTCTTATCCATTTTGTATATATTTTTTTCTTTAATTAACACATGAAATAGAACCTAAAATATTTATTCTCATAATTTTTAAGTGTCTTAATTAATGTAATATATTTTTTATATATTTTTGTATTAACTTTGGCGTCACGCTTAAATAATTTGTTGTGGAATAAATTAACGCAGAATTTCGCGATTAAAAAAAAATGTTATGCAAATGTTCATTACCAAAAAAGGTTGACGCCTAATATAAAAATAAATAAATAAAAATAAAATAAATATAATTAATCTATATCAAAATAGTAATATATAAATGTAGGCGTTAAATTTTAACTCGGTATCGTATTCCTTCTGGAAATTGTAACGTGTACTGCTAGACATCATGAAAGCCCTTCTCTGGTACTGAATATAATTATATGCACGTGTAAGTGCTTACATAGATGTACATATATTCCAGTGGTTTTAAAATATATGTTCAACTTGAACGTGGGACGTGGAATCCTTCGCGGGATTTATTTGTTGGCTTTTCTTCGAAAGCTAACTCATTGCCTTCTTGAGGCATACGGATTTATGAGATTTAGCCGAAGAGTTCATAAAATATTCTTCTTCGTTAATCTTCTTTTATTTTTCTCTTCTATTATATATTAATTATAATTATATTTTATACTTATTTCTAATGTATCGTATTGATTTTTTATTCACATCAAAGATATAAAAATTGCAATTATATTTTGTAATACTTGTGTACGATTTTAAATACGTGTATAATTTTTTTATTAAACGTCATAATTGTCTTTCATTTATTTTCATACTACAGCATTTCTACTCTAACTACAAATTGCAATAACTTTTTGATCGAACCTCGCACATGTCATTTATACTACAGAAAAAAAAAATAATGTGTCCACCTCTCGAATATTTTTAATTTCAATTTAATGATTTCATTATTTTTAAACAGCACGTCATACTCGAGGATTCTTAAAACAACATATTAATTATATCTCAATGAGTAATTAATTTAAATAAATACGCTAGCCCCCTAGAACTCTTATCTTATCTTATATCAGAGCTCGCCAACTTTTGCCTATATACGTTTGACCGAAAAAAAAATTTGTACAATATCAACTTTTCGAGTCAAAAATGCTTGCTAAAAAAAAAATCGAGACATAAATATATAATTTCCATTATCAGGTTAATTAAAAACAAATAATGATCTTTTTTTTTCTTGAACTATGATAAAAAATAATTTCTTGATCGACCGGATTCGTTTCACAATTGACCCGTTGACGACCCCTGATACTTTATATATAATATTTTATTTTTGCTATATACACATGTTTACATGTATGTAATTTAGCGATTTGTCATGTTTTCTATTGAACCTTTTCGGTTAGTATTTGACGAAAGTGTGACGAAATGTTATTACAGTTGATTCTATGTAACATACAACAACAAAAAAAAGACCAGAATTTACATCGTGTGTATTACATACAATTAAATTTCCATTTGTATATTACATCGATCATTTGTGTTTATTTTATTCTATTTTCATCGAGCATAGAGCGAATGGGACATGTAATATAATTTTGATTACAATTGAAACGAAATTTGGCAATCCATTTTAATATTTGACGACATATTTGAATATTACATTTACTGTATACCTTAATGAGACTGTTGATGTTTAAAAAAAAATGTTTAAATCGATATTTTTTCAAAGTAGACGTTAAATTTTTTTAAGTACTATATAATTGAGGACATTGCATTACAACTAAAGAACAATAAGAAAACGATAAATAGTTTACAAACTTTTAAATCATTAGATACACATTACTCATTGTATTGTGATAAATATAAAACAAACACCCATTCAAATGGCATTTTAAAATTTAAATGGCTAATTTCAAATTATTTTTATATTGAAAACTGACAATTTTAATGTTTAATGTTCTAAAAGAGCATATAATTAATGCACTTAATATGAATATTTGTAATTCATTTATTAAATTGTAATCGTTTTTGCTGATGTACTGCTAGTATTGATTAATTTCGTTGTTACCTCCTGTTGTTAAGGATAGTTCAATATCCTGTTTACAATTTGATTCATATATGTTTATATTTAATTGATTGCTGATTATTATATAAATTGAAAATCTTTCTAATATATCTTCATAACTATAATTGCCTTTTTTTTAAATAGTATTTTTGTTTCCACTTTATGAAAAATTTATTTTTTTACGGTAGAAAAAGTTCTCACGAATTAGCACAATTTGTTGCCGTTTCAACAGATCGAAAGAAAGAAAAGAAAGAAAGGGCATTTCGGGGTCTAGTCGACGATTTCACATCATAATACGAACGAAACGAGTCAACAATGAACTTTTACCGTGTAAATAATTATGCTTTCACCACTTTTATGCTCATCTGTCTGCCTATCTATCTTTTCCAGTTTATCTAGTCTTATTCCGAGTTAACGGTTTCGATAGTTTTTTAACCGTAAAAATTGGTCCAACGGATTCCATTATTGTATTTTTTTTTTACATAAACATACACGATTTAATATATATATATATATATATATATATATATATATATATATATATATATATATATATATATATATATATATATATATAATTCGCATCGTGAATTGACCAATGTAAATTGACATAGTTTCTCAAGTCTAACAAAACGTATTAGCATTCAGGTGATGGTACATGCATTATGTATTTTTGTGAAATCATTATATTGTGGAAATTTTCACTCGCTCTATTTGCATTCCAAATATTAGATTGTACACATGGACCAGTTCATAATTCTTATTAAATCGATGGTTAATTTGTCTATGCAAAACAGTCTCATATCTCTCTTTTTTTTTTTTACAAATTGAGAACATTGCCCATAAACAGACGGATGAGAGATAAGTAGATATAGATGGATGTATAATAATATAATGTTTTATTTAGATCGAGGTTTCGGTGCATTTTCAAAGAATGCTTCGGGTATCCGAAACACCGTTACGATCTAAACGAGCAAACATTCAAAGGTGCCAACGACCCGAATATAAAATATGGAAATAGATTAGACAATTATTAAAACATGCGATATGAATCGACGACCGATGATGATCTCGTAAATTTTATGCCTCGTAAAAAAAAATTGAAGAGATCATTGTGAATTGATCGACGTTTTACATGATTCTTTTAACTCTGGATCCTTCAAGCTTGATATTTTGCTTTTTTTTTTTGTCAGATCATATATGGTTCATTATTTTATTTCAATTTTTCTTTAGAAATAAAGCACGTGTTAATGGATTCATTTGCATAAAAGTCGTTTCTGAATACTGAGATTATCTGTATATGGCTTTCTTTAGTAATACCTGAAGTAGGCCGTGGATCTAATCTATGTTCACAATATATATATATATATATATATATATATATATATATATATATATATATATATATATATATATATATATATATATATATTATTTTTATGAATATTCTACCTGGATTATTAATATTGAAACAAATCCTGATATTTCAAAACGCGTTACATTGAAATTTTCAATTAATTTCATGCTCAATTAGTAAAGCAACCTTAACAATGAAAATGTTTACAAATGACTCATTTACTTATATAGATGTTTGAATACATTTTTTAAAACTTTTGGATTTAATTATATTATTTTTTTTCTAGTAATAATACTCATTTAAAGATAACAAGAAATATTTATGATCTTTTTTTAAATAAACCCAAAACCTGCATATTTAATAAAAAAAAAGTCTTTTTATTGATTTGAAACACAAATCTTAAAAATATTTCTTATCATATCAAACTTAATATAAAATTAACAATATACTATTTTTACTATTATATCATTGTGATTTTATAAAATATTTAAAAAAAATTATATTCATATCTTTGTAACACTTATCGTCTCATATATTTTTCTCTAGACGTTTAATTTAAACCGGACGAAAAAAAATCGTATCATAAATTCAAACAATATTTTGTTTACACAATAATAAATATCAATATTTATTTAAATATGACATTTTATTTTTGGAAAAAAAAGTAATCTTTTTTATCATATTTATTTATTTATTAAGCGCGATGTTGTTATTAAATTATAAAATGGAATATATAGGTGAGTTTATTGCGATGTGTGCACAAGTGTGTTAATTGAAAACAAACATCAGCTGATAGAAAAACTTCTCTCATTCACTTTAACTTGTTAACCCTTTTACAGCTGTACAATTTTATCCATATATCGAATAAATTTTCTATACATATCAATTTTCAACCGTACACATATTAGAATAATATGAGAAATAACTATAAAATAGTTCAAAATGTTGATATTTAATAAATAGCTCATTTTAACAGTCGATTACCGGTTTACGATCAATTATTTAATATGTAACGTAATTCGTGATCGTCTCTTTGCCGTGACACATTTTTTTTTTCTGTGCAAAGTTGGATTTGTGCAGCATAATAATGTGCGGTTGTGAGATAACCAGACCAAACCAAAGAATGCTAGACGGGTCAGACCACACTAGAAAAGACCAGGTCAAGTCGGTTCCGAGACGAAGTAGTCACTATTGGGAGAAAGCGGAACTGCTGGCCGTTAGAATTCCGCAGCTTTATATGACCCAACTGGTCAATTCATCGTATATATATATATATATATATATATATATATATATATATATATATATATATATATATATATATATATAATATCACACATAATTAGCCATCAGCGAAATTGAACCAATAATAATAATGCTGATAATGTACATATTGCTAAATAAACATATCAAAATTATTGTCTATTGTTACTTATCGTTCTGTTTATTTCTATATATTCATTGTAAACAAATTTTTATGAAATATTATCAAGACAATTTTAGTTTGAAATTATGAATATTTAAATCTAATTTTTATTATATATTTCATATACATTGTTAATAATATTATAATATATTTCATTACTCTAAAGTCATTGAAAATATTTTTTTCTTATATTTGATTGGACGGTAATAAATTGAGCACAAATTGGTCGATTAATTAATTGACAATAGGAAAAAAACAACATTCAAAATAAAAAGCCAAGGTTGTCTTCTCGTCTAACGTAATTTTTAAAATCTTCATAAAGATTTTCTAATTTATTTATTTCTTTATTTATTCAAACGTCTACAGCAATGTGTACTTTCTTCATATATATTTTTTACTATAATTTAAACTTTTTTTGAATTTGACTTCTTTAATCTTTATATAATTCATTTCATTCATATATATATATATATATATATATATATATATATATATATATATATATATATATATATATATATATATATCATAGGTATGTCAATTTAGTCATTAACAACTCGTTATAAGTACTGAACTTGGAAAAAATAATATTTGCATCATTTTAACATATATTTTGAAAGTGTTGCTACAGGCGATTTGCAACATTGATTTCATTTAATATATCAGTATGATTAACTCAAGCGTTTTGTCAATGGTACTAAATTGACAATTACTTCTGACCCCTGAACCGGTTCAATTAATTTCACGTATCGGAGAGGTTGCTGTTCCCTATCTGATGCCCTTATTGTTAGTTGAACTCTCATAAATGTTTCCAATATATTTTTATATATAAAAAAAAGAAAATAAATGAAAATTGTTGCATTATGGATACTACGGAAGTATATTTATTATAATTCTTATTTGAATCAATGCGAAGAAGTATATAAATATTTTTTTATGCGTAGAGTTTATTTATTGATAATATTAATTTCACTTTGAAGCAATTGAACAAATAAAGACAACATAAAAACAGTTTCAGTGTGTATATAAGTGAATCAAACGAATGAACCATATGACAAAAAAATAGTGAATATGTAATTATTTACCATTTATTTAGAACTTTGAGGCCCACGGAGCAGAAATGGTGTCTGATGGGCCTTTAGATCATGAATCAGTTTATATATTTCTGCTATACATATGCAATTATGCCAAGAACAGTGTTTTATTTTTTTAACAAGTTATATATTTAAATTATAAAAATGATGAAAATAAAGTCACTCTTCCGTAGAGGCCACCATACCTCGGCGGCCTCCAAGCAAACTGATGGTGCATTAAAGGGAGCGACGTCAATATCTAGTCTAGATTCAAAACACCATAAAGTCGCTCCAACTAAGGAAAAATCGTCGAAGGTGTTTGGATCTAAAGACAAATTGCACAAGTCCAAAAAGAAAGAAGAACTTGCTAAGCTAACACCAAGCAATGAAACTCTGGATGTGGAAGAAAAACGGCCTCCTAACGAGATGGAAATCAACGATATTGATGGTACGATTCCAGATTTAAAAAAATCTAAAAATAACAATAAAATTGAATATAGTTCTGTAGACGAACTATCATATGAAAATATTGAACGTGAAGAATTAAGTAATGATTTATACAAAAATCAGCTTACAAGTTCATGTAGAATAGAAAAGAGTATTGAAACTCTTGGATCATCTGATGATTTACTCGCACACCAAGAGTTTGCTAGTTTACCTCCAATGCCAATGGATATATCTGTTGAAGAAATTATTACAAATGGACCATCACAGGTACTTTTTATTGTATAAAATTAAATAAATTAACTTAATTCACATGCAAATATTAATTTGATTTTTTTAATATTTAGGTAAAAATAACTGATAATATTATTATTCCGGATAATACAGAAGAGATTAATGCTTTAAAATTAGAATTAGCGTCTGTGATCGATGAAAAG
Source organism: Leptonema lineaticorne (assembly GCA_024500535.1). Lineage (NCBI taxonomy): Eukaryota > Metazoa > Arthropoda > Insecta > Trichoptera > Hydropsychidae > Leptonema > Leptonema lineaticorne. Next base: position 5,273,446 of record JANIJI010000013.1, on the reverse strand, counting down.
ACTGCCTTAGAAAGTCGAATAGCTGAATTAACATTACAAATTGACGAAATGAACGATCTTAGAAGAGAATTAGCAACTTTAAAGGTATGTTGAATGCATTATATATATATATATATATATATATATATATATATATATATATATATATATATATATATATATATTTATAGGCCACAAATGAAAAAGCGATGGCTGAAAATGCAACACTACGAGCTCGTTTACGAGGTGTAGCACATTCACCACTTAGCGATAGCGAAAAAAGACAACTTCTTCAGGATGCTGGGCATACCTCAGGATCAGTGTCAATGCCTACAGTAAGTAGTAATAATTTATTTTAATATGAAATTGTTATTTTCTAGGTTATATAATTAAACATCTTTTAGGAGACTGATGGAGAAGCTTTAACTCCAGAATGGGATAAACATTCTTCTAGTTCTATGAGCGAAGTTTCTGTAGCTTGTTTGCAAGATCGCATTTTACAAATGGAAGAAAACCATTACAGGTATTTTAAACACTTTTAAATGACCTTATAATATTATAAATCTTTTGTTTTAAACTTTTTTGTTTTTTTTTTAGCACTAATGAAGAACTTCAAGCAACTTTACAAGAGCTTGCTGATTTGCAAACTCAATTAAGCGAATTACAAGTTGATAACGAACGATTGACTGATGAGAAAGCCGTATTGCTTGAATCTTTATGTACACAGACCGAAAAATTACAAAATACTAGAACCAAAGTATGTTATTATAACCTCATTCGATTTTACTATATTTTATATAATATTATATCTCAATATGTTTTTTCTAATATAGGCTGATACTCTTGAAGAGCTTTTACTTCGAGATGTTACAACAGAGCAAGATATTTGCGCAACTGAGCGGGAGCAAAAACTTATCATATTATTAAAAGTATTTACCAAATCGTATTAGAAATATATGCTTATAAATATATTTAAAATTAATTCAATAATTATTTAACATTAAAATTATGTGGTTTTAGAGTGGACAAGCTGAAAGAGATATTTTATTAGCGAAAAAAACAGAATTAATGGTTGAAAATGAAGAATTAAGAGTTACTTTAGCCTCTACTGTAAATGAAAATGAAAGATTACATGAAAAATCAAAGTTAGTATATTTTATAATTTATTTTTTTATAGATATATAAATTTTATTATTTTTACTCATTTTTTTATAGAAATTTGGAATTGACTTGTGAACTAAGCAATTCGGAATTGAAGAAAGCGCATATGGAACTAACTGCAGCTAAAGATTTGGCAAATGCACGTCTTACACAATTACAACATGTCTCCGATTTATATGATGCGGCTACATCAAAAGTATGATTTAATATATTTTTTCCATTATATATTTTTACACATACAGTCTTCAGCTTTATTTTTTTTTGTTAGTTACTTTGTAAAATCAGAATCAACTATTATTACTTTTTTTTAGTTTTAAATATTTATTTAAATGACATATGTCATATTAATTATTATTCTTTTATTTATTTTAATACAGATAGCTCTTTTGGAAAATAATTCCAATTCTAGTATTGATCAGCAAGCTGCAGCGTTTCAGAAACAAGTAGAAACATTACAAGAACAATTATCAACTGTTAAAAGACAGCATGATCAATTATCACTTAGGTTTACTCAAGCACAAGAAGATGCTATGGTATAATTAAAATATTTAAATGAAACCATATTGTTTATAAAACATAAATAATATTAATAGAATTAAATTTATTTTGAATAATCCATAATTATTATTATATTTTTTGTAATAACATTCTTTAATATATATTCATTATAAGTCTGGAAATTTATATATAATCGTACAAATTATTATATAATGTATACATATTTTAACAGTTGGAAAAAGAGACATCTAAAAAGATAATAAGCGATCTTGAAGCTCAATGCGAACTATTTAAAAAAGACAAGGAATCTTTAGAAATGAGTGTTTTAAATCTCAAAGAAGCTAATATAGAACTTAAAATACAGGTTTAGTATATCTAAAATTATTTTAATTATGTTTATGATTAAAATTATATATCATTATTAATATACTTCACGTGTAGGGTCAAACATTAACCGAAGAAAGGCGTTGCTCTCAAAACGCTTTGGTCGAAGCTCAACGAGCAACCATGATAGCTGAACAAAATTGCCACGAAATTCAAGCTCGTCTTAACTTAGAAATATCCGAAAGAGAACGTGATGTAAGATATATATATATTTATATTCTAATACTAGATTTCTAAATGTTATTAAGTATGCTTATCCACTCTTGTGGTTTTTTTCTGTGAGATCACATTTGTAAGGTGTTTTGTAATTAAAAATTAAATGACGTTCTCTATGACTCAATCGATGATTAATATACAACCACAATAAAAGTCATTTGTTTTACCTTATACTGATACCTAGTTTAGTGTGCCTTTGTCTTTTACAGTGAAAGTACATACACTGCTAGTGTATTAATTTATCTTCATATTTCACAGGCAGCTGAATGGAAACAATTCCAAAGCGATCTATTGATGACTGTTCGTGTCGCCAACGATTTTAAAACGGAAGCTCAGCGAGAATTGGAAAAATTGGTTTTGGAAAACAAGACACACAGAGAACGAATTAGAACATTAGAAACTCAACTGGAACAGCAAAAAAGTAAGTTTCGTTTTTAATGATATATCTGAATAATTCAATAACATAAAATTACTACTTTTGAATTATTATCAATTTTCAATTAATCAAGAATTTATTGAAAACAAAATAAATTGAAAAAAGGAGTACCGTTCTTAAAATCCCAGTTTTTACAGTATTATATTTTTATATTAAATAAATTGTTTATATATTAGGTGAATATGAAAACTCAATGTTGACAATGGGATCAAATAATTTTTCCACATCAGTAATAGATAGTGATTTTGGTAATTTATATAAAAATGTGAATTATAACAACAATGATGACTTATCTTGTATAAAACATAAATATTTGGAAAAACTAGCAAATATTTCTAATAAAAGTAAAGAAGGAAATGCTCTTAATTTAAGTACTGAAAGTATTTTTGATGAAAACAATGCATTGGCTTCATTGGTTGATACAGGTTATAATACCACAAATGATGAATTACTTCTTATCGATCTGCATGATAATATTAATGATAAAAATTTGGATAGAAAGAAATCATCTTCTGACAGTCATATTATAAATGAAGAATCACACCTTTCTGAAATTAAATTTTCTAAGGAAGATTCTGCTCTTCAGCAAAAAAATATTTTGGATAATGAACTTTCTTCCAGTTTTGAAAGTATAAGTAGCATTGACAGTTCGAAAATGATATTGAAATCTAGTGTCGATAATTTGAATAGCCCTTTATCTATGAATCACGAGCCATATATTCCACTCCAAAAATATTCCAGTGATCTTAGTGTGAATATGATTTCGAAAAATTTATATGATAATATTGATCAGTCATTTAAGAATAATTCAGAACCACAACTATTTAAAAAGAATTCATTGATGTATATAGACTCTCCACATTTAATAAAATTATCTTTTTCTGACAACAAAACACCTAAAGCTCTACCTAGATCAAATTTTCGTTATTCTGCTCTTGAAAGAGGTTCCCGTGTTTCTTTACCAAAACCAGAAACTAAAAAACGATCAAAATTACCAAGCTTACGTACTTCCGATATATCCAATATGGCTTCTTCATCTAAGGATGATGTTGAATTGAGACTACCACAACCTCACAGAGAAGAAAACATTGGAATAGTTTATAGTAATATATATTTCCCAGACGAAGTAAAAACAGTAAAAGAAACTGCAATGGAAAAAGTTCCGGGTGTTGATTATGAAATTAACGATTTTCCTGTAGAAGAAGTCGTGGAAATACCAAACAATGATTTATTCCAATTCGTTGGCAAGAGCTTATCATTAGCCGATTGTCGTACTTCAGAAACTGAAAATTTTTCAAACGAGAGTAAGTGGATATTTCAAATAAAAATATAGCATTTTCGTGTGTTATCGTCCAAAATAAAGGAATTGTATTGTTTGTTACCGAATATTGTTAAGTGATAATGGAGCGTCTATGTATTATATTGTCTTTAAATGTTGCTGTGTATATTTTATTTTTATGTTATTTATATGCTTCCCCCAATATTATCCTTTAATTTAAATTATGAATTGCAGTCGATTTCTCAGATTTTTTACACACTTTACAACTTAATTTATTTTTTTAGCTGCTCATACAATATTGCCTAACATTTCTCGTTCAGCAAGCGTCGAAGAAAGCCATCAAGTTGCATCGTCAACCCCACCTCCTCCTCAATTATTAACGAGTGCTTCGTTACAAGATATTATGGCTTCTGCACAATCTGTACAAAGAAGAAATAATAAATGTTTGTTTTAATTATTGCTAATATTATTAATATATAAATTATAACAATAATTGAGTTTTATTTGATTTTTAGCCGTCTCTAATCGTCAAGATTCTAGACTAAGTGTGAAATCGTTGATAGAAAGTATAGAAAATGCAGCAAAACAAGCAAAGGCTGGCGCTGGTTTGGGAGGTTCCCTCACATCATCTACTTCTAGTTTTAACAGTCTTATCTCTGGAGAGAATTTAGAAACACAAACAAATGTACAAGTAAATAAATATTCATAAATGTTAAATTACTTATATAGTAATATTTTAAATATATTTTGTATATTATTATTTTATCTTCGACAGTCAACTAATAATCGTGAACAAATGTCACCAACTGAATTTTCAAAATCAAGCAGTAGTCCATTGAATAGTATAAATTCTACACCACTCATCAATTCATCCTCTATAACCAATAATGGTTATACAACTAGTACTTCACCTGTAGGAAAACCGCCTTCGATTGCTAGAAATCATAGAAGCCTAATCCTAAATGGTATGTTTTTTATTTAACAATTATATTTTCTACGAACTTTTCAAAATTATACAGAAATAATACAATTAGCTTTTTACAATTATTTTTTATTTATATGTTACCACAAACCACAAGTGTACACTTTCTCTGAAGACAATAAATTTTTTCGTTTAAGAAACATATGAATCATTCTCTTCCTGTCACAAATTCCATATATATTTTATATAATTGTCTAACAATATTTTCCTTCTTTTGCACAACTCTCGTTTTTGCATGTGAAATTTGCACCACTTTTGAAGACTCATATAAACAAGACATTGGCGGTAATCAAAACCACATAACATCCAGGGTAAAAAGTTTAACGGAAACGAAATTGTCATCCACAACAAATTTGACTGACGATCAAACATCCAGTGTCCACTCTTTATTACAAAATAATAAAGCCTTGGAAACATTCGTGCGAAGAAATAGTTACAGTGATCTTAGTTAGTTTTATTTTATTTTGTTTTTTCTTTCTTTCATTATATTTTATTTCATATATTTTATGGCGTATACGCATATATTTTTATCATCTTTAAGTTTGTCTTTTGTTATTTACAGGTGATCGCAAAGATCCTCTTAATGGATTAATAAAAAATGGTGGCTCCAAAAGAAATGCCTTACTTAAATGGTGTCAAAATAAAACAGTGGGTTATAGAAATATCGATATTACAAATTTTAGGTAAGAGTACAAATTATATTTTTTCTTTTAATTGAAACATTAAAATTTTGTTTTTTTTACTATAATTTGATTCAATTCACACTCTTTTAATTGTTAATGAAAAATAATAATAATTTCATAATGTTTTGATATATAATAAGAGAAATTTGTATTATTATTTTAGTTCATCATGGAATGATGGTTTGGCATTGTGTGCGTTGCTTCATACTTATTTACCTTCCTTAGTGCCATATGATTCATTACCTGCATCAGATAAAAAGCGCAACTTTTCCACTGCTTTTGCAGCTGCAGAAAGCGTAGGAATTCCCACGACACTGGTATGATTTTTTTATATATTTCATTCTATATACTACTACATATTTTTGATAAACCTTTTTAATTAAATTTTCAGAATATTCAAGATATGATACAAATGGAGCGTCCTGACTGGCAACAAGTAATGGCTTATGTGACAGCGATATATAAACATTTTGAAACATAAAACTTGATATATACTTTTTTATATCGATAATTGGCTTTTTTACAATGGAATTGAACCAATGGTAATATTTAGTTATAGTCATATATTATCACAAATTTAATTATTCCACCCATATATTACAATACTGCTGTGGATATATCGATATATATATATATATATATATATATATATATATATATATATATATAATGCTTTAAATTTATTGAACTTATGTAGTCATATTAGTATATTTCTGATACTTACATCTATATAATATTATTTTTTCTAATAATAAAATGTATATAAGTATTATTAAGTGATTACGCAGTGGCTTATTTTTCTCTAGTGTATATTATATATTCATATAAATTTATATAATATTTAATTATATGACTGACTATCGATTTTGAGTCCTTAATAAATCTACGTGTTTTTTAATGAGGTGCATATTTGACAATATACAATTTTAAAGTGAATTGTACACCAATTTATTGGAAAAAATTGATTGATATAAATTTTTGAAATATTTTTTTGAAAATTAAAGGTCTATGTACCAGAAAAAGTTTGATGCATAGTTTAAAAAATTCACTTTGTAAGCTTTTATAAAATATTCGTATCATTTTATTACTGTAACAGTATCCTTCAATAAAACGATAGAACTTTTAATTTTGTAAGTCTAATTTTTTTTGCATTATACTTAATGTTGTTTCTTGAAAATGGACATATTGAAGGATACTAAAATTTCTAATTTTTAATATAGATTAAATACAATACAATCGATCTGTGATACCTTCTTTTCAAGTCTGTAAATGTGTTTATGATAGAAAAAAAGCGTTTGTAAATTATAAATTAACGTGTTTATATAAATTAATAATAAATAAACGTTAAAATGGGTGCCATTTCTCATACATTTTTTTGCTTCAAATGTTACACATTTACAATTTTCTTCATAATGTATAGTTAGTTAGATGTACATTTTTGGTCTCGATTAACATTTTACTATTATATTATATAATACTTAAATGATATTGTGAAATTTTATAATACGTTTATTACATACATTCCCTTTCTTGAGGTTGGTTTTTCATTTTCTATATTTATTCAAACAAATACTGAAATTTATATTATAAAACTAATTACATTGTCTTTGTTAAATAGTCATTTCTATTACTATACGGGTAAAATTATTTTTAATTAGACAATATTATTATATATTTCACCTGGAAAAAATAAAATAAAATTTGCAATAATAAATAGTAAATGTTATTCAACTATAACATTTTTGGAATTTATGAAATTTATTAATTATTTTAGGTATTCAGAAAAAAAAAATATGAACTTTGTTCCAACTGCACTTTATCACTGATTATAATTATATATTTTCATATTATTTTAATCGCTTATTTTTTTAAATCAATATCCTTATATTATAAATACAAAATAAAATTTTTGGGCTATCGAACAAAAGTATTTTAAACGTTTTTATTATAACATTGATTTCTGTTACTAGAAATAATAAAATATGGAACACAATAGACTTATTCAAAGTGTAATATTTTCCTTTCTTTTATATTTTATTTTTTTTCATATTTAAAAACTGTATTGTGACCAATGATAAACTTGTTTTCAAAATTTTATGTTGTTGTTTTTTTTTTTATAATAAACAAAGTTACCTCTGATGTTTGTAAAATATGTAAAATTGCTTTCATTCGTTGTTTCAATCTATAATAATTATGCATATTTATTTTAATGCTAATGTATCGCTGTTGTATACAATAAAAATATACGTTTAAATTTTAACTTTAAATATGCATATTACAATGCTTTTAACGTTATAATATGCTTATCATTTTAATACTACACTTAGCTGTTGTAAAATTCGACATTTTATATTATAAAAAAAAAATAGAAAATAAAGTTCCTACAAAAAAGAACATTTTTCATTTTAAAAGTCATTTTTCAATAATATTTAATATTTCACATTAATTAATAAATGATATTATTGATTTGAAATCTTTAATTGTAATATTATTTGATTTGAAATCTTTAATTAATCGTATAAATTGAACTTACATTTAAAGTAGTATAAATATTTGTCATATCAATAAAAATTCTGTAAGAATAAATTATTCAGATTTTTCATTCAACAATAAAACATTGGGAAATATTAAAAATTTATTAATGTTTTAAAATTCCAATATTATAATAAATATATCGATAATAATACAAACAGTTATATCAATAAAATAAAAACAGTTGAAATATTAGAGAAAATTTAATAGATATAAAATATTTCATACAATTCGTTTACTTTTTACCACTCCAAAACACCGGGAATGTATTTTTCAATAAGGCTTTCATAATATGGCCACAGAGCTTCTATATCAGGTATATCTTCACTTTTTGTATATAAATCATATTTGCTGAAACAAAACATATTACCAATTTACAAATGTTTAATTTGATCTCAATTTTTTGTATTTCTTATAAAATTAAACATACTTAAATTCCAAAACCCATTTGAGTTTCTCTTCATCGGCATCATTGGTTAAATGTCTATAATCACCTCCTGCATGCCACGGATAGAAAGAATGATATCTAAATAATGATTATAAATCACTAATTATTTTCAGTACAATAAATACAAATTACTATCTATAATATATATATATATATATATATATATATATATATATATATATATATATATAATACCTTATCATGTGGAGTGCTGGTTCTGGTAATGTGGATTTGTTATGCTTAAGAACTCTGTATAAATATTCATCATGTCCCCAAGATAAAATTAACTTATCTAAACCACAGTTTGGCTTATAAATTCCATATTTCGTACTGAAATTTGTGTTATATATCATAATTTATCGCGTTATTAATATTTGTATCAATTACAAATCATCACTCACTTATATCTGGAATCATTGCCATCAGGATTATCAACAAAACTACTATCACGATATACTATCGATGGTGCCCAATCACATCCAACAACAAATGTATCTCCGACAACAGACCATTGAGCTTCATCGTAAAAAGCCATCATCTATAAATAAAATTCATATAAAAGGTCCTAAAAAAAAAAATAAAAATCAAAAACCATACTTTTCCCAAATCATGAATAAGGCCAGTTAATATAAACCAGTCCATATCAGGATAATCCATTCGAATTCTTTCAGCCGTCTGAAAAGCATGTACTATATTGGGTAGATCAATGTCTGGATCTGATTCGTCAACCAGATCATTGAGTTTCAGAAGGGCCTCTTTTACTGTACATTTATCGTGGTTGAATTTCAGCCATTTGTTCATTTTTTCTATTTTTGATAAAAAAAAATAATTTAATAAATTTAAATCTTAAACGCTTCCAATTTAAATACAATATTATGTTGTTAAAAATAAAATTTAATAACTTCAATATTGATCAATTTATTTCTCTTCCTTCTAAACATGTTTTACCTTTTACAAAATCAACAGTTTGAAAGGTATGCATAAGTTTGTATGTTTTTTTAACCCTCATCTTTATAGGATCATTTTCATCAACAGTGTAATCTCGAAAAGCAGTAACTGGTTTGCCATTGTAAATTTCTTCTGGTCTCAAAAGTTGAGATGGATCCGTTAAATTGATCAAATTCTTAATGGAAAAAGATAATAAAATTTATTATATTTCAATTATGAAAAACTTATAATTATATTTTAATTATTAATATGTTTTTATTAGTAAAAATAACAAAACTGTAAAAAAAAGCTCGAATCACTCAATTTAATAATTAATTTAAAATAGTTTATAATGAGAGAAATAAAATTGCAGTAATTAATGTATAAATATTCAATCAGTGTTCATTATTTTTTATAGTAAATATACAAAAATTACTTCAGTAAGAGCCATTTCTCGTCACTTCTTCAGTATAGTCAATTAACTGAATTCCTCAATGTTTACACAATGAAAACTCAAAAGCAACTAACTGGTTGTAAACTTTGCCACCATATAAATACGCAAACTGATGACGCAAATTTTCTGAATAAAGTACATCAATATAAACATCACAAACAACAAACCAATATAAATACACGCAATTCATAAACGAAAACTATTTAATGTATTTCAAGAATATTTACAATTAATATGGTAAATAAATTCAATAATAAAGCTATCTAATCTAATTATGTTTTTTTCAGATGACACTATAATTTGCGAATTTTCACTACAATTACTATAATATTACTACAATATAATTATAAACTCGAAAAACGATTATTACTATAATCATAAAATAAAACTGACTAATAAATATCCAATGAATCTATGTAGATGTAAAGTAAAATAATTTTTTTTATTAATCTAACAAAATTTTAATTTAAACAGTTAAGAACAACCATTCTTATAAATTGTTTATATCTACTGATGTTTTTTTTAATATTATTACGTTATTTTATTCTATATAATGTGTGATTTCAAATATTAAAAACTTTTAACTAAAAAAAATCATAACTAGTAAAGAGAAAATTTAATTAAAATTGTATAAGTTAAAATAATACAAATCCAGTTAGAAAACAATTTGCAAATAAAATATACTTTAAATATAATTTTAAATTAAAATTTAAAATATTAATTTTAGTACAATATTTCCAAGTAAATTTTTATATAAAAATAAAAATATAATTTTCAAGTATACTATACTTCATGAAAATTTTTTACATTTTTTTAAATAATCACTTCTATTGTTATTTTCTTTGTAGCCAAACATAGACGATATTTGTACAAAAACTTATAAAATAATTAAAAAATATTTTTATCGACACTATTAAAATTTATATGTATATATAATATATATATATATATATATATATATATATATATATATATATATATATATATATATATATATATATATATATATATATATATATATATCAAAAATAAAAAGGCTTAAATATTTATCATAAATTATCTTTATAGCTATGACATAAAAAACATTATATGCTCTAAATCGATCTGTTCTCTCAATTGTCAAAAATTTATTTCAAATAAATATTTATTATAAACGACGTAAGTAAATAATTATCTGTTAATTAATAAGCTATAATATAAAATTTCATAAAATAAATATTGATAAAATGCTATTTTGCAAAATAAATATATACTGCCAATGCAATAATAAAGTACTATAATCTAAAAAAAATGTAATAGTATCAGAACGTGTAGTTGAAAAAAAAACTAATTAAAATTATCTCACTATATATGTTACAGATAATATATATTGTTTTTTTTTCAATCTACATCCTTGGCATTGCAGTCGTTCAATATCCGCAATATTATCAAAAACATGTAGGATGAATTGGAACGATAAAATAATGGTAATACAAAACGTAGTAAGTAGGTCTTAAAAAATTAATTTATATATATATATATATATATATATATATATATATATATAAATTAATTTATATAGTGAAAAATATAGTTTATCATATTATATGATGATTATAGATTTTTCGTCAGAGTTGAAAATTTTCCAAAATAAATATTGTTGAGATGTGCATCGATAGGGTTAATAGTGTCAATAGGTTAAGTTTAAAGTTTATCACGTTAAACTATTGGTTATCAATAAAAAAGTAATAATTGCGCATCTGACATGCATGATATATATATATATATATATATATATATATATATATATATATATATATATATATAATGCATGTCACAAATTTATTATTATAGATATGTATGTAGAATGAAAGAAAAAGTGTTATATTTAAAACGGAGGCCATTTCTATTGAAATAGTTGCTTTCATAGTCGTGTATTTAAATATAAATAAAAATTAGTATTGTTCCAATTTCATATAAAACATTTATAATCCATCTTTTCTTTAGCATTACAAAAATATATTATTCCACCGCAAAACTAAATAGTTCGAAATCTAAAAATCAGCTGTAGATCAATTAAATATTATATTATACTTCCAGGACCAATTTCAAAGAGAAAATTCAGTTATTTTTTAAAATTCCTGAAATTAAAATCTAAATTAATATAGATCAATTTAGTATTTCCTTCTCTACCAGTTTGTTAGCAGACTAGATTCGATGTGTTAAACCTTATTATAAAGATTAGTTTTCTTGTAGAATCGTCATAATTCAATTTCAAAATAATCGAAATGTATCTTAAGTAATAAATCCTTAAAGAATATTCGTTTTTACTTTTAGTTAGATCACAAAATTGTAAATTTTTAAAATTTCTTTTAAAATCTATTATTTCCTCATATTTCAAAATTTGCAAGTTTTATAAATTGGTTTTATTTATCTAACAGAAATCTCTATTTCATATTACGAAATTATATAATTAATACTTGTAATAAAAAAATGTAATGAACCTTAAAACATTTTTAATACACATGTTTTGAAAATTAAATATAGTTATTAATGTTAATGGTCTGCTATTTCAAATTATAATTCGCAACAATCTAATAATTACATAAATGATAAGGATAAGGATGAAAAACAAAAATAGTTTGTTTGCGTCAATTGAATATATAAATAAATATAAAAAGATGGCAAATAGAAAAATACCCAAATTTTATTTACAATATATTACATAAATCATATTAGATTAATTTGAGCTATCATATACATGACATATATTTTTTCTTGAAACTACAATGGGAATAAATATTAAAAAAAATATTAAATATTATGCATAATATCTTACAAAAATCGCAAGGCAAACCATTATTTTGGTTTTTTTTCCATATAAAAATATTGTTATAACCAATATTTATTTCCATATTTTATTTGAAAAGATTCAAGCGTCCCCAGAATCTTCAGAACTACTAGAAGAGCTACTTGAACTCTTCGATATGCATTTTTTGCCATCGTTGCTATCTTTTTCCCATTCATTATCGGAGGCACATATTGTATTTGGTTGATCGTTGGCGAAAATATCCACGGCCATTTTAATTGGTTGACTTGGTGTCATATCTTTTCTCGCTTCGCGAACAAGGTCTTTCAATGACGCAGTTAACAATTCATCATTTTTTCGCGATGCAGATTTTAAATATTTCGTTGACTTCACCTGTTCAGCTAACATTCTTTCCAAAGATGATTCTTTTGTAGACGTAGATCTGGTATAAATTAAAACAAAAAAATCAATTGCAAATCAAAATTTAAAAAAAGAAAATATATGTATATATTTTATATTATAAACAAAATTAATATTATTTAAAATTCTACAATATAACTTGACACACAATAAGATACGAATTAAATAATAAATATGACTCAAAAATTGAGATAAAACATTCAAATACAAATATAAATATCAGCAAAATTCGATATTTGTATTAATATTACTACAATCTTTAGAAAACCAAAATAAAAACTCGAAAAAATCCAAAATAAAATAAAAAAATTCGATATGGCAACAATCAAAAATTTATGAATTAATACTTTTGAAATTATATTAAATTTTAATTTTACCTATTTAAGTATACAAATGTAAAAACTTACCTGTGTGATTCTTTACTTGAAGTTTTACTTTTCTTATGAGATCGACTTCTATAATAATCTGGTGATCTGAAAATGGCAATATTATAAAAGTTTCCAACATAAATGTATATTAAAATATATTTCATAGAAAATTTACCTTTCCTTGGAATTCTTTCTTTTAGATTTTTTAGAATGTCTATCATAACTTCGCGATCTCGACTTATAATTATCTCTAGATGAATGTTTCCAATCATCACTATGATCATCATCTGAATCTATTAATAATAAAAAATATTTATAAATCGCCTAGATGTGTTTTGTTTTTATTTAATAATAATATATAATTTATTAACCATTATAACGTTCACTAGAATGTCTTCTACTAGATTTTCTTCTTTTCGATTTCCTACTTGAACTTCTTTCTCTCCTTCTTTTATGTCTTGGACTAGACTTTTCATCTTTATTTTGAAGTGTATGAAGAGTTTTTACCTATCATATACACATAAAAAAATCAAAATGGAAAACAAAAATATTTGTATTAATAATTTCTTATCTATATTTTACAATATATTTCAATTTTCCGTAATAAAAAGATTGATAAATGTGAATTGGTATTATTATTATTATAAACTTACCATTGCACTTGCAAGTGTATTATGGTGTTCTATAGGAGCAGCAGGTACAGTTTTCAAAGAAAATAAAAATGCAGCAGCACGTTTCTTCCTCTCCAATTGTATACTACTAGTTTTTGAATTATCTTTATAAACTAAGCCATCTAAAAGACATATTACATAATAAAATATAGAAAAATACAATTCAACAAATCACTGCAATTAAAAACAAAGCTACTACCATCTTCATTACATTCTTCAGTTAAATCTATACACTCTGAATTACTTTTGACATCGATTTCCTCATCAATTGTAATCACATCGTCGGGAACGTCATTTTTTTCTGATCGATAACGTTTTCGCTTTCTTTTCCTATATTCATCATAATTTGAGTTATCAGAAATTTGATGTTTATGACTATAATCTCTTTTTTCACTATCTTTCCTTTTCACCAAAGAAGATATATTCGAATTTACTATGGAAGAGTTTGAAACAGGAAGCGTCTGCTCTTTTATCACTGGTTGTATTTGATAAATTTGAGTAAATGGCTTTGGTTTTAAGTCAATTTTAGATTGCTCAACTGGTTCAGGTTTTATTTCAATTTTAGGAACAATTACTTCTTGCAATTTTTCTATTTTTGGTTGATATTTTTCAGTTGGAGAATTATTTTTAATCGGTAAATCTTGCTGTTCTGATGAATTATTTTCAGTCTCTTCTTCTGATGTAGATTCGTATGGCAAAGCTGGTTTTGGTAATATAGGTTCCGGTTCTTTCATTTTCTTAATTGAAAATGATACTGGAGCTATTAAAAAAATTTTTTTTTTGATTTCTAACAATAATAATAATAACAACTGTACAATACATTAAATAATTCTTACCAATAACTTTTTTTTCTACACTAGGTTTTTTCTCTATTATGCTTTCCACTTCTTGTTTATTATCATCTATACTAATTTTATCATCTTGATGTTTATTAACTCTTTCATAAAACGATCGTTTATGTCTATAATATGGATTAAATTTATGACTTACATCAAGAAATGAAAACCGTTGATCACCTTTCATCTTAACAATTTGCTCAAAATCATTTCCATTTCTTGCAACATAGGACGCCATTTTATCAATAATAACTTGTTGATCAGGAGGTGGCATTTCAATCAATTGTGCTTGCGAATTATTTCCTTCATGATCACCTATAGTAAAAATTAATAATGAAAAAAATATTCAAAATTTTAAAATTACAAAATATACTTAATAATACAAACCTTCATTATCATCAGTTTCATTCTCACTGTCAGAATTATAATAATGAGTTAATTTTAATCCGGTCGATATTTTATTGACTGGAGGAGGTTTTGGAGAATTAGTTCCTGAATCATAATCTTCAGTATATTTAGTATCAGCACTTTTAATATTATTGGAATTTGATAGTTGTGCAGTATTAGATAAAGAAAAATTTTGATCATTTTGCATTTGATTTCCATCGTTTTCTCTATTGTATAAAACGGGCGCTTTAGCTATTTCCACAGGATTCAACATGGATGGATAGTTGTAATAACCATGCATTGCATACATATGCATCAATTCAGGTGGAATATTAGAATAATCAGTTTGCATATTCATTTCATTCACTCTTCTATCTGTATTAAAAGAAACAGTTTCTGTTCCAGGTGGAGCAAGCTCAGTATCCACAGATGACATAGTATTATCATCTTCAGTTTCATTTTTTGATTGCGTACCATCATCGCTAGTGCCTTTGATTTGATTCACCAACATGGAATAAGCGCAGTCTGCTGATGGTTTGTATGAAATACTAGGGATCGATGGTGCCTGTGAGAGGAAAAATACATCAAATGGTTATTTCTTTTCAAAACTATACGAACATAAAATAGAAAAATAAATAGTTAATAAAAACTTCAGAACAAAGTTAATATTATATTTGTTCCATTAAAAAGCATACATGTAACAAGAAACATATAATATTAAATGTCTTGTTTCTTGCATGCGATACAAAATTATAGAATTTAATTTAGAAAAGTTAATCATTATATAAATCCAAAATCGAAACATATTTTTTCAAAAAATATAATTGTTTTGAACCATTAATTGTTAATTAATCAAAATAAAGTATGCCCTATTTCTTTTTTAAGATTGAAATTAAGCATCTTGTGTGAAAGATACAGTTTGAATGCGTCGATGATTAATAACGCCAAAAAATATTGATAATTTTGTATTTCGAAATTTAATGTATCTATTATCACTTTAACGGTGCGATTGAAATTTTATAAACGAATTATGGGTTTCGAAAATAAGGAAAAAGCAAAACTGTGACTTAAATATGATTATCTAATAGAGCGCCAATCTTAATTTTTACAAATATTTTTAACGCTCGATTAATTGCTTTCTCTTTTCGAATTTTACCCTAATATAAAAGCAAAAAGTTTCAAACTGTAGGTTGGGAGAATGAATGAAGATTTCATGAGACACGATATCCAAAATACAACCAAACAACCTGCAAAAAAGAAGAACACATAAGTAATATATGACTGAAATAACAATACTAATATTTTCAATAAACTAGTTTTTTTTATTTATTTTATAGTTACATTAAAAAAGATGTAGAAATGTACGAACATTTGGTGTCAAATAAATACATGTAATTCTTAAAAAAAATCTTAAGAATTACAACTTTAGACGTAAATTGCACATATCCAATATGAATATTAAAAATATACATAGCATGTGAAAACACAATAAATCACAGAAAAAACACAATATCAAAATGCAAGTCTTAAAGAATATCACAGATTGGTAAAGTTCAATTAAATATAAAAATCATACAGCACGACTTTCACGACCTACCGATTCAACTGATAATGGAGCCAGACTCGGATGAAGATAGTGGTCATCTTCTTCAACCTTGTCTGAAAAACAAAATATTTGAAAATAAATATATAAAAGCTAATTATTATTGCGTGTATTTAACATTTAATCATTTTAAGATGTATTAAATTAAATGATCATATAGAAATATTTACAAAACAAATTTTCTATTTATTACAATAAAAACTATACCTTCTTTCACATCTTCTTGTAATTTATATCGACCTTCTTTAAATGCTGTTAAAACTAAATTGTAATATGCATGTAGTGGACATTCCAAAGATAAAAATTCAAACTGGGGATTTCCAGATTGCTTTGCCTTCAATAAAATTTCCATTTGAGCTCCTTGTGAAGCAATAAATGAAGCAGTTTTTTCAATAATTAAATTTAATTTTTGAGTTTCAGGCTGGAAAAAAAATAAAGAGTAAAAATATATATGCTAATTACAACTTGAATATATGACCTCGCTAAAAAAAACATTTTACCACAGCCATTCCATCGGGAATCGTTAAATTAGAAGGCGGTACAAAAGGCTCCTCGTCCTCGACTTTTGTGATTTCTTCTTTACTCTTTTCATTACTCGAAGTAGGTTCAGATTCACTAACGTCATAATTAAATTCTACTTGTCCATATTTCCCACTGTTAGTCATATGTATTCGTTTCAATTCCTCTTCTATGGTAATGAATGAAAAAAAAAATAATTAGTATGAAAACGCTAAATCAAAATTAATTTTATTTTTAAATAACTTTTCGCATATGTATAAAGCACGTTTTAAATAGTATTAATTAGTACCTCTATACATTTCTTCTTCATCTTCGTCACAAAATAAAGCTCTGTAACGTTCTTCATCGCATAAACGCTCCACCCGCTGTTCTTCTGGAGTTAAACGTTTCCAATCTCTCGATACGTTACCGCAACTTTCTGCAGTAGCTAATTCTCTAGGTCCTAACGCACCTCTAGCGTCGTATCTATGAAAATTTATTACAAATTAAAGAAACGAAAGCGACCTTTAATTATAAAGAGTAAAAAGAATGAAAATTGCAAAAATACAAAAAATGCACAAATAATATTTTCATACGAAGAAAAATATAATATAATATTTATAATAAGCAACGTGTACGCTTATAGAATAAATATTTTTCTCTTTTTAATTTGATAACACAATTTTAGAAATAAAAACATTATATTGCTTACACTGTACCATATTTCGAAACAATGTTTTAACAACAATATAATAGAAATACGATTGCATAAATATAATTTAGTATTACGATAAAAATAACGAAAACATTATATAAATAAACATATTTAACTAATAAATTCAACGGCGATTCGGAAAGATGAAAGTCGTGAAAGAAATGAACGGTATGAAATAATAAGTGCCTGTCAATTTTGAGCGAGTCGTCTCCCATCCAAGGAATGAGATGGCGGCCGAGCTCGATGTCGAGAGCGCGTTCATCGTCGCGGAACAATTTGCAAGAGTATCCGAACACGAGCAGCTGCGGCTTCCTCGTCGGCGATGTCTTGCGGAGAATTCCCGCCGCGGAGACTCCGCCCCCGGATTCGACGACGCCCCAACGACGCATCGAAACGCCGCGACGCCAACGCACGCCAGCGCCGACACATGCGAACCGCAACCACTGACACCTTCACGATTAACGTGAGATTTCACCGCCATCAACCGTCCTTTACACTTATAATATTTTGTATTTACTTTTAGACGTATTCAAAAAGATTCTACTTTATATTTATATTTTATGTTTTTAAATTTAACGCTCAATAGAAAACTTGCTGTAGATCATAAAATATTGTTTTTGAAAATAATAAAATTTTTATTTTTATCTTCCGCAATAAACACTCGAAAGGATATAAGAAACTCTCGTGTTCACACTTTCATTTAAAAAAATAAAAATTTGAGTTTATAAGTTCTACCAGATAAAATTATTTTCATGATTTTTAGTCCGTTTATAAAAGTGTATTTTTTTCATTTTTTTTACACACAGCACATATACATATATATGTGTGTGTTGACTTTTTAGATACAAGTTTTTTTTTTACAAAATTACGATAGTATGTGAAATTCTATTTCCAAGGAGAAAAGGAAATTTCCGAGAAAAAAAATCTAAGGGAGATGACGGGAAAAATTTATGCGCTCGTTCGCGCATACGTTCAACATTTATTAAATAGATTTCTGTAATATTTTAATTAATTAATCGAACAATTTATTGAAATATCTGTTAATCGATTCGCGTATTGCCATCGAGGACAAACAAGTATGTAAAATTTCAACACGATCGAATATTAGAAAGCGGTCAAAAAATCAATTACAAATATCTACTCTTCAAAACCGACGAACGGTTAATTAAAATTTTTCCGTTCTTTTAAATTGAATCTATCGTTTACGGTGCGCGAAAATTCGTTTTGTTTTTGTTTTTTTTAAATTGATCAAGTCCGACAAATATTTGAATAAATAAAAATGTAAATATGCGGTGGCGAAAAGCGTCCGCGGCGTTGCGGAGCGCGTGAAGAGCGAACGGGCGCGAGCCCCGATGCCGACGGTCGTGCGCGTTCGCGTCTCGTCTCGTTCGCGAAGGGGCGCCGCTCTTTGCGAAGGGGACTCCCGTCGGACGACGTCGTTCGCGAAGCTTCGTCCCGATCGCTATGGCTTCGGACGCTCCTTCCTCGGCCGCCGGCGACGCCAAGTCCGCGCCTCCCGACTCGGCCTCCGCCCCCGACGTCGACGCCGCCGCCCCCACCGCCGCCGTCTCCTCGTCCGAGAACGATAGAAAGAACTCTCCAAATGCCGCCGCCGGTGACAAACGTAAACGCACACCGTGCACTCTTGTCTATATGTAATGTAATATGTGTGACAAATAAACGTCGCGCGACGAGCGAAGACTTACACTTCGCCGTCGATCGTTATCCGCCCTCACGGTTTCCGCATTATCTAGCCTTATCTGTTAAATCGTGCGTCGTCTATCTGTCGAACTTTACGACGGAACGACTTACCGTTTACGATAGCCCAGCGAGCTTTTCTTCTAACCGACGAAAGTAAGAATAAAACGGTTATCGTTTATGTCCCGGCGTCTTCTAAGACCGAGTCAAATTTATTCGTCCGCGATCTCGGTTTCTCGAACTCTGAAAAAGAAACTTCAAAGACGAGGTTTCGTTTTTTAGTTTTACCATAAAATTATTTTCTCTTCGATGACGTCTCGATAAAAAAAAAACGCTTTTAAAGTTTTAATCCTGTTATAATTAAAATTTTACACGGAACGGAAAAAAACGATCTCTATATCTGACGATGCTACAACGGTATCGTTATATATATTATATATATATATATATATGTGTGTGTGTGTGTGTGTATGATTAAAAAAATATTTTTATCAGTTGCAAAACTAGATATTTATATTATTGTTTTATTCAAACTTTTTGTTTTAGTTACGACGTTTATCAACGATATTTATTTATTGATAATTCAAAATATGCGTAATGCGTATGTTCATTGTGCGATTTGCTTTTTTTCCATTAATAAATGGATAATCGAACGGTCAATACGTCTCGAACGAAAAGAAATCGCTTTGTTTCCCTTTAAAATATTTTTTCTAAAAAGAAAATAAGAAAAAAAATCTTTTGTTTCAAAAATATAACGCGATCGAAGATGGTCAAATTGACCTTAAAATATTCTTATCGTGAAAACTAGCTCCTGAAATATGCGACTTTTATCTAAACTAAAAAGTTTTGAAAGTTGTTTTAAAAAATTGCGGAAAATTAATAAAACCGTTTTTAATTTGTTTGTGAATCGGTTTCAATATATTTAGTATTTCAAACAAATTTTGTTAAACTGCAAATGAACGAAAAATTTAAATAGGAATTACGTTAATTGACCAAATAATACTTGTACCATATTTATAAGATAGAGTGTATAATTTTTAAAATGAATAATGCATTCGTAATGATATTTATATACTTCTATAATCATGTATATAAATTTTACTTGAGAACATGTATTGCACTAATACATATATATGATTTATAATATAATATACATATTTTGTCTTATTTGTAACAATACAAATTATGTTGGTCTTCGAAGTGATTCTATTCATTTTGATCTGCTGTGCATTTTTCTCAATATTAGTTTATTTTTATAATAACCGTGGTTAGTAAATTAAACCAGCAACTTGTTGCTTATTCCCATTATTTTATATAGAATGTGCTTTCGAAATGAATTATTAATATTTTATTTTCCAATTTAAGACTGTATACTAATTATACTTTTATACGTATATATTTATATTTGCATAATTTATATGATAAAATGTTACAATTTACTTCTATTGTCTATAATTTTTGATAGTTTTATATCGATAGTCAATTATATATATATATATATATATATATATATATATATATATATATATATATATATATATTGTATAATACCTCTTTTATGTATTTTTTCCATCATTTCATATCATTATTGTTATTTAGTTTTATAAATTTGTATTATATTACGCTTATTATTTTTGTTTATATGCGAGTACCCAAATTGGTTAAATCGATTAAGGTTACAAAATAAAAAGGAAATTGATGAAACAATATATTTTTATATTGTTTATTTGTTTTTATTTTGTTTTTGTATGATTTGTTCGTTAAGAATAAAACGTAAAATATATGACTTTTTGCAATATATTTAAATTTGTTTATTAAATGTTAAAAATTAATTTTATAATTTATTGAACCTTAAACTTAAAGAAATTTAAATAAGTGGTTCATACATTATTCTAATGCATGACATATACCTTTATTATGATATATATTCTACTCTAAAGTAATTTCTATAATTTATAAAATATTTTTTATCGTTATTAAACGAACCACTGTTTAGTAAATAATATGTGTTTTTAAATATTAAAATCTACCTACTTGTATTATTTTTATTTCATATTATTGCGATTGTTACCAATAATTCATTTCATCCTCATTTTGACGCGTATTTCAGTGTCGCTGATACGAAATAAGCGTTGTTTTCGTAGATTTCGGCGTTATAGTGCTTTTTTCTTCTGGAATTTTTTAGTGTTTAACATTTATTATTTTATTCTAGAGTTTCTCTTTTGTTTTATTGTTTTCTTTTTCTTTAAATTTAGTTAGTTAATTGTTTATCGATATGTCGGTATCCAAAAAATCTTGGATGAAGAAAGGTGGATTTGGATCCATCAATAATATTAGAAGGAAAATGTTATTACTTTCTAAACCTGGTGTTGGTAAACGTTTGGATAAAATAGAGCGTCATGTGAAAATTCATGTTGACTCTATTAAGAAGAAAAACTTTAATGGAAATCAGCGCAAAATACCTGCAGAAATATTTTTGTTGACAAAAGTTGCTGCTGATCTTCATAAAAGGATTCGATGGTGTTAGTTTTAGAAATATAGATCGATTACATTATTAACAGTCTTGTCACTTTTATTTTCTATTTCGTTATTTTCGACTATTTATATATATATAAATGAAAATAATTGATTGATTGCTTTAGATATAATATTAATTTTAACACTTTAATACCCGGTTACACCACATAGGTGTAATAAATGTACTAATGCGAATATATGCGATCATTAAAATGTTATTATTCTGTTGGTTTATTTCGAAATTTTAAGTCGTAATAATAACTGTTAAATGTATTTTATGATATTTTAAATAAATTAATATTTTGTTATAAAAGTTGATAAATATATCTTTGTAAATAAAATATATTTTAGTAAATATTTTATTTTTTACATTATTTTTTATTTTTATATTCAAATAGGCGATGAATTACCATCAGAAGCCGCTGTTGCTGAAGCTCGTGCTGCAAATGGAAGTGAAAAAATTTATGTATATACAAAAGAAGAATTATTTCGTATTAGATGTGATCCAATATGCAAAAAGCGTCCTGAATGCTTAACCAAACCAGAAATCCAGTGAGTTTATAAATTTATTTACATCTTAACTATTAAGTTTTTTTTTAATATTAAGTAAAAAAAATAGGGCAATCGGATGTTGGGCTCTAAATAGAAGAGGTGGACATTCGTTAGATGATGATATTAGTTCTTTAAAGGATGTATCTAACGATAAGGTATGTAAATTTATCTATTAGAATATTCATAAAATTGTGACAATACATTTATGTATTTAAAATATATTTAATTATTTTAGAGGCGATCTGGTGACCCAAGGGAACGTTTGCGAAAAGAAAGTGAAGAAATCATTCTCTCGCCTCAAAGGCGTAGTTTTACTTCAGGCTGTTTTGTTGTAAGTGGAAATGTAAATAATACTAGATTGAGACCTGATAGTCCCATATTTTCTCAGCAACAAGATCAAAAAAATGATATTGGTAAATATTCTATATTTATATTAAATTTTGTATTGTGTCCTTGCATTGTAATATTGTTTTATATAATAATAAGGTTCTCGTGATATATCTCGTCGAACTGGATCTAGTCGAGTTATTCCTCGTGATCCCATTTCGTGGGAAAGAGCTGGAGATGTTATGGATGATACATTAAATAACTCTGATTTTATTCCTTTCCGAGGACCAGGATCACAAAGAGATCGTGGTGATGATAGGTAATTAGCGATCATGATTCTTATACGATTAAACATTCTATATTTAATAACTAAATTCAACTTTTTTTCCTATTATAATTTAATTTTTATGTTATATTAAGGTTTGAACGGCGATCTTTTGGTAGAGATATATATAATTCTGGTGATAAAAATCGCGTTGATCGTGATAGGGATAGAGAAATAGCTGACAGTAGATTTGCAGAAAGAAGAGAAAGGTATACATCAATTTTGATAAAATTACATTGTTATAAAACTTAATTACTTTTTATATATGTATTTATGGTTTAGAGATGAAATGCGTCGTGGTAATCGTTATAGTAATGATAAAAGAAGAGGCTATGATAAAGATGAAGAACCAGAATGGTAAAAATAAAATAAAAAAAATCATATTCTGTTGTGATATGTTTGCTTATTAATATTTATTTCTTTAGGTTCAGTGGTGGTCCTACATCTCAAAATGAGACAATCGAATTACGAGGATTTGATGAACCACCTGTAACATCCACGTCAACCACTAATAATACTACAACTAATAATGCAGTTACAACAACTGCTACCGCTACAACTAGCAACGATACAGTAGTTACAACTACAACGACGACTCGTACTAGACCTACACGTCGATCGGCAGGTAGCGGTCGTACTCCTAGCGCAATTGCTGCAAATCAAAATGCTAAGGAAATTCCTCATGTTAGTATTTTGCAATATCTTTATAAATTATTTTATCTCTGTATTTAAAATTTTATTGTATATCTTCAAATTTCATATTTACTTGAATTTTAGAGAAAATTTGAAAACTTTAAATTAAATTATGTAATAAAAAAAACTTATCAGTTTTAATTCAATTTGATAACTCAAAAATACACATATTAATGCATTTTCTTATATATCTCTAAATTTCATATTTTTATTCCACTTCGAATATGTTGATTATAAAGTTTCAATATTATTAAAACTTAAAAAAAAACGCTAATATTTTTATATACTTTATAACATGTATGTATGTTTACAGAACGTAGAAGAATTCTATAAAGAGGAAATTGATAGCCAAAAAGACAGACTTAATACTGTATTTGAAAATTCTACGAATAAGGTATATTAAGTTTTTTTAAGATATTTTTATATTTAATTTCAAATATTTATTTTTTATTTATTACATATTTTTTTATTTAAATAGGAAGATGAAAATCCAGTAAAAGGTCCACTAGCAGATGTTGAAAAAAATAATTCAAATGTTATGGATGAAAATAGACTTAAAATGGATTCACTTCTTGATTTCAATATGGACGACTTTCTTAAATTAGATCTTGGTTTAGTAAGTTCTCTCATTTTTAACATTGAATTGAAGAAAACTTATATCGAAAACATATATATAACATTATTTAAAATTGTCTTTTAAGAATAATGCAACTGACGATGCATACTCGGGTGGAAGTAGATTTAGTCGATGGTTTAAAAGAGAAAGTCCTCCAACTGCACCTTCAAATTCTGGAACAACGATTATGCCAACAGGCGGAACAGCAACAGCACCAAGTAATCAGGATCATCATACTATCAATGAAAACATGTTTAATAATATTTTAAATGGTAGAATTCAATTCCTATCGTTTTTTTTACATAAGTTTGTAATTTTAAATGTTAATATTTTATTTAATTTCAGATTTAGAAACATCCATTTCAATACCAACTAGTGATTCTCAACATTTATTTGCTCCAATATCGCCCGCTGCAAGTACTGTTCCAACAAATAATTCATTATTAGAAATGTTGCGAAGAGGTCAACCTAATCATCAACAACCTCCATCACAAATGCCTCCCTTCCCACACCAATACAAAATGATGGGTACGTAGTTAATATTTAAATTTTGTTATATTTCTATATTAAAATATTTTTCGTTTTTGTAATTATCTGTCTTTTTAGAAAACATGCCAATGAAAATGCATAATTTGGAAGAACTTGAAGCACATATTCGAGGGCCAATTCATCAACAACAAGTGCAGAAGAATAATACTCATCATCAATCACAAAATGATTCTGTTGCTTTTAAAAAATTGGTATGTAATATTATTTAACATTTCTTTCAAATACTTAACTTTTTTATAATATTAAAAATATTCGTATTTTAGATAGAGAATTTGTATGATGGCCATGCTGTACCAGCATCAAATGGTCCAATTCCTCAACAGCAACAACAACAACAACAGCAACCTTTAACTATTTTACAAGTAATATTATCTATTTCTTTTCACACATTTAACCATTAAAATATCGTTTATTTTTATAAATTATAATTTCAGATGCTCAATAAATCACAACAAGCTGATCAAGCTGCATTAGAAGCCCAACAGCAACAACAACAGCAAGCTCCTGCAGTTTCTCAAGATCTTTTATATAAATTACTACAAGTGCAACAAGTTTGTATTTCTTATAATGCATGGCTAAATTTCATTCTTATCATAATGATGTCGATTTGTTTTTTAATATTTTCATTATAAACAAAATTATCGAGAAACGCGCATGGTATATTAAAATGTTTCATTAGTAATTCAATTTTCGTGTTTGAAAAACTTTCATATTTCCTGCATTACAACGTTTCATAAAATGTTAACAATCAAAGTTCTTTGTATTTTTAATGTTTATTACTAACGCGTTTCATTTTTCATTTATAGTCTGAAAAAATGATGCACAATAGACATTATCAAGTAAGCATTCATCATGGTTTATTGTTTCTTAAAAACCCTACAATTATATTATTAATTACTTTCGTTTTTTTATTTACTCAGTTGTCGCCGATACCAAATGAAATACCCCCTCATTTGAACAATATGCAAACTGGCGATCTATTGCAGAGAACAGAAGCCCAGGCGATAATTCACGGTTATTATTAGTATTGTTATTTTTATTAAGAGTGTTAGTCATTTTTTTAGTTGTTTTATTTTATAGGACTAAAACAAGGCGAGATCACATCACAACATTTAATGCAACAAATGGGTAATCCTGCTTTACAAGGTCGCCACCGAGATATGATAACGTCAATTTTGAAATTACATCAACAACACCAACAGCAGCAACAGCAATCACAATCACCAAGAACAAGGCTTGTATTACCGCCACAAGCTAATCAACAACAATTGAGAATTAGCCCTCTCCCTCCAAATGGTTGGTTTTGACTGATTTTGTTTTTTAAATACTGACATTTCTTCTAACAATTAATAACAACTAATATAGTATTTTAAATATTTTTTTTATTACTTAGTATATTTTTAAAATAAAAATGACCATTATGCTTCTAATATTTTTCATAAATTATTTTTATTATGTGCATCTATTTGCATAACTAAAATGTAGCTAATATATAATAACGTACTCTACATTCCTCATATATATTATCTTGCATGCAGCTTATTGTGTATCTCCTATTATGGCTACTAGTCCAAATACATTAGCTGTACATCATCCAGGTAAATAAACTAATTCTGTTTTTTATCAGATTATAAGTAAGAATTTTTCGTAGCATAAAGTTATAAATATACATTTCTAAAGTTATTATATTTTCATAGTCATTCCTCAAAGGATACCATCACCTCGTGAGCTGCAAGCTCATACACAAAGTATAATGCAAGGTGCATTAATTAAGAAAAAATTAGAAGAACAGAGAGAAAATTATCGGCGGCGACAAGAGCAAGCTGCTGGACCTTTAGCTGCAAGAACTACAACTCCTGCGCCTATCAGTCCATCAAAACATCAAGCTACACCCGCTTTTATTCCAACATCAGTAATTTAGTTTTTTTCAAAATTATAAAACACAATGTAACACATATATAAAATATTCTATTACTTATCATTTACTAGGTGTTGCGTAAAATGACTGCGGAAAAAGAGGCTGATCATATTTTACCGAAAGCAGCAGGATGGGGTGCTCCTCCAATGCATACACACACGCAACAAGCATCAGTTCCTAAGCATGCAAGACCAATTGTCAAAGTAATTAAATATTTAAAATTAAATATTTTATATAGTAAGTCGATTTTTAATTTTATAAAATAATTTTAGGGTAATACTGGAACTGCAAATATGAATATGCCTCCCTATCAACCTACTCCTGATTATACAGGTGCTTCGTATATAAATCATCATCCTCAAGTAAGTGTATTTTTTATATTAATTGAAAATAATTTTAATTTATTCTTATCGAAATATCTATCTCTATATTTCTATACATTTTTAATTAAATTATTAAAACTATTTTTTCCAGCATCAATATCCAACAAACGTGTTGCAACAGCAAGCAGCAGCAGCTGCTGCTCGAAATAAAGTAGGACATCAATCGCATCATCAATTTCATGCTATGGTAATGCAGATGCAACGTCAGCAACAACAGTTGCAAAATCCGCAACATCAACAACCTATGCAGGTAATTTTATATTTTTGTATTTGTAGAATCTAATTTATTTTTTTGCTACAGTTTATTTATATCATTTCTTTTTTTAGGTCAATAATAGAAGTGCTCCTGTAGGTAGCAATGGAACGAATCTCCAACAATTGCTTGTACATCCACATCATAGAAATCATAATGGTATATTCTTATTTTAATTACTCTTATATCGATTACTTGATAACTCAACGTATCAATAATTTAAAATTATTAAAAAAAATACAAAACTGAAACCATACAGTTATATATTATATTTTAATATAACTCAGTTTTAATTTATATGCTGATTATTATTGTTGCAGAGTATTGTTTCAAAATTTTTATTTACTATATGTATTATTGTAGGTCAAATTTGCCAGTTTTCAAACTAAATATATAATTTTTTATAACAAATTAAAGATTTTATTTATGAATTATTTTACATATAATTAATAAATATTTAAATTGGATTTTCAAGCTGTTTAATTTATAAGTTGACTCACGAACACCATATCGTTAAGCAGTTTGACTACAAATTACTTTTTTAAATTTGTCATAAATTTGTTGAAATAATATCTAATAATAATTTTACTAAAAATTACAATATTTATTTTAATTTAATACTAAATATAATAAGTAAAAATGACTATAAATCAATAGATTTTCGAGCTTTTATTCTTGAAAAAGTAATGTTTAAATAAAATTATCTATAAAAATAAAAAATAGATTTGTATATATTCTTAAATTATACTTAATGAGTTAATTTCACTTTTAATGATATATTTTTGCAGAAGGAGTTCCTGCTATGGGACCAGCGCTAAGCCCCACTTCAAATCAACTAGCTAAATGGTTCAGTCCAGATCTTTTGGCTCGAGCTAATGCTGGCAAGTTACCTTCTGTGAATATGGCCCAAGTTTTATCTCTTGAGGAACTGGAACGTATGCAACATAGTGAAGCTATCGTTCACAATTAATTCTTTTCATATATGTGGTTCCATTAAACATTCAGTGCATAGTATTGTGCATAATATAATATTTAATATATCAATATATTACGTATTGGTGTTATTAAAAAAACACATGAAATTTATTTATTTGATATTTTTAATTGAATTATAATATAACCATACCAAGTTTAATTAAACTGTTATTGTTAAAATTTTGACGTATCAAAAAAAGAACAATACTTGTGATTTCTCATCCAATAATATGCAATCTAATTTTGCTCAATTTTGTTGTATATCATTATGATTTCTCATTTTATTCAATAAAAACAGATTCTTGCTTATATATAACAAATTTAAAACGTATATTGTCTGACGCTACTGTTTTTATGTTGTAGGTTAATTTAAAAAAAAAAGAAATATCTTCTGAATATAGCATATTTATATTTACAATTTTGAAATATATATTTCACTTTTTCTTTTTTACACGATCTCAAATTTTAATTAAACTTCGACATATTTTAGTTGAGTTTTATCTATTATAGAATATCATTATATATGCTATGATTTAGTGAAAAAATACATATGTATATTTTGCTTTAACGCTAATACAATGTAGATTTTAATGAAATCTAGAGGTGGCTCCATACGTGTCCACCGTTATTATTCATATTTACGTTATTTCATTACTCATTTAAGAGGAGTGTATAATAATATTCACCATATATTATTACATTTTGCTTGTTGCATTTATAAAGAGAAAAGTATTTATATTTGAAAGTATTGTGGAGTAAAAATGTGTTTTTATCGTTATGATGAATGATTTTGTAAATTTAAATTAGAATTTTTCATAATCTTTTTTTTTTTACTAAATCATTTTAATTGCTTATAATTTCTTTTTTTATTATTATTGAATTTGATTCGTATACTGTATAGTTATTTACTATATAAGCAAGGACAACTGTAAAAAAATATTTACTTTACAAAATCTGAGAATATTATATCTTAAAACTTTAAGTTGATATTTTTTAAAATAACAATCACAATTTTATATTAACGAATGAGTTCAAAATTAAGAATAGGTTTTCTTTTCTTTTTAGCCAACAGGGTGGGATCATTGTGATATACAATTCACATTTTAAGTGATATTTAAAAAAGGGAAAGTTTTGCCATTTTTGATGTGGTAAATATATATATATATATATGTATTTTTTAATTGGTTATAATATGTTATTCGCGGTTACATGTATATGTATGTGTATGTCTTTTTTTTAATAATCATCATGAATTTGTTTTTCATTTCTCATGAATTTTGTACAGACTTCATTGAGTACGTGGATTTCGTTTGTGATAAAACTATTTTACTGTACATTGTTGACTCGTAATGAAATTGAGAGAATAAGTACAATTACAGTATTCTTTTTTTAATAAATGGCTGATGTACTGTCAATAATAATTTTTATTTTAACAAAAAAGCTCATCTAACAATGACTATTGTATACACACACGTTACTTCAAAATAATTGTATATATAAATATATTACATTCAAACATATTTAAATACATATATTTTAAAATTTAACTTGGTTGATATATCATTTTTTTCTCATTATCTTTTATTTTCAACTATGTATGCAAATACGTAAGCTCATTCATAAAAATTTCTAATTAGTAATAAATATACTAAAACGAAAAGATCAAAATTCATTCGGACATAAAGAAAATGTAATATAAATTCAACATCATTATTTGTGCATCTTTAATATAATAGTTTATTGTAAATATTAGTTAAGTTTTTAGTTAATAAATAGGTAAATGCATAATAATAAATTAGTTTCATTGTTTTTCATATCCAAATAGGCACATTTACTTGTGTACATGATTAAAAATTGTCCTTCATTCTTTTTTTTCAATAATAATCCACAACAATATATTACTTAGGCCAAACTGATAAGTCATCGAAGAAATACATATAAATATTGATATTCGAAAATGTTACACAAAATATGATTTCAATATATGCCATAGATAGGGGTAACAAACTAGTTTTTTTTAATTGAATTAAACAATTTCATAAAATTATTAGCGTACTAACGTATTTTTAAATTTTATTATATACTGAAAAAAATATTTTATAAAATTATTAATATCTGAAATTTTAACAATATTTTTTTCTAATATCAATCAAATACAGTGTTAAAAATATCTAGCTACAAAGTAAATTTGAGCAATATCACATTGCTAAATAATATATAACTAAAATTTTTGTAGCACGCTTATATCGATGGTTTACGACCCCTACCTAGTTCATATAATATTTTTAGGCAGCGAGCTGTGAAATTTCTCTATTTTTAACAATAAATAATAATATCACAGCAAACCACATTCTAATTGATTAGTTATCCCAACATTAATACAGGCTCAAAAAGTTGTTCAAATTTAAACAAATATAATTTTAATAATATTTTTTGTATAAAAAATAATAAGTTACTACAGGATTTGGCACCGTATCTATAATAAATATATTGATTAGTATCTCTGCAGTGTTATTATATTTATTACTACAACATTTCAGAATAATAATAACATGTTTATTTTTAAGTATTTTTCTCTTACATAAACATATTGTAATATTGTAATGCATATGAATGCTTGCCATTAAAATTTTTTATGTAGACCCCAGGAAGCACTGTTTTCCTTTCAGTATTACAAAAAATATATACTAAAATAAGTAAATGAATATAAAAAATTGAAGACTGATTTGGAATGTTTTGATAGCTCGTATTCAAACACTTTAAGAAACTCCTATCATCTGAATGTAACAATATATGATTTCTGCAAAAAAAAAAACCAATCATATTTCATAAATATTTAAAACTATTACAAATGGTGTTTACATATAATTTTAAATTAATTATTCAGTTATCGATCTATGATTTTCAAAAGAATACATTCATAAGATTCTCGAATGAGAAATACATTACTAATAAATATGAAGCTTATAAAATTCTCTAATCTCAAATACACAAGAAATTTAAGACTAATTTTACACGCAAAATATAATTTATAAATATTTGAAGGTTAATAATATATAATACAATATATTTATAAAAAATATTTTTCTACCAAATGTGCGAAATTTTCGCGGATAATACGTAATTGATGTATTCCGAAATTCTTTCATGCATGATTATTCTTCAAAAACTACGATTTCAACATTCAATTCTATCATAACAATTCATTTAATATGACAGTACTTATCTATCTTTATTAATTATGACTCCTTTTTCTTTCATTATATACAAAAATAATAATAATAACATAAAATACATTAGTAAAGCAATCGAACTGACCAACATTTAAAATCAGCTCTTCTAAACAATTGAAAATATTACTGGCAAGAGTATATTTATGAATTATTCAATAAATACATATTGCAAATATTCAAAAAGCACAATAAAATCCTCGCAAAAGTCACATCTCATTAATGTATTCTCGTTTCTAAATACCCACATCTAAAACTAACTATTTCGAAATACATTTCATATGAAAAGATAATGATTTATATATCCGCATGTGTTTACATATAATCGATTTACAAAATAATTAAAGGGCAATCTCAACATCATTAATATTATTATACCTATATTTTTTTTCAGTTAACTGTGCGTCCAGTTATTTTCTTTTTTTTTCAGACTTAATAGATTCTTGTCTATATAACACATTTACAGTACCGGTTATTTAGGATCGATTTACAATATAAATGCTCTAACATAAGCACATGCACGCATATATCAATCAACCACAATTTCATAAATGTTATAAACTATCATTTAATGACGATCATATTTAACAGCATATTTGGTGTATTAAATACAACTATAAAAATGGTATTACATCAGACTAGGTCGATAAGTATGCCGGTAATGCACAATTGCAAAAAAAAAACAATACCTCGATGTCTTATACTTTCTAAACGTAATAATCTAAACAGTCATATTTTAACACTTTGTTCTAATATATATATCTATAAACAACAAGTATTTCAATGTACATGTAGGACAAACCAATATATATATATATATATATATATATATATATATATATATATATATATATATATATATATATATATATATATATATTATAAAAAAATGTGTATACATACATATCAAATAATAATAGAAATAAGCACATATAAAAGCATTGGTGATATGGAATAATTAATTCTGACATCAATAAATACATCTATAAAGTGTTATTAGGTTTTATCAACGATAAACCAAATACATAACTGATTACACATTAGATATATAATTTTCGAGACTTTGATATTTCAGGAAGAAAAAATAATATCCTGGATATTCAGAAATATTTGTAAACAATCGAGCAACAATTCTTTTTTTTTAATATATATTAAAAATATTTTGTGCCTAAAAATTTCATATATTTATATATATATATATATATATATATATATATATGTGGAAGACTAATAATTCTGAACGTATAACAAAATTTTAGCATGAGATTTTTCACAGAAACATGATAATCCAAAATCCAAATATTCAAAGATCATGGTAATACTAACAATATGAAAAAAAAACTAGAAAAAAAAGAAAAATTCAATTCTTAAATGAATTATAAATAAGTTTTAATTCGTGATATTTTTTTTAATTATTGTAAAACTTTTCAAACACATTAACTACAATAAACTATCACTTTTAATTTTTCTTTGTTAACACAACAAACGAATTAATTTACTATAAATAAACAAAAAAAAAAACACTATATTTGGAATACGTAAAATATTCCATAATTACCGCTTGTACTATATATTTTTTATTACCGGAATTTGAAATTATCAATTTTCTGACCCCTAATCTTTATTATAAATACATGACATAAAATTTTTAAATAATACAATACTTTCATAAAAATAAATGGGAATTATATATATACATACATATAATATCTGAAATTATCTTTTGCCTTTTTTATACGAAAAAAAAATAAAAATGTTAAATATTGTGCAGTAAAAGTAAATAATTGGTCGAGACCAAGATCAGCGTGACAGTCTAAGTAATATGACACTTCTAAGTATGACACTGACAATATGACATAGCACTTAATTCCCACTGATTTTACACTAACTGGTCTCGACTGTATATACGAATATTCAATATATAAATTCTGAGATAGTAAAAATGTATTTATACATAACAAATTTTATACATTTTTACCTTTATATATTTAATTATCGAAAAATACAGATTTTTTTGTAAAATTTTCAAAGTTCACAATTTTTTAACAGTGCAGTATATATAAAAAAAATCAAATAGTTTAAGGCATTTTTATTCGTATTCAGCATATTCATGTTCTAACGAAATTTCCTCCTCTTCCTCATAATTTTTCTTAATCATCTACCTTGACTGGTAACATGTGAAACCTTCTGAGAAACTGAAGTATTTGAAGATGACGTATCTTTATATTTCAAATTATTTTTCACATCTCTTGGACAAAATACCTTGGTAGCACCCACCATCATCAAATAAAACCAATATAATTGTGGGAGCAATAGAATAGAAATAGAGATTTTACATCCAGTGGGGAGTCCATTAATTGCCTGAAATATACATATAAAAATATATTTAATATCATATCACACACATAAGATTCAATCAATAACTTATTCATTATATAATTACCTCCCAATATGGAAGACCAATTGTTCTACTGTATAAAAAACATAAATATGGCATAACTAATATGCGACATATGAAAAATGTAACTAGCATTATTATTCCATTTATGACATAAAGTTGGGTAGATTTCATTTTTAACCGACTCAATATTGATCGAAAAGATACAAAAGGTGTTGATAATTCCATCAAATAAACAAAACCAAAAACACAATCACCAAGACCACCTCGTAAATACTGAAAAATATATTTTTTAAATAACACAAAATTAAAAGGTTTAAAACAGTCGTTCATAGCACATAATTAAAGCAAATTAAATTAAATATTCACCACAATTACAAGAAATCCAAATCCGCCAATGAAAAGATGATGCATAATAATTACTGGTTGATCTATGCAATATGACAAAAACGATAAAAACACACCGATTATAGATTTTTTATTAACAGAATTGTCGTATTGAAATTCTGATATTGAAGTGCCATTTTTTTCATTTTCATTTGCATGATCTACAGAAAACTGAGACGTTTTTATTATATTGGTTTCATTAGACGAATCATTTTTTTGGTATTTTTTTATTTTTGGCATATATATATGAACTTTGTACATAGACCATATATCGTAAAAGAAATACGCAGCACCAAACCAAGCGTAAGCTTCAGACATAAAATGTGAAGAATGTAAAAAATTTCTCGTACATGACCACATACATACTACAGTTCCAGTTAGACAAGATAATGCAGCTTGCACTGCTGATACTACCCTACAATACATAAAAAATATAACATATAACTTTAAACAACAACAAAGAAATGGAACATTTACAAAAACTTTTTTACATATTTTTGTATAAATTTTAAAATGTACAATATAAACTAAATTAAAAACATTAAATCATTTAATATTAAATTTGTTCTAATAATATAGAAAATAATGTATTTTATTTACTTTATGAAATTGCTTATATTAGAAACTATTTTCTATTTTGAAATAAAATATTTTAATAAATAAAATATATATATATATATATATATATATATATATATATATATATATATATATATATATAAAACTTACTTATTACTGATATCTAAAACATCGAACATAGTTAGGTGATATTTTTTTCTTAATTTTAACCCAGAATTAGTTTTCAAAGCCACATGATTTAAAAAATCAAATAGCGAGAGAAAAAAAATAAATCCAAGAGCCAATAAAAATATTCCACGAGTGACTGAAATTCTGAAAACAAATATATAATATATAATATTGTATAATAAAATGAAATATTTATATTATATAAAAATACCTATCTTCGGGTCCTAATACTAAAACGGATAATGTTGCCAAAGTCAAAGAACCTACTGTTGATAAGGCTAATAAAGAAAAAACTCCTCGTTGCTTCATCTTGAAAAACAAATAAAATTTATCTTTAGGTTTCGAAAAGTTGATTGGGTAATATAAAAAAAAAATAAAAACTAATCCATAATAAGTCTTATATTATAAAATTATTGCGTCTTATACTATTTATTTTTTATTGCTATAAATATCATATCTTATTATTTCATTGTTTTATTATTGATTATCTCAATTTTACTTTAATACTCGTTTAAAACTTAATATTAAGGCTTAAAATGAAATTTTAAATAAAATTCAGATGTTATATAATTTTGTAAAAATTTTCCTTTTCCAAAACCAGATTCGAAAATAAAAGATTAACTTTTTCATCGTTCACTTTGATTATGTACAAAAACTACGCAAAAAATAATCGTTTTTTATTAAAAATAAGTCAATTCCAAATTCTCAATTTAAAAAAAAATAAAATTCTAATGAATATTTGAAAATATAATGTTTTTTTTATAAAAAATATTAAAAAAGAATTTTAAAATGCGATTTAATTACACATTTTGTTATAACAAAAAATGTAAGCAATATAAACGTTTAGTTTCATATTTCATTGTAATATGTAAATATTATTACAAAATATGATAACACAAATAAGCAAAAAAGTAATTTTTATTTAAATAAAAAATGAGCAAGATATAAATGATTCATGTCTAAAATAAGACGCAATAGCGATATATTTTTATTGCTAGCAATTTATGTAAAATACATATAAATATAAAGAAAATCGCGCGCAATAGAAATATCACTATGCTGTCATTATTTTATTGGGAACAAAAAATATAAAAAATATAATTTGTATTTAATGTGTTTACATGGAAGAACATGGAATATATTAATAGAGACTCACGTTGAAATTGAATTCTTTGCGGGGGCGCAAAAACTTGGAGCAACCCCTCGACGTTCACGCCCCGAAGCAAGGCGGTGTCCGACGCTTACCACGAACGACGGCTGACGACTGACGTCTGTCACGCGATTCAATGCCGTTACCTATGCGACATTCTTTGCAACTCTCTTTTAAATAAATACATGGTCACAAAAATATTGGTCTGCAAAGTGTTTTCAGAAAACGTACCTAATTAAAAAAATATGTGCACGATTAAAAAAAAACATTTTTGTTACTACGTTCTAATAAAATAAAATTATTTATCTATATAATATATAAACACTTAATAAGTAAACATATATATTTTTTTATTTTGAATAATTTGTTTTAAAATAACCATTATTCTAGCTTATATTTTCCTTAAATGCAATTTAATTAATATTAATTAAGTATTATTGTTCATTTAAACATATTACAAAACGCAGAGAAAATATTAAAAATGAATACTGTAATCCGATTTTTAAAATTTGATCAAAATTATAAAATTCGAAAAATCTTTTGATTCCTAAATTATTTATTAATTAAAAAAATATTATTACGTTAAAAATTTGTTCGTAAAATCTAAATAAAGTTTATTAATTACAGTGAAGCGCACGCATAAAAGATATATAGTCGTGAAAAAACGTGTTAGGTTTGGCGGATCGGTAATATTTTGACGTTTAATCGGCGGTGCGTGCGTTGAAGATTTGTCGCGCGGAACGTTTTAATGTCAGCGGTTCAGGGCAATTTAGGTACGGGCGTCGGAGCTGCGATACCGTCGTCGTCGCCGTCACCCTCGGTTTCCCTGTCCGTTTCGGGAAACGCGGCAAATTCCTTGGACGCCGGTTCGTTGGCTTTGCGCGCTTTCAACGCCGGCGATTACTCGGAATGTATCAATCAACTGAAGTCGATGTCGGGTCAAGTCGGCGGAACGGCGGAGAAGCGCGTCGCGTTCAACATCGCCGTGGCCGAATTTTACAGGAGCGGCAAACGAGACGCGACCGCATTCAGAGAACACATTTGGAAAATCATCGGCGGAAGTTGGCCTTCGGTCGAGGCGAACGATCCCTCCGACTCGGTCGACTCCAAAGATCCGATTTCCAACCCGGCGCTCTATTATAGTTGCGCGCTTATGCTCTATCGTTCTCGACATTACGCTAGAGCTCGCCGACTACTCGAAACCCTTGTCGCAAACAAAGAGCGCATTACGGATCCTCTCCTCGTTTGTAATGCGATCTTATTGCTAATGGAGGTGTTCCTCTGTTGTCGAATGCCTGACAAAGTTATCGCGCTCACCGAACAAGTTTACTCGCAGTTTCAAGGAAGACCGCCCGAATATACTGACCTCCTTAAAAAACTTTCGCTTCGAGCTCATCTCATGAACAAAAGGAGATTAATTCCGCATTCTAATTGCCAAACGATAGACTGGCTCTTTCTAAAAGCGCATCAGCAGTATGTCGACGGTGATTTTCAAGGAGCCGTAGTCACGTTAAGCCAATATAAACAATATAGGGATCTGAGCGCTCACAATTCCGATGACGTGTGGGCCGTTCTCAATAACGATCTCGGCGTATTGTATTCCGCTATGAAAAAACACAACATTTCTGTAAAATATATGCAACAGGCGTTAAAAGAACATTTGAAATTCGCCTCGGAAAGCGATTGTGAAACGAACGCCGCCAAAGATCGACCCGTGTACGTTTTCAATCTGGGCGTATCTTTGCTAAAAGCGAATCGACCGGAGGACGCTTTCGAATGTTTGGTCGAGGCCACGAGACACTATCCTAACAATCCGCGAATCTGGTATCGTTTGGCCGAATGCTGTGTGGCTCATTACAATAAAAACAATCGTCAAGAAAACGTCGTGAAAAAAATTGGTACCGGCGCACACGCTAAATTGGTACCCGGTCACAATAAGGATAAATACGTAATATCTGGAGAATCTTACGCAATTCCGACTTTAACTCTAGAGTTTGCCGCATTGTGTTTGATGAACGCTACCACTCTATTGCCGAATAAAGAACATTCTTCGGACGCAACATTTCAGGCCGCTCCGAGCGGTCCCATGAACTATGCGCAATATTGTGATTTGAGAAATTCTGTGTTATTATTATATAGTTATGTTTCGTTGAGACTTAACGACCCTACTGCAACTCTTGAACATTGTACAAAGTTGTTGTGCCATCCTGGAACTCCAGTTCAGTGCGCTCTCGCTCATTTATATTCCGCTGAAGCTCTAATATCGTTAGATAGAATAACCGAAGCTATGGATCATTTGAATCCTAAAATCATTCACAGTTTCACAGTAAAAATGAACTCTACCTTACAAGAAATAATAACGTTTGCTATGTGGCTGAATAATGTAGTTTGTAATATAATACGAGGAGATTTAGTGCCCGCTCGTAATATACTCCAACAGATTAATTCACCTCGTGCATTACCTTTACAACTCTATTTAGAAATTTGCGCCGGTAATATAGACAATTGTAGAGTTTTATTACGTAAATTTACACGTGTGCCTTCTCATTGATCGCAATTTGTGTTCATTTACAAATAAATCCATATTATTATTTAAAATAAATCTGCAAACTAGTATATTCGTTTTATTTATTATATTGAAATTCCTAAATTAGCGTTGCCAAACTTTAATTTATAAAATAAGCAATATTTTCATTGGAGTTACTATTAGAGTCTGTTGAAAATGTTAGAATTATAACACGATTCTTAAAATAAAAAATCCTTTGTTGAAATGCAACGACTAATAAAATATTTAATGGAAAAATATTCCAATATATATATATATATATATATATATATATATATATATATATATATATATATATATATATATATATATCTGATGGTTTGTGTATTGGAAATAGTGAAAAATGATTAGTTGGTCCACGCGAACAGAGAAACTGACAAAACTAGTCATATGAATCACAAAGAAAAATACCCTTAAAAGTTCGGATCAGACTTATAAACGAATGGAAAAACTGGAGTAAATATCGTCAACAGTCGTATGTATGACAACTGACGTCATAACTCCGTTAAAGCCAACGGCAGTTTTGTAAAGTATGCATTTGTTATTTGAATATTATTTGTTTATGACTTCTTTAAAAAGAGATACAAATTTTAAACAGCTCAAACTTTTTATTTATAATAGAATATTGGTTTTATTAATTATATAATGAATATAAAATTATATATTTTTTATTATTAATGCTAAAAATCCAATAACATTGAAATTAAATAAAACACTTATTAACATTATATATAAATTGACTTAATATAATTATAAATGATAAAGTGCCAATGAATAAAATATTCCTTGTTATTTTAGTCTATCAATACTTATACGATTTTTTTTATAATAATAAATATTGTTATTACTCTAATACATTTGCTTTTTTGTAAGAATTTAAATTAAATATATATTTGCTTTGATAATTCAAAATGTTAATGATATTGAGAACATAGATGTCGCGACAATCACCAGTCGCGTTTGACATTTGTTCGAACGTGTTTCAAGCAGATTATCTGTATCAATGGAATTAACATGTTTAAAAAGTATTTGTTATGGTTTGCTCATGAACATGTCGACTTTCGTCGACCGGTAATACATTATATTTATTGATTTCCTATATATTTTCTGTTTTCATTTCTTAACAACATAACCTTAACATGTAACAAAAATATTTTGTATTGGTGACCAACTTTTATGCAATTAAAATAAGGACACAATAAAATTAATCGCACAAATTTTTAAATTGTAAAGTAAAAACTGTCAAAACAATTCTTTTCAAAACTATCCCAAACTTTCAAAAATTATTGTATGTTAAATAGTATTCTAATTTTCATATTAAACTTAGGCAATAAAGTTATAAGTAATATTTTGATATTATTTATAACTTTATTTCCATGAAAAGTATTTTTTTTATTAATAAAAAAATAGTATTTTAAAATAAATTATAATTTCATGTTATAGGAGATTAATTCGATATTATCATTATTCAACATTAAAATGAGATTTGTAGAAGAACCATTAAACGATGTTTTATATTGGATTGTCGAACTGGATTCTGATGATTCTGCTAGAAAAATTGCGTCAAGATCGATCTCACTGCGCTGGTGCCTTGAACTTTGGGGACGTGCTAAAACGTCAGAATCACTACATAAAGCCTTAAAACATTCCATTGAAAAAAAATCTAAAGATTGGTTCTTTTTGGAAAATCACTCGAATAATAATTTCTGTGGATCTTGTCCTGAAAATTTAATGGAACCGCATTTTTCATCATCACATTCCTTTAAAATTACAGTGGAAACATTTTGTAAACATTTTAAGAGTGAAGACAAAATTAAAAAAATTGAGGTTTTTCATGTTTTAATATTATATTTATTAATGTCTTTTTATTCTTACAGTTATATATATATATATATATATATATATATATATATATATATATATATATATATATATATATATATATATATATATATATATACACACATATACAATATCGTGCACTATTAATTATTGCTACAGACATTTAATTTCTTCCATTAAAAATATTAATACTTTTATTTGTTAAAATATTATTTTTACAGAAATTCAACTATATGCCTTTTGAAGGAAATGTAAACCTAAAAAATCCAGATTTAGATTTAATGTTACTGGAGTATTATGGTCTCGATCCAAATACAATTCCTGATAAACCTTATGATGTTTTTGTAGGAAGAAAAGTAAAGTTTCATTATTTTTATTGTTTTCGAAAATTATACAGCTATCATTGAAAAAATCTGTTAAACATTTTATAGTTAGCAGAAGGACAAAGAAATCTTATTTCAAAATTATCATTGAAAAGTCGAAAATTTATCGGAAATACCAGTATGGATGCTCAATTGTCTGTTTTAATGGCAAATCAGGCTCAAATAAAAAACGGAGACACTGTGATTGATCCATTTGTCGGAAGTGGTTCATTATTAGTCGCAGCAGCCGAGTTTGGAGGTTAATTAAATTGATTTCTTCTTTGGTTAGTTCATATTAATACATGCATACAAGTTAATAACATTTTTTTCAATACGTAGGATATGTGTGGGGAACAGACATAGATTTTTTAATGCTTCATGGAAGATCTAGACCAACTAGGATCAAACAAAAAGTAAAATATTTCATTTAACATTATTATAACAAATGTTTATATTTATATATATTTATATTAAATTAAAGCGTAGAGAAAAGGGAGAGAGTATCAAAGGAAATATGGAACAATATAATTCCCAAA
This sequence comes from Leptonema lineaticorne, assembly GCA_024500535.1. Classification (NCBI taxonomy): domain Eukaryota; kingdom Metazoa; phylum Arthropoda; class Insecta; order Trichoptera; family Hydropsychidae; genus Leptonema; species Leptonema lineaticorne. Next base: position 5,231,157 of record JANIJI010000013.1, on the reverse strand, counting down.
ATCAATATTTGGATGTCATAGTTAGTGATTTTTCTATGCCATTGTGGAAGAAATCTTTAAAATTTGATGCTGTTATAACAGATCGTACGTAAATCTTTAAATAATTTATTTTATTTTTTGATTCATTAATTTTATATTTTAGCTCCATATGGTATTAGAGAAGCCACTGAAAAAATTGGAATAGATCGTCAAAATTATTCATTATTACCAGAACATCTAGCTAATCATATTCCTTCTAAAATTGACTACAATTTATCACAAATATATATGGACTTACTAAACTTTGCAGCTGAATACTTGCAATTAGGAAAAAAACTAGTTTGTTGGTATCCTTGTTATAGGTATTATATTTTAATTTTTTAAAATAATATTTTCTTTGATTACATTTATATGTAGCCTGAATAAAATCGTTTGTTTTTCAGAGAAGATTATAATGCCGATGAACTTCCATCACACCCATGCTTAAAATTGATATCAAATTCAGAACAAGTACTTAGTAAACTCACAGCCAGGAGATTACTTACTTATGAGAAAATAACAGATATATCATTCGATGATGCACAAACACATGAATTAAATCCAGACGATTTTAAATTGCTTAATGATGTAAATAATAAAATTGATGGTCCCCCTGATTTTCGGACAAAATATTTTCTTTCCAAAGAGCAAACGCGACGTGAAAAAAAAGAAGATAGTAAAAGAAAGTTATTGGAAAAATTGTATAATAAAGAACTTGAAAACAAAAATTTGCAACATAACATTGATAGTTTTTCAGATAAAAATGAGAAATAAATATATATTAATTATATTATGTTGATTCATGCTTTAAGAAAAAATAAACGTGCCTGAAATAGTATTATTTTCAGATTAATATTTAACTATTTCAAATTTTATTGTTTTAAAAATTTCAATAAAGATTCTAGAATTATAAGTTTATTATTTTATTAAAAATTAAAAAAAAAATAATATAAATAATCGATTTTATTCATATTATAAATCAACAATCAATATTTATAGGTAAAACAATATTTAAATATGATATTTTCCATTAAATAAATGTAAACGAAATAATTTTGTCAATATAATAAATTTTACTATTATGATATTTTGTACTAACCCATGGTAATAGCTAAAAATGAATCAATCACATCGTTCAAAGGATCTTTTTGTTTTTCTTGTCCTTTAGGGCCTTCTAGTACTGGTGCATTTTCTCCTATCGATTGATATAAAAATTTAATTCTGTTCAACGCCCAGGAGGCTAGTTGTGATGTTTTTTTCTTATTGTTGCCGCCAGTTTTATATTGAGAAACCAAATTATTGCACACCTAAATATTCATAAATTTTAAAAAGAAATAAAGAAAAGGAAAGTTATTTTCCTAATATATTTATATCTTACCAAGAACAATCCAAGTAAAGCGCGCATATTTGTGAAATTTAATTGTAGCGCTTGACAATAATACGTTTTCGCCAGTTCTAAGTTTTCGATTCCACCCTAAAAGTGAAGTTTGAAAATTGTAATTAAATCTTTACATGTATTTATAAATAGATTTATATTATTTTTACCATAGTGTAACGAATATCAGCCACTCTTTGATGAAATAGATGAGAATGTGGTTGATGTAATAGCAATTCTTCCGCACAAAATATAGCCTTTGAGTATTCAGCTTGACTTAAATATAAATCACAAAGCTCTTGCCAAGCTTCTACATCAGACATAAATCTAAAAACGGTTATTTTTATACTAAACATGGAATTAAAAATTTATACAATAGTTTAAATCTATTTACTTTTTCAAATATTCAGTTAATTCTTTAATAGCTTCAGGGATACGTCCTCTAGCTTTAAATATGGCTACTCGTCTTTTCCGGGGTGCAGGATTCGTTTCATCCCGTTTAATAAGCGAATCGAGCAATTCAAGAGCTTCATCATATCTACGAAATATTTTATATAATATCAAAAGCAAGCAAAAATTAATTTATAGAAACAATATATTTCTTTTACCTTTCCATCGCCTCCAATTTCATCGCTTGATAACGGTTTACTCTCAGACTTCCGGGAAATTCAGCGGATAAAATACCAATACATTTATCAACCACATTGAATAAATGACAATCTAAGGCTGCAAAAATCATTTGTTCTAATATGATGTGCTCTGCAAATATAAAACAAAACATATATAATGGCGAAGTAAATAATCATTATATATATATATATATATATATATATATATATATATATATATATATATATATATATAATGATTATTTACTTTCTTTTCCAAGTCGGTTAATATTGTTTTCAATGTGTAAATTCCATATTTCTATAATATCTTCGCTACGCCGATAATTATTTTCTCTCCATCCTCTTAGAAGTGTTAGTACTTCTATATGAAAAAATAAAAAAAGTATATGAAGAAAAGTATACATAAAAAATATTTTTGTTTTACAAAAGATCATAATTAAAAAAAGTTCATTTTCTAACCAAATATTCTTATAGGACATTAGAAACAAATAATGCAGTTTAATAAATAACATTGTTTAATAAAGACATTAAATTAGATTTATAATTCGTTTTAAACGCGAAACAATTTAACTCACCTGTGAAATTCATAGATTCGAAATCGACCGACATTTCAACGAAATAAATGAACTCGTAAAGCCAAACGTCAAAAGAAGGAAACGCCACAGAATATGATTCGTCACCCTAACAAATTATTAATCGACCCGTGACCCCGAAATAATAAAATAATCCGATCGCGATAATTTCTTTAATCGGAACGATATTAATAATATTTTTATTTATTGCGAAAAAATATTCTTTAAGTTCAATAATTTCTTTCGAATATTAGTATTATGCGGCAATATAAAAAAAATGAATAAAGTAATTGATTTATTTGTTAAATTTTTATATCGTATATAAAATTTATTAACGATTGGGCATTAACTAATTATATTTGTAACGATATAATTCGTAAATTGTCGATATAAAGTGTATGGTCGGATTGTTTCGCGTTTGGACAAGCGGCTAAAGTGAGGCGAGGTGTGTCATCGGAGCTTCGGGGTCTTAAGATCGGCGCTCGTTCGTTTTTTCGATCTTTTTTTATTTTTAAGGGTGACCCATTTTACTGTGGATAAATATTATTATATGTAGTAGCGTCGTAAAAAATAAAAACATTTATATATGCGTTAATTTCAGATGTCTTCTTCGGGCAGACCGATAAAATGCGTTGTCGTCGGAGACGGAACCGTCGGCAAGACTTGTATGCTCATCTCGTATACGACGGACAGCTTTCCCGGAGAATATGTGCCTACAGTGTCAGTGCAACGTTATTTTTTTTTTACTAGGAATCGCTACTGTTAACCACATTCGTTCAATTGATACAATTTAAAGTCCTATAATAATAATATATTCTATAATGAACCATAGATAGATGTTTACATAATTCTCATTTTTTTTTTAATTGTCAACATTCGAATGAAGTTTATAATTTTTAAAATATCGAACGATGTAGAAATCACGTTCGGAAGTAAATTTGAATTTTATTCTCGTACTTTTTAGATAAAACTTTTGCGCAGTGTTATCCTTTCGTTGCCTTAATTGAGTGTACGCGTATTTTAATTACAATATTATTCTTTAGAATTAAAAATATGACAAAATATCTTATAAAAAAATATATTTCGATATTTATTTTTTCGGCTATTATAAACGTATAAGATTAAATGATTCACGCAGCGTTAATCATTTTAAAAAGACAAATTATTAAAACTAAAATTTTATTATGTGAACGTTTTTAAGTTACGGCTTATATTTTTCATATTCCTTCAATTTCATCTATGCATATGCACAAATATTAAAATAAAATATTGTTTTTTTTTCAAACAGATTTGATAATTATTCTGCTCCTATGGTAGTCGATGGAGTCGCAGTGTCTTTAGGATTATGGGATACAGCCGGTCAAGAAGATTATGACAGATTAAGACCCCTTAGTTATCCTCAGACTGACGTTTTTCTTATTTGTTTTAGTGTAACTAGGTAAAAAAAAAATATATATCTAAATATTTTGTAATTCGTTTTATATTTATTTATTTACTTTATGTAGCCCATCTTCATTTGAAAACGTCACTTCTAAATGGTATCCAGAAATTAAACATCATTGTCCTGATGCACCAATGATTTTAGTCGGTAAATATAATTTATTATATATGTTATAATACGTATAAAAGTGTAATTTTATATTAGTTAATTTATACATTTATTAAATCAAGGTACAAAAATTGATCTACGAGACGACAGAGAAACTTTAAGTCTTTTATCAGAACAAGGACTATCTCCTCTCAAAAGGGAACAAGGACAAAAATTAGCTAACAAAATCAGAGCTATTAAATATATGGAATGTTCAGCGTTGACGCAGCGTGGACTTAAACAAGTAAATATTAAAATAGCCAATTTTTAATACTAAATCATTGCTTTATTCAAATTTTATATTTTATTTATTCAAAAAAAACAAACTCCAATTAATTGTCCAAAAATCGATTATCAATATAAAATTTTAATTATTTTTAATTAAAATTTTCTTTAATATTACTGAAAATTGATTAAATTTCATTGGACATTTCTTTTACTTTCATTTTATTCTTTATCGGACACGAATTTTACTCAACGAATATTGAAATTGCTTTAAGGAATTCTAAGTTATTTTTTTTCGGCAGGTTTTCGATGAAGCAGTTCGTGCCGTTCTTAGACCTGAACCTCAAAAACGACACCAAAGAAAATGTGAAATTATGTAAATCATTTTGAAGTATAATAATACTTCATTGTGAGATTAGGCAGCATTCTTCTCATGTAACTAAACTATAAAAAATTATAGCGTGTATTTTTTTTAATTATATGTATATTTCTGTATTTACAGTGGGAGGACTGGGCTATTATGGATTATCTGGAGTATAATTATATTAAAAGTATTACGTATTATTTCATATTAATATTATTATGAATAATTTCGGTTCTTGTTGCGTTATGGTTTTTGATATTATAATATTTATTTGTAATTTTTTAAAGTTTTACGAAAAACTTTATTTGTGTGAATATCCAAAACTCCGAAAAAAAAATATAAACGAAATATTTCAACCTAAATTACTCAAAATATATCTATTTTTATACTGGATTGTATTGGTAATTTAGTTTTAACGTTTATATATATTTTAATACTATTTTTGTATGCGGTTGTTGTTGGCGTCTTTGAATGTTGTAGATAGTTTCAGATTGTATAAATGAAGATTTATTTTTACATCTTCATTCAAATGAAAGTTCTTAATATTAAAACTATGTATACACATATAATTTTTACAAGAAATTGACCAACGGAAACTTTGGAAACTGCTATTTTTTGTTCATTCTATATAAATAATTTGTAATATGGTGAGCTCGGTTTTTCAAAATTTATTGTGACTGATTTTTATTACATTATTATACGATTTTCGCGATTGTGTTCAAGTAATAACACGCATAAGAATATCCATACATCGATTCAGTGAAATGGCAATAATTGTTTAATATGTTTTTCTACTTTTAGTTATTGATTTTTTCAAATGGTCATTGAAAAGTTTCTCCTGAAATTGGTTTATCAGGGTAATCCCATTATTTGTAATGTGTCGTTATTTGAGTATTGGTGTAAACATCTATATATATATATATATATATATATATATATATATATATATATATATATATATAAGTTTTATTTTATATAACATCTGGTCATTAGATTACAACTAATATGATATATTGAAAGAGATGTTTGAGATGCAATTAATTTATAAAATAATTTATTCATGATAATTTTAGTATTTGGAAATGATTTAATAATTTATTTATCACTATGCTCATACATACAATTTTAATATTAGCCTTTTGCGATAAAATCAGATCTGAAAATTGCAATTTTGAGATTATTTATGAATGCACATTAATATTTATAATTTAAGTTATTCTTTGCTATTTATTTTATATTAATGTCGACACATTTGCGCCATTAATTGCAAAGAATTAATAATATACTTTGTATGTATTATTTACGAATGTTATATTATATTTTGTGCACTTATACAATAATGAATGAATATCGAATTATTCTTTTACATGTTCTATAACACATACATTTTTATAAATTTGAAAAAATGTATTGCCAGCATTATTTTTACAAGTAATTTAAGCAAATGTGAGGTTATTACATTTAAATGCTTCTAACTTTCTTTATACATTTTAAAAGATAACGAATTAAATGATTTTTTTTAAATCGTAAATTACTACTGTTTATATGTATTTTTTTCAGAAATATTCGATTTTGTATATTATCTATATGTTAATTGGGAGAGTAATGAATTTGAAATTTACATTATATATCGACCATGTTTGAAATGAAAATGTGTTTATTACAATAATTTAAATTGGTAAATATTATTATTCTGATATAAAACCTCATATTTTTGTACCAAAAATAGTGTAGGTATATTGATAAGTTCATTTTTATATGAATTATCTTTTTCATTTTTGAAAAAAATGTATAATCAATTTTTAATATTATTGAACTATTTCGTAATTTTTATAATTTGAAATTTTACTGAATCTCTAATAAGTTTGTATATTCTATATAAATAATTGTAATTTAAAAAAAGTAAATAGCTCTTATTTTTTATATTCTAATAAAAAAAAACGATTATGAAATAGATGTAGAAATTTGAAAACCTACAATTTCATATGTGTTTTAATATATTTCTTTTTTTTTAACTTTTATGTTATATTTAATTATTACTACTTTTTACAGAATCTCGATTTATTTGATTTTATATTTGTTATTTTCTTCTGCAAAAAAAAAATGTTTTTAGTATATTATTTATTCTAAATTTGCTGTTTTCTTACAATATTTGCACAAAATTCACAACGTAATGAAATAAAAAAAAAGTAAATTTCTGTTGAAATTTACTGAAATTTATAAGATTCCAGTAAATCTTAACGTTTGAGGTGATTCAAATATTTCTTTTTTTTGTAATTTGAATCATTCAAGCTTTTAAATACCAGTGACGCATTTATAGTGAATTATTTATATTTTATCGTTTTAAAACTGTCTGTATATTCATCATTAATGAAGATTTTATACACATTTCATGATATGTGCCATATTCATCGAATAATTTCAGTTTTGTTTATAATATACATAAGTATTTTAAGATCATTTTTCTTCAAAATCATTAATATATTTACTTATTGAAACTACAATGCTTTAAAATTTAAACTTTAACTACTTATATATAAATATTTATACAGATTAACTCTCAAAAATATGCTAATTTCCATATCCGAATAGTTTAGGAATTTTTTATTGTTATATATATATATATATATATATATATATATATAACAATAAAAAAAAATGAAATTGCTTACCAATTAACTAAAACAGTTCTTCAGAATTTCAATTAATTTTATAAGTGGTAAATTTTGAAAATGAATTCGAATTCATAATTGGAAAATTGTATTATTGGCGGTCAAATTTTTGAGTGTTAATCTGTACTTACAAATGCTCATTTAACTGCGACAATATAACAGTGAAAATAATGTTTTTTAAAATAAAACTCTAATATCTGTATGCACATATTTTCTCTATTTATCATACGTAAAAATTTATATGTATTAGTTACCTTTAGGTGTAATATTATGTTTTACTTTTTTATTTTTGTATGAATTGTGTTTGTAAATGATTTTTGATAGTTTTTTTTTAATTAAACGTTTATGTAATCAATAACTCAGTAGGTATTCATATTTAAATGCAGTAATTTTTTTTTAGGAATAAGTTTATATTGTATTCATGCGCACTCTTTATTTCGCTTGATTGTTTATGCACTTTTGCAAGATAAAATAATGTTTTGTTTTTTTATCTTATACAATCTTTCCATGAAAATTATATATAATATAAACTTTATTCAGTCTTAAAATTATTCTGATCTTAGATTGAAAATTTTAAAAAGAATTGAGAAGTGAATCACGATTTCAACTCTGCAGTTCATTATATACTTATTTTGGACGATGACATTCAAGTCTAAGATGTTGTATCATTTAAATTTACCAATTATGCATCTTAATAACTGTAAACTGTTTAATGAAATTAGAACCTTTCAAATTTTAATTATATTTCATTTATTATTATTTAAAGTCGTTTTGTAAACTTCAGTTTCGTCCATACATAGGTATCTGTTATAAGTGGTTTTGTTGTTATTTCTTTTTTCAGTCATATAATTATGGAAAATTCTTTGTAAAATAATTAAAGCAAAAACAGACTATAGAAATTTCAGATATTCTTTGTTTTCTAGTCAAAAACCAAGCAGTTTTCAACAAGCTTGTTTAAAATATTTTTTCTTTAGAATCAGAAAGGCCATTTATTATTATATATATACTTTTTGATATCTTACAAAATAAATATGCTTTAAAAAATTAAAATCACTTTTTATTATATAGGTAAATTTTAAAAGGATGTTAGTAATTACATAAACAACATACAAAAATAATTATTAATAATATTAAACTAAGTTAAAAAAAATTAAATACATTTTTAAAATTTATTATTTTTCATCAACATTATTAAAATTTAGATTATAACGTAAAAATATTGAGTCAATAGCGAACACGTCGTCCTGAAATATTTTAGGCGTCGATTTCTTAATTCCGTAATCGGGTTCGGTCATCGGCAGAGCGATACTCGTAATCGAAATAGCATTTTTAACAGGTGTCATATTTTTTCTAGTCGGAGTAATGCTTTTTCTAATTGACGTATTCGAGTTTTGAACTGGTCTCTTTCTACATTCCATCCGTTTCTTGCGTACAATCGCCGATCTGATTTTACATAATATTTTATAAGATTTATCGCTCTGTAGAAATTCTGTTAACTCCTATAGCAACAAAAAAAAAAAAAAAATATAAATAATTAAATTACTCTTCTCGAACATGTCAATGATAAAAAACGCATCGAATCATTTACTTTAACGTTTCTTTCATATTTTCCAAATAACCATAACAGAGTACAGAACGATCTGGATAAAACGCTGTCTTTATCGCACCATCGCATCATTAAAATGATGATAGTATTCACAGAATCAATCTATAAGAGAGTATTAATCATTATTTTTAGTAAAATATCAATATTATAATTATAACTTGTCCACATCGACAACTTACATTATATACGAAGTGAGATGTCGGCTCATATCTAGTAAGATTTATTAAAATGGAAGTACCAAGTTGTAACGTTTCCAATGTAGAAACAGATCTATTGGTTGCATCCATATACATAATTAATCTTGTAGCAATACAGTTTGCAGTCTTTGAATTATACATCATCGGACACACGCTAGTAGTTAAATCTAAAATAAAATATGATATTAAGATTTTTTTTCAATAAAATAAAAATGTAAGTATATGAAACTACAATATATTTTGGTTATACAATAAAAATTAATAATATAAAATAATTTATTAAGCCAAGGTGAGAATATTTGAGAGAATGATTTTTTTGTTTTTATTTTGCGGTTCTATAAAATTTCTATAATAAGATATGTAATTTTTAAAGTATGAAAAAATCTATAGTATTCTATATATTTTTTTAATCATTCTATAAAGAATAAAGTTCTTTAAAAAAGTTTCAAATTATATCTTATAAAGTTTTTAAGATATTAAGTGTTCTGAAAAATCAAAAAATTTTTCAAAAAAAAAAAACATTTATGACCAAAAGCAGCTAAGGTTATTAAAATATCGAAAGAGTATATACATCATATTTAATATATATATATATATATATATATATATATATATATATATATATATATATATATATATATATGTATATATATTTATATATATATATATATATTTATATATATATATATATATATATATATATATATATATATATATAATACCTAATGATTTAAATGCTCTGATAACAGAAGCTATATCTCTAAAATGTCCCAAAACATCTAATGCATCATCATTTCGTTCAGCCAAAGTCAATTGGCTTGACTGAAGAGCGCCTTGTTGCCATCTTTTTCTTAGATTTTTAATCCTCGAATCATCCTCTTGCATCTTACGTACATTATATCCTTTCCAATACGCCTATATTGAATTAAAATATGAGTAATAACGATTCACTATTAATATTTATTCGAAATAAAATATAGGTTTTTTAATACCTGAATTTTGATAGTAGCTTGTACTATTGTTTTCAAAGACACATGCTTTTTACTACTATGCATAATATTTGCTCTGATATTTTTAATTTGCGTCAAGTTAGATTTATGCGTTTTCATCAATAAATATGCACGGAAATACCTTTGAATTATCAAAATAGATTTCGTTTTCTTTAAAAACATTTCCCTTTCGCATCTCATAGTTGTGTTTGATCTAAATTTTCTTTGAACAAATTTTACATTTTGCAATAATTTCAAATACTCTGCTCTTTCTCTTTGGGCTAATCTGTAATTTCTATAATATCTTTGAATTGTTAAAGCTGAAAGCCGCATTTTCAAATAATCATATTTAATTCGTTTCATCTGTAAATACGATCTGTAAAATTTCTGTATGATTATCGCAGATTTTCTTCGATTGATATAGTCAATCCTAATATTTATCATAGTTCTGAATGAACGATAAAATCTTTGTATTACAAGAGCTGCCGATTTTTTTTGCATAAACTCAACTCTACACATTTTCATAAGTAGATATCCGCGGAAATTGCGTTGAATAATTAATGTTGACTGCACTTTCTTCAAAAACTCTGCCCTATTTGATCTCATCAGTTTATTTGCTCTATATTTTTCTTGTATAAACTTAACACTGTTTAATAATTTCAAGTATTCCGTCCTCTGAATTTGAGTTATTCGATAATTTCTATAATATCTCTGAATAATTAAAGTCGAAATTTTCAATTTTAAATAATCGCATCGAATGCGTTTCATTTGCAAATACGATCTATAGAAACTTTGTATTATTAATATTGAATTAATTTGTTGAACATAATCATTTCTGGTATTTTTCATTTTTTTCCATGAACGATAAAATCTTTGTATTATTATAGCGGATGATTTCTTTTGTATAAATCTAATTCGACACATTTTCATATATAAATATCCGCGGAAGTATCTTTGAATAATTAATGCCGATTTCTTTTTCTCTAAGAATGTTTCCCGTTCAGTCTCCCTCAATTTATTTGCTCTATATCTGTTTTGGATAAATTTAACAATATTTAACAATTTTAAGTATTCCATTCTTTTTATTTGTGTTAATTTATAATTTCTATAATATCTTTGAATCGTTAACGCAGACACTTTAAGTTTTAAATAATCATATCTTACGCGTTTCATTTGTAAATAAGATCTATAGGCCATTTGTATAGTTATTATAGAATTTCTTTGTTTATTATAATAATTTCTAGTAATTATCATGGATTTCCACGAACGATAAAATCTTTGTATTGTAATTGCTGCAGATTTTTTTCGTATAAAATCATTTTGACATATTTTCATAAGTAAATAACCACGGAAATATCTTTGAATTAAGAGTACTGACTGAATTTTCTCCAAAAATATTCTTCTCTCTAATTTCATCAATCTATTTGCTCTATATTTTAACTGAACAAATTTGACGATGTTTAATAATTTTAGATATTCCGCCTTTTGCATTTTGGCCAATTGATAATTTCTATAATATCTCTGAATAATCAAAGCGGAATCTTTCACCTTCAAATAATCGTATCTCACACGTTTCATACGCAAATATGACCTGTAAAATCTCTGTATGTTTATTGCTGAATTTCTTTGTTGGACATAAACATTTTTAATATTCGTCATACATTTCCACGAACGATATAATCTTTGTATTGCGAGCGTTGCCGATTTTTTTCGTATAAATTCAGCTCTGCACATTTTCATATGCAGATATCCACGAAAATATCGTTGAATAATTAACGCTGACCGCACTTTCATCAAGAATTCTTCCCTATTTGATATCATCAATTTATTTGCTCTATATTTTTCCTGTATAAATTTAACACTGTTTAATAATTTTAAGTACCACATTCTCTGAACTTTAGTTATTCGATAATTTCTATAGTATCTCTGAATTATTAATGTCGACATTTTCAATTCTAAATAATCACACTGAATGCGTTTCATTTGCAAATATGATCGATAGAAACATTGTATTTTTAAAATCGATTCACGTTTTTTGATATAATCATTCCTAATATTTTTCATATTTTTCCACGAACGATAAAATCGTTGAATTGTAATTGCGGCTGATTTCGTTCGTATAAATTCATTTTGAAATATTCTAGTGAGACGACGTCCGCGAAAATATCTCTGAATTAACAATGCGCTTTTCTTCTTCTCCAAAAATAATCTTCTCTCAATTTTCATGGCTTTGTTCGCTCTAAATATCCGTTGCAAAAATACAGTCGCACATTTAAGTGACAAATATTGCTGTTTTGTCTTGTCCGCAATTTTTTTATTGCGATAAACCCTTTGAATTATAAGCGCGCTACGTTTCAAATTTAAAAATGCATTTCTGTTCTCTCTCATGAGACAATAATCGCGATATTTTCTTTGTAAAAATATTGTAGCTGTTTTTAATTCTGAATAATGTTTACGTATATTTTGCGATAGTTTTTTATTTCTGTAATACTTTTGTACATATATACACGTGCTTTTTAATTGAATAAAATTCATTCGCACTTGTTTTGCTAGTAATTTATTTCTATAACGTTGTTGAATTTTAACAGCAGTATTTCTAAGTAAAAGATAATGATTTTTCGTTTGCTTCATATAAATAATTGAACGATACCACTGTTGAATTTTTATAGTGGCATGTAACATAAGTTTTCTTCGATTTTCTTCTCTCCTTATTTTATTTTCTCTGAATTTTCTTTGTATGAAAATGATTAAATTTCTCTTTTTCAAATAGTCTTTTCGCAAATTTCTACAATTCAATAAGGATCTGTAATATCTCTGAATTTTTATAGCTGCTTCTCTTTGTTTTCTATAAGATAATCTTTGAATTCTCATTTCAAGTTTCGCTCTAAAACGTTGTTGCGTGAAAAGTGCTGCGGATTTTAATTTTGTATATTGAATTCTCTCGTTTCGCATAGCGACCAAAGCTCTATAATTACGTTGAATAATTAAAGCAGCGTGTTTTTTACGCATAAAATCGTTCCTTGCACTTTTCATCTTAAAATATGATCTAAAATATCGTTGAATAATAATAGCGCTTTCTTTCTGCTTCGAGTACTTGTTGCGCAATATTCTAGTTAATAATTTATTTCTGTAATATTTTTGTACAAATATCACAGCAGATCTTAATATCAAAAAATCCGTTCTATACTTTTTCATCATTAAATAGTTTTTGTAATACTGTTGTATTTTCAGTATTGCATCCCGTTTACGTTCATAAGCATTTTTGCAATACTTCATTTCAATATTTGCACGATATCGATTTTGAATAGTAATTGTAGCAGATTTTAGTGTAAGATATTGACATCGAATAATTCGGGTTTTAATTAGACTCCTATAGCATCTTTGAATTTTTATTGTAGATATTTTTAATGTAATGAATGTTTTTCTTGATTTTTTCATTAAAATATTGGCCCTAAATAACTTCTGCATTTTTTCAACTGAAGATTTTAATTGTAAGAAATATGCTCTTTCATAATTTTGCGATTTTAATATGTTTCTGATTTTATTTTTCTTGTACCATCTTTGTATGATAATTGCAGCTTTGATTTCGCGTAATCGTTGTAATTCATTTTGAGCATTGCAAATTAGAAGATAATTTCGATAAAACCGCTGAATTTTGATAATATTCCTTTTCATATCATCGAAAGCTGCTTTTTGTTTCGACATACGCCAATTTTTCTGAATCACTACACATGCACTATTTTCAATTTGTTTCTTAAGCGATACAAATTTCCTGCATCGTATTCCTCTCCACCAACTTTGGATGCATGTAACCGCAATGTGGAGTCTTTTAATTTTTCTGTTTTCAATTCTTCTTTCTAATGAAATTTTTAAATATTTAGTTCGCCACCATTTTTGTATTCGTATCGATGCATTTTCAAACAAAGGAGCGCGAAATTTGTGTATTAACTGCCAAAGAAGAGATAGCGTTTTCTCTCTATGTCCATCAGCAATATCTTTAGATGTAATATCACCTATTATATCGAAATTTGCGTTTTTAAGAGCATTTAATGCAATTCCTACATTATGTACTTTTTGTAACCTAGATATTGCAGGTGTCCTTAAATTTGATGTTAATCCTTTTTCCATTAAAATAATTTCCATTAAACGCGTTAATCTAACTCCATCTTTGAGATCTACAGCTAGATTATGAACTGCATACTTAAATTCATCTAAATACGTTTGTTCGTGTTTAACTTCATAACCAGTAGGTTTTAGATGCTTTACAATATCACCAATTCCAGACAGCAATTCTTTAGTAAACTGATATAAAATCTGCTTGCTTTGTTTATATGGTGCATTACGGCAAAACAAACAAGGATCATGAAAAATAATCTTTTTTTGTTTTGCTAGATCAAGAAAATATACTAAAAACAAAAACTTCTTTAAAGTAAATTTCTTAATATTATCAGCATATGATGATTGAATTAAAATATGTTTAGAATTGACATATGGATCTCGGAACATATTTTCAATAATAAAATTTGACAAACCATATATGTCATCATTAGAAGTCAATGGAATGACTTTATCATATAACGCTTCTAATCCAATTCTTAACCAAAGGGGATTATAACATAAAAGCAAATTCATAATAATTTTTTGTAATCCAATATCGCGATGAAGATTTTTATCAGTTCTAATCGCTATTAATTTGCGCTCAATTTGACTTGTCACTTTTAAAAATATTTTAGTAACATCGTGACTTTTAATTAATACTTTAGCTGCTTTTCTTAAACTTTCCAATCTATGAGATGTATGATATTTTAAAGATATTTGTTCTCTAGTTGGAGCAACTGGGATAGCTTTATTACGATTTTCGATCCACGCTTTCCCTATATCAATATCAATTTCTGTATCCAAATCTGATGGTGGCGTTAATAAATAATTTAACCAATGTTTAAATTCACTTTCTAGTTTATTAAAAGCTTCTTCATCATACAAGTAAGTGGAAGCTAAGAAAGGATCAACAACTGTGGCCATTGCATAAACGTCCAACGTATGATTCGATTTTTCAGATATTCTGATATTCTTTTTCTTTGAATCTATTATATCTGTTTTCATATTGGGGACCTTGAAACTTATATCGGTAGAAGTATTTCTCACATTACTTTTATTCCATTTCTTTCTAATATTTATACTGTTATTACTTTGATTAGTGTGTACGTCTTTATTAAAATCGTTATGAGGATTTTGAACTTGATATGTTTCATTTATAATAAACGTATCAGATTGAACTCTTTTGCTTACTTGCATACTCATTTCAGACATCATTGTTGATGTCTCTTCTGGAATGGAAGATAATGGAGTTGGACTTAAAGAAGGTGATTTTGTCCATAGATTAGCTTCAATTATGAACTTAGCTGAACTGTTAGTATTTTTTTCTTTAATTGCATTTTTCAGACTCAATCTTTCATTAAAATTTCTCATGTTATCTGAAAACAATAATCTTGAACATTGGGAATTACCACTTGACTCAGGTAAAGGAGAAATATCCATAGAATATGGAGAACTGTGCATATAATCATTACCATCCGTATTTAGAGGTATAATAGGTGAATCTCCTTTAGTATATGTTTCTGAACTTAAACGCCTGTTGGAATTGTTTAATGATGAATCACAAGGAAAGTTTTCCAAAATGTTTTCCATTTTTAAAGAATTATGATTTCGTTTCAATTCAGTAGAACATCTATTTGGTTCAAATATTTCAATAGAGTTATCAAGTACAACATAATTTTTATTAAATGGAGTTTGATAAATATTTTCTTCATCGTTTCTTTCAGTTTTAATATCATTCATATTATTTTGCACATCCTCCTGTGTATTTATTAAATTCTGGGTTTTGTTTAATTCGATTTTAGATATTCCGCTAAAATCTAAATCTATAATGGGATGAGTTTGATTAATTATTGGCTTTCTTAACTGTATAGGTGATTTATGAGATAAATCCAAAGGTTCACATTTTATTTCAATTTCATTCTGTAAATTTGCATTTGAATATTGAATTTGCATCAACGCTTCATTTGTTTTAATAGAATTATTAGACAAATAAAAAGTTGTATCTATAGAATGTTGTTTTGTATCAACATGATCCTTTTTGACAAAGTTATTATAAACCTTTGATGGGGTAAATTCCATATTTTCAATTGCAGAAAGAATTGATATGTCAGGATTTCTTCTATTTTTTGAAAATGTTGTATTCGTTTTAACTGGAGTTTGCCGAATTGTTATAGTATTTTCTTTTTCATGATTGTAGACATTTTTGTTTGGTATTAAATAAGTTTCTCGACGAAAATTTACATTTTCATCACTAGAAAACATATCACTCACATGAAATTTATCATTAGTAATATTAAGTGTTACATTTGAAAATGTAATATCATTAAAATGACTTTCAGGATTAGCTGATTTAGTACTATTCAATATTGATTTTCTAGTAAGATTTCCGATATTGTCCTCTAAATTATTTATATTATTTAAAATAGTTTGTTTTTCCAAACAATATGTGTTAATACGTTTAACATCGTTTGAAACGATATGCTTCTTCAAATATTCTAAATTGTTATAAGCGTTAATTTGTTTTGTTTTTGGTGATTTCGTTTTAAGTTTCAATGGACTTTTTCTCACACCATATTTTTTAACTTGTGCTTGACTACGTTTCAGCGGCTGTTTTGTACGAGTCTGAAATAATAATAATATATTAAGATAATAAAATTATATTATTTGTATATAAAAATTAATACAAAGAAGGCAATTCAAATATAATACTTGCCTGTAACAAGAGATGGATACTTAAATATTCAATTTAAATGAAATTTGGAATAAAAACCTTCAAAAAGATCCACAATTCATTTTAAGTATTTTAAAATATTATGAAAAATTCAAGAAAAAAATATATTACTAATTTAAATTAATTAATTTGAAATAAACTTGATGGATTATAATACTAAGAAATAAAAGTAAAAAAGACAGATCTTTTTAAATATTAATTAAAAAGATAAAGATATAATTTAAAGTTATTCTTGTACCATTAACTTTTGATTGCAATCATTTAAAAATCTTTAAATATATGAAGTATACTTTTTGTGTTAAAAGTCAATATATATATATATATATATATATATATATATATATATATATATATATATATATATATGACCAACGTAAATACTAATTTTTATATTAATTTATAGAGTATTATTTAGTTATTATAAACAAATTGATGTATATTTACACTTACAATAGATTTACAAATCACAATGACGTCATATCGTCCTTTGTTTTTGTCGTTGATTTGTAGAATAAATCTTTGTGATATGACTTCTTGAGGACACCAAGAAAAAGTTAGAGCACACGTATCGCCAGGTCCAATAAAATTTTCTTCCCAAGAAGTTTGAAGGTTTATTTTATCTGGTTTCTTTGAAATATAAACCTACAACGTTTCCAATATTTCAACAAAATTAAAATACTTTTGACAGAATTTTAAAATATCATATATAATATTAATTCTACCTGTACGATTTCTGATTTTGGATTCTGAAGATGCAAAATTTGAGTACATGTTGTGTTAATAAGAACATTTTCCAATAAAATCGTGGGCGGTGATGAAAATGGTTTTAGAATAAGTATTGGTATTTCATTGATTGGTTTCTCGGGCTTCTTTCGTTTTATACTTTCAGGAACATTTTCAATCTAATTTTACAATTAAAAAAAAAAATAATAATACCATCAATAACTTCATACTCACAACAATCAAGATTTTTAAAAATATATACTTTAGGACCAGATACTTAATGAATCAAAGAACCCAAATAACCTTACTCGGAATCTAATTTACACTAATCTTCTTATTTCTAATAATATCAATCAATGGAAAACAAAAAAATGCATAGAATAATTTTAAGAACTTTCCTGTATAGTCAAATATATATTAATTTTTAGAATATTTATTTCTATTCTTATTAACCCTTGTAAGCTAAGTTGATTATTCTGGTGACAATTTACGTGCATATTTGTAAATATATTTGTTGTTAACTATTTTTTATAAATTTCATAGTTAAATTAATAAAAGCTGTATACAATGTTTGGACAAATAAATCGTTGCTTAAATAATGACAATAAACTACTGTTTTTATAATAGAAAATATTAAAAAAGTAGTCTTTTTTTTAAAAAAAGGAAATTTAAATAAAATCAGATTATAATTTTTTACTAATAATATTGAGATCGTTTTTTAATGAATTATATGACATATTTTATAAGAACTAAAGTTTAAACAAATTTGAATTTTTGTTTAAAAACAGTTAAAATATATCAATGATATATGCATGTAATACATACTAAACTTACTAATTATATGATAATATTTAATTTTAAAATTGTAAATTATAATGCAAACCTCAAAATACATTCTGTTTGACTCTGCACTAAACGTCCCCTACGCACAATAAATTCTCGAACTAACGAAAGCATAACCGTTTTTAACAGTTAAGTGTTGCCAGTCTATAAAATTTAAACGGGTTAGGCGATATATATATATATATATATATATATATATATATATATATATATATATATATATATATATATATATATATATATATATATATATATATATATATATATATATATAGGTAGTAAATGGTACTAGTTTTTTTTCATACTCGAAATTTAAAAGAAATAGATTAATATTTTTTATCAAAATAAAGAATAAAAATTAATAAAATATACATATTAATTTATAATTTTCGTATTTTTTTTTTATTGAAAAAATGTACAAATTAAGTATCTAATATATGGTAAATATTGAAAGCTTGATAGCCTTGTTTTAGCTTTTTATGTTTATGTACACACAACTCTTTTTTTACACGATTTTGAAATAACTCGGTTCACCAACGAGAATATACATTTTTACACGATTTTTTTTGTTCTACCACGAATCCCTATTTTTTTTTCGATTATAATTTTGAGTGTCTTACAGAAACTTATCTCTACAGCAACAGAATACAATTAACATAAAATTAAAAATACAATTAAAATTTATTATTAAAATTAAATAATAAATTTTATTCGAATGCTTACTGAATATATAAAGAATTAAAAAAATGTTTTCAAATTATTTAATTGATATTCTATTTATTATATTTTATGAATTAAGATTTTTGTTATATATATATATATATATATATATATATATATATATATATATATATATATATATATATATATATATATATATATATATATATATATATATATATATATATATATATTATAGATTAATTAATTAATATGGATAATTCCCAGACATTATGAGAAATATCAATTATGGTTAAGCGAGTTGATAAATATTTCTTAAATAATCAGAATACCTGGATAATCATCATAGTACTATTTATTTCTTGGGCATATTGATAAAAAATGTTATTATTGAAATTTATTATAGTACTCAATATAAAAAAATATTCTAAAATGATCATAATGTATTAAAAAGCTATTAATTAATTTTATTTTAGATTTATTTGAAATAAATTATATCGATCGATATTGTTTATATAAAAAATATATATAAATAATAATTTTGTTTTTGGTTGTAAAATTACTGTTTAGAACGTGCTAATGTCAGATATTTGCAAATTGTTTAACTTTGCTTTGGCAGTTTTCATCGTAAGAAAAATATAAATTATTCATAAACTTCTTTATATCATATAATATAATACATTATTTTTTACAAATACATATTATAATTGGACTTTTACTAGGTTATTGACATTTATTTTACACCTATATATTTAATATAGATAAGACAATTAAACAAAGTAATTGTTATCGCAATAATGAATTTTACATATGCTTATTTTATGGATATATAAAATTTTACATATTTATTTGATTTTTACATTTTATTGATTATGTATTATTATATTTTGTTACACACACACACACACACACACACACACACACACACACATATATATATATATATATATATATTAATAATGGAATTTATTTTATTTCTTTTTTTATTTTTCATATCTAGTTATGAAAAGATTTTTATAATAGATTTATATTTTTTCGTAATTTATTATAAAAATTATAATATTCATCTCTTAAGCACGAATGCAAAATGAATAACTATTCGTTTTAAAATGTTTTTATTTTTAGGGATATATGTTGAAAAACAATATCAATATATTTAAAATGATGAATGAACAATAATATAAATATATGTAAATAATAATATAAACATTTAACTATGTTACTAAATTCGAATATATTTACATTTATGAATCGACAAGTTTATTTTATATGATAGTTTATTATAGTTTATTTTGTATGATGATATATATGTCAATGCTATATAAAAATTATTATAATTACGATTGAATATTTTAATAATAAAATAAAAAATAATAATAATACAAAACTTAAACAAAAATTAATCTATTTTATGATTAGACTCATCGATAGATAAAAGTGTTAATAGCTAAAACAACGTTTACACTTATCTTTTCTACGCTTCATATTTTTTTCATGCGATTTTTCTAAAATATCTGAAATATTCTTTATTTATTAATTGCGTAACAAGGTCATATGTCACTAAATGATAATAAAAATATCGAAAATTAAATTATATAAAAAAATAGTTCCCGTTAAATAATTACTGTTGATATTTTAAAATTGCTATTTTTTTTCTAAAATTATAATAAACAAATAGTACTACGTTTCATATAATGAGAAATTTATTTACACATAACACTACTAATGACCTTTAATTGGTTTATGATTAACTTCATATTGTCAACAAATGATAGTAAAATTAAATTTCCATATCTTATGACGGAAGCGTTTATTTATCATTTATATCAAGCGTGTTGTTCAGACACAAGTCAGTATACACTTATTTATTGTGACATACAGTTTTGTGATTAGTGTTCTCTTGTTCTCTTTTAATAGTATTTTTCATTATGGATTTTACAGATAGTAGTTATGATTCGTAAGTGAATTTTTAAAATTTTATAATATATTTTTCGTCAATTATTATTTTTATAGTAATTATTTAATATTTATAAAATAAATTTAATAAATATTTCAAATACAAAATAATTATGTGTATATATTTTGTCGAATTAAACACTTTAATATATTGCATATAGATTAATTTATAAATTATAGTATTATTAAATAGCAAAAATATCACAGCACTTTTGAAAAAAAATCCTTCAGAAAGACCTTCCGCTATTGTTGGTAACACAAGCATTATTAATTAATGTTTCCATACAATAATTGATAAATATTTTCAAAAAAAAAAAAGTTGTTATCGGAACTAGTATATGTTTAATTTTACAATATATTGTATACATAGTATGATTTAATCATGTATAACTATGCAAGTGATTTAAGGTATAAAGTTTAAATTATTTCATGTGCACAGCTATTTAGTTACAATAGAAAAACAATCTAGTGTAATTTAATCGTACATGCAGTGACTTTCTAGTGTTTCCTTTTAGATTAAATACATTTTCTTACATTTTTTTTTAAATGTGTTCAATCTGAAAAAAAAATTCGTCGTATTTAATATAAATTTAATTAGAACGATAAGTTTGAAATAAAGTAAATATTTATAATTTGAATATTATTAATTTTTGCATTTCATTGTAATATCTAATTATAATTAAAATTTCAATTATTTCTAAAAATATAGAATTGATATAATATCGTATTTTATTTATTTTTAAAATTCGTATAATCTTTTTATTCTTAATATTTTTTTTTTACTTCAGACAAAGCAGTACTGACTGCATTGAAGTTGACGTATGTAATATTCTTACAACAGCCATTGATATGACTTCATTAGCTCCACTAATTCACTATGAACGAAGGTAATATGTATTTTAATCTTATTTATATTCTTTATTTTCGTTATTTAATTTGTGTTATTAATGTGTTATGTTTTTTTTTACAGATATTCTTTTACCGATCGAAATATGGATTTCGATGAAGACAGTCTTTCCTTAGGATATGAAAAATTAACATATATACCAAGATCGATTGTGGATCATTTTGGCGAACATATAAAATTGTTGGATATTAGCCATAATAAAATTAGGTTAATAATTCATATTTACATTTCTTAAAAATTAGAAGATATAAAAAGTCTTCTAATTTTTTTAGTGAACATTTTTTTATGATATTTAAAATTTTTATATTTTTCAGTAATTTGGACTTCTTGGTCTATTTTAAACGCCTCAATTCTTTTGTAGCGGATTCTAATCTTATTACGGAAAATGTTGTATTACCATCACTACCTAAGTTGACATTACTGTGGTTCGTTATATTTTTTTTACTTATATTCGTATTTTATAATATTTTTAAATTGAAAGTTTTTTTAGGCTTAATCATTGTAAGATATCCAAATTATATCCTTGGATTAAAACATTACATCAATCATGTCCAAACTTAAAACATTTATCTTTAATGGGCAATGCGGCTGCTCCAAGTTATTTTAATGGTGGTACATTTTACGAATATCTTCAATACCGGTAAATTAAATATGCAAATATTTTTTTTAATCATATTGTTGCGATAATATTTTTTTTTGTATTTATAGATTATATGTGATTTCACTCTTTCAATCATTGGTTCATTTGGATGACAGATCGGTTACAGCTGATCAAATATCAGAAGCTAACAGACTATACAAACGTCCAATACTAGAAAGAATGGTAATTTACACCAGTAAAGAGTTTCCAATGCCTGTAGCTCTAGATCAAAATTCAGTAACGCTTTCGCTACAAAAAAGGTTCAAGTCCCTTTTTAATGTATCACAATCTAATTCTACGAAAGCTGGAACATCAAGAAATTATTTAATATAGGACTAATTAAAATGATCTGATTTATCGAATGTACAATTTATCGTTGAATTTAATAAATTCTCATTGTGCCATGATCAATATTGAAATATATCACTAATGATATCAAATATTGAGATTACTGCAAACTATTATGTATATGTCATACCTTTATGTTTTCTCATTTTCATTTTAATTGATAAATTAAAAATGTATTTTATAGTCATTTTTTAAAAATTATTTTATAATTTAATTGCATTTAATACAATAGAAATATTTTAATGCAATAGTAACAGCGTTTAAGTAAACCCTTATTTTTTTGATAGTCGTTTTGATATGTATATGTTTAAATATATGAATTATTATAATGGGCTGATTAACAACTACGTTTAAGTTTTTTTTATATTTATAAATAAACATTTTCTTGTAAAGAAAGTAATAAAAATATATATACATATATGGTTATTTATTTTTCTATTTCATACTTTTATTTTTAAAAGGCACAATGAATGGAGAAGCGATATTTTGGTAAAACGATCTATTTTGGATAACAAAAAAAAAGTGTATTTTGTATGTACAAATGATTTTGAAAATTTGTATAAAAATATTCATATAATTTGAAGTAAAAAAAAACATATTTCATCACAATTTGCAGTGAAATGGATCGAACCTTTAAGCGGGCCATATTAGGTTCGCAGATCTTAATTTTATACATCTACCCTACCTAACACATCATGAATTGATCACAATACATAAATAAATCTACAAATGAAATCGCTATCATACCACGTGCTGATATTGAAGTAGATTAACATAAATAATAATTACAATCACACTAGACAATTACAATCACTTCATAATTGTATTGTGATAAATAATTTAAATCAAAATTTAATATCAGTATGCATGTAACTAAAGTAATGCGTTTGATAAAAAAATGATTATATTTACAAAATAAATAATTTACACTTAATTAACTCAATATATATATATATATATATATATATATATATATATATATATATCAAATACTAGGTTTTATAATGGCCAGACTTCTTTCCAGTAATTTAAGTCTATTACAGGTATTTTATCTATATTTTCGCAATTATATAATGGATTATTATAGTTAATTTGTTCGAATGCCCTACACTGAATATTTTTTACGTTAGAATTATCGCATATAAGACGAGCCATCGACGCGGACTTTATTTCCCTTAATTGTGCTGAAAATTAATATAAATTTATTAGCATATTTTTCAAGTCGAATTCCTTATTTTGTGAATTCAAATTTTATTTGTTAAAAGTTACCTGATGTAAACGAATGTGGGGTATCAGCAATGTCATAAAAATATTTATCTCCCACTCTAGTTCTATAAAATTGTTCGCCGATTATACATTGAAATGTAGGTCCCAAAATGGAGTCGTGAACGTTTTTCTCCATCGATCCGCCAACAAACAAATCGATATCATCAACATGTTCGTATATTGATTTCAGTAAATTTATGCGCTGAAAAATATCAAAGTATTTTGAAAATTTCTCACAAATTCTGTATATTAAAAAGTGTTATAGAATAACTTACATCTTTTGAAATTTCTTTTGATAAATCTTCAAAACAATCGGCTTTTTTCAATCCGCAAATCGATCTATAAACGAATTATTTATATAAATATATTAACAACATTATTTTTAAACAAAATTTAATTAAAACATATTTTTATATAAACTATAACCAACAAATGATAATTAAGTAAAAGTGTGAAAATTACATTATTTGTTGAATTTTATACCTGTATGTATTGTAATTTGCTAATCCATGGTCTCTTCCTCTTTGTATATCGAGTGCAATCAGATCTATACCGGATTTATTGGTAGATTTAAATAAATAATTCGATATTTCTGAACTGCAACGTGCACCTGCTTCCATAGCTGACTGACTAATAGCTCCCCTTAAGATGGCTTCTAAACCATTATCATAATACTCTAATAGACTTGGATTGAGAAAATGTTCACTCAATCTATAAAAAAATGATTCTAATGTAAAAAAAAAACATTTTCAAGTCGATATAACTCGATTTTATATTATTATAACCTGAATCGTTCAGCATTATTATAATTATCGTTATATTGTAATTGAATATCGTGTGGAATAAGAGTGTGGAAGAATCTAAAAGCCGCTGTTGCAAACGAATTGATAATACCAGGATTTATATTGAAATCATAATCAAACGAATATAATCCCACTGGAGATATTTTGTGATGCATTACATATTTTTTACCTGTAAAAGATTTATTTATTAATATTTTAACGAAAATAAAAATATAAAGAATATATTATAGACACTACACCTATACACAATGGTAACCATTCTTGATATGTTATGTGTTGTATTTCTGCTATTAAAATCTTTCTTGATACTTGAAACAATTTTTCATCATCCCAATGAGGATTTATAGAATATAATGAATCTGAAATTCTATTATGCTCTCTAGCTAATAATGTCTGTAATGCTGCTAATAATGGCGTCTGATTAATTCTTGCGTCTCCTGAATATTGCATTTTTATTTTAGTAATTAATATTATTTGTATGTACCATAAATAACAATAAAATATTTCGTACCTCCAAGATAACATGGGCATTGTCCACCTGTAATGCTGCTATCACAGTTTTCATTTGGATTCGTTGTTGTCGGTAAAAATTTTTTAGAAGTTAAATGTAATTTTCCTTTGGAAAAGGATCGTAATCTATCAGTTTCAGTAATGTTCGAAGAGTATATTGGAGAACCATCGAGAAAATTCGATACCGTATTCATCTTTAATAATTTAATTAAAAATAAATATTTTAACATAAAGTTTTGTAATATTATGAATATTAAATGTTATTACTTGTTGTGCTGGTCCTAAAGAGCCATCAATTGTAGGAGCGGTTACACTTCTAACGAAATTTAAACATCTGATTTTTCTCTGTGAATAGAAAGCATCATCATAGGGTACAATGATTGGAGCACACGAAGATGGTCTGTGCTCTGGATATATTTCTGCTGAACCATCATTCGAACAACATTGAACACCACCGGTACCTGATTGATATATAATAAAAATGCATTTTCCTTTTTATCATAATATATTTTATATTGAATTTTAATTATTACTGCACTGTTCCATAGTTCTTTGTGATAGATCATGAGCAACAAATTGACCCCATTGCACAGCCATATTAGTCATGATAGAACTATATTTTTGAACATTTCTAAACATTCGATCCGATAAGAGTCTTGAGGATGGCAAATTATTACCGCTTTTAGACTTTGGTAAGCTGTATAAACCTATAATATAATAATTTAAATTTGATATTAAATTTTGAATGAATTCATGAGTGAATTGTTATACGAATTTATATTAACCATCGTTATAATTTGGTGTAGTTATTCTTGTGAAATGTGAATTAGCAGAACCCCACAACGGTCTCATTGGATTATTGCATTTACCATCGTATGAACGAAAAGCTGATGTCATTGGACATATTGGAGGATGAGAAAACTTCGGAACTATGAATTCACGCGCTTCTAAAAATGCTAAGAATGTGTTTGGTGTCACAAAAGCACTGAAAATATTAAAAATCAATTTATTTTATAATATTTTCTATTATTTTTTTTTTTCGAATAGAATTTTATTTACCATGAAGATATTTTGTTTTGTAGTATTTTTGTCGCCAATAATATGGCTTTAGAATGTTTCCACGCTTGTTCCGTTTCCGATTCCATTGGATTTGTGAAAAAGAGATTCATCGCTGATGATTGAAATGTTTCACCAGTAGGTTGTTGATCCAATTCGATAGATCTTTTCAATAATTTTTGACTTTGTTTTAAGCACAAATTCACATCAGTCTGTGTAACAATTTTTGGGTATGCTATTAAAAAATACATCTTAAATTATATATATATATATATATATATATATATATATATATATATATATATATATATATATATATATATATATATATATATATATATATATATATATATATAAACAAATTAATTTTTAAACACATATATAAGTTTCTATTTAATTTATAAAGCACACATTAAACATTAATATAAATATAAAATTATTTAATGACAAACTTACCTAATATATTATCCGAATAATCGTATTTATTTCCTAAATAACTTTCTTTGCATGCTATTTTTGGAAAATATTCTTGCACTAGAGAATCCCATTCCCGACAATATATTATATTATGTCCTAATATCACAAACAGTAAAAAACCACTACTGATAACTATTTTATACATATTGTCATTTAAATATAATTGATAAATATGTTAAATGACCACAGTGAATAAATATCGAAGAATCAAAACGTATTTCAATTTTACCGAATATATATATAAGCTTTTGTACATGCTTTATCTCATTAATGTAAAAATCAGTTTGATATTAGTACAAAATTTGCTGGTTTTATAACAAAACATGCAACGTTAGCCAATTTTATTAAAACTAATTTTTACCTCAATATTCTTTATAATATATAAAATAGAATATTATTCAATATTTTTCTTAACAATATATTAAATTAGTATTTACTATTATAAATACTAATTTAATATATTTTATTATTGAAAACTTTTTAATATTACTTACATTATAAATAATGACTCTTTAATTTTGTAAATTAAGAATAAAAATTATGAAAATCCTAGATTTCTGATGACACTAATCAATAGACACTATTTTATTATAAATTATTTCGCAGGCGCATTTTTCAACATGTAAACTATAATAATTTTCATTATTAGAAATTTTATAAGAATGAATATTATTAAAAAAATATTATTCCTGCAATGTTTATTATAACTTCTTTATTACATTAAAAAATAACACCAATGATTTTGTTATAAAATATATCCTTTATTATCAACTACTTATTTTTGTAAGAATTACGACTAGACAATTAACAAAAAATACACTACGCTTAACTTTTAAGGTCACATCATGAAAATCAGTGATATAATAATAAAAATAGTGACAATAAGATACGAAATAACAATAAAAATTGATTAAAGTAATGTTTCATTTTAATTTATATTAAAAATATGCAATAAATTATCAATATATATATATATATATATATATATATATATATATATATATATATATATATATATATATATATATATATATATATATATATATATGGTATACGGTTTATTGTTCATTTTAATTCTTTGCTATTAAATACTATTCGAAACTAAATACATTACTAAAATAAACAGTGATAACTGAAACATAATATAATTGATTAATTAATAAAATTAATGTGTAATTTTATACATATATTTACAAGGCAGAGTATGATTATCGATCGATTAAACTATATGATAGATGTGTCAATATAGAAATTATTGAATAATTAAAAAAAAATATTCATATTAATTATTAGACAACGATATTAATATTATGTAAAACATTTTAAATTAAGAAGAAAATTGTTTTACCTTTTAATTTTATGAACATGTAATAATTTTCTTTCACATTCTAGATCTTAAATTACAAAACTTATATTTCTCAACAACAAAAAAAATATTAATTTTAAACTATAATATTATAAAGATTCAGAATAACGAAATATAAATATATATTTTTTATTTTAATAACAATATCTATATCAATTATTCATATGTATTATGGCAATATAAATAATTTGCCGAAAAAATAGTTTTTACATATTTTTAGACAATTACATTACATAATATAATATATTCGGATGCTTATTAATACCATCTAAGACTAAAATCTAATTTCTTCATGGCTATTGTTGTGTCGAAAATGATATCCCATAATTTACTTGAAATTCCAAAACCTGTAAATATAATATGATTAATTTGTTTTTATCATAAATATTAAGAAAAAAAACATATGATTAATGTGAAATTAATGTGATCCGCATTTTTCATAAATGAAATATATTTATTACAAACGATAAAAATAAAATATAAAACGACGATAAACAGTATTATTAGAATTTATCAAATAATGTCGATTCACGTTTCATCTATGAGTTTTATGTCACGTATACTTTTTTGATAAAATTACGATATCTGATAAGGAAAAAAACTGCATACTATTTTTAATACGTAGGTAAATTGAAAAAAAAAATATTTTTAAAATTAGCATATACGTGAAAATACTATAGTTATTAAATATTTCGTATTATATATACATTAGAATAGTTTGTTTTTAAATAGTGAATTAGAAATAAAATTATTCTAAAGAGAATCATTTATTTATAATAAAAAAAAAGTTTCTGAGGAACCAAAGTAAGTATAAAAACTTTATAATTTGAATGATATCCATATTCAATTAAATATATATATTTAATAAGCTACTTTTTTTCCTATTAATCTAAAAACTTTTTAAAAAATTAACAATATTATTAGTAAATTAAAAATAAAAAATTGTTTCATTAATCATTAAAAATATAAAAAGAAATAAAAATTATATAAAATTTTAACACCACTTTTTCTTTTTAATCCAAAACACCTCTTTTTCTTTTTAATCCATTATCCGTGTAATCAATCATTTATTTTGCTATTTTATCAATATTTTATAAAAGGGATTTAATGTATTTATTTATTACAAAATAAGTATTAATAATGATAAATTCTAATTCTATTAATACTATTTTGTTATGAAACTAATATCTAATATTATAAAATAAAAATATATTTTATCTATTCGCAAATAAAAATAGAAAAATTACTAAAATTTTTACCTCAACGAAAAATATATTTTTTATAGTTTCGTAATTTTCAATTTAATAGATCATTTTTATATCAAAACACCGTTAAATATAAAGTACATTATTATTATTATAATTATTATTTAGTTTCAATTACTTTAGAAAATGACAATTTTAAAATAACAGAAAAAATGAAATAAAATAAATCTATCAAATTTTATAATCTCTTGAACGATTACTATTACCTTGAAACGGTTCTTTGAAATGATGACTAGCATGATATCGTTTCATCGAATACATGAAAGATCCATCGTCCGGCGATGAATTATGTATAAAATAATGTATCATGTCATATATTAAATATCCTGAAATTAAAAGAAACATAATGCAATTGAGTTGTGATCAATTTTTCTTTTCATTCAATTAAAATCTTACAAAATAATGTTGCAAATGTCTAACGGAAACGGATTTGTAAATAGTGATGTTTATGTAAATAATAGAAAAATAATAAAATGTTATCTCTGCATTTAAACCTAATATATGTTATGCACAAAGCAAATTTATCTTCATGGTAACCAAAGTTATCTTTTGTATACAATATAGATATTATTATATTATACTTATATAATATTACAATAGACATTAAATATTAATATAAGGACAATCTTGATATATTTTCGGATTTATAATAAGAAACTTATTATTTAAATAGCAAATAAAGTTTCCCATAAATTTATTAAATTTTTGATAATAGACATTAAATTAATAAATAGACTTTTCGATGCTAGACTTTTAGCATTTAGATATTTTTTTTTGTTAATATCGATTTAGTCACCCATAAGAAATTTAATTCGTTTAGATAAAAGTATATCTCAAATATTAAATAAAGTAATTACATTTTTTTTTATAATTGATTAATAGGTTTTAAATCATTTAATTAATTGTATTATTATACTTGTGTTCCTATATATATATATATATATATATATATATATATATATATATATATATATATATATATATATATATATATATATATATATATATATTATAAAGATAATAAAAATTATAATAAAATAATATATTTTACCTGTTAAACCTCCTAAAATCAGAACCTCACAATTTGTATAAAATATTTTGATGATATTATAAATTGCCAATAGAATTAACATAGCTGGAAACGGTGGAAAGACTAGACGTAATTCATCAAATGGTACCTATAAAATACAAATAAATTAATATTTTAATTCTATGATATGAAAAACAATATTATTTTAACAGTTTAAGTTCATCCAATACTTTTTTTAAATTTTATTTTTAAAATAGTATTATATGTAATCAATTATTTTTTTTAAATACTGTAAATAAAATATTTAATTAATAATTATGCTTATGTTAGTTTAGCGACTTATAAATATAATAATAGTTATAAATATATAATTTATATTATACCTTATGATGAAGTCCATGAATTAAGAAATGCAATTGTTTCCATATTATTCCTTCTCTAGGCTCATAGTGAAATATCCATCTATGAATCGAATATTCTAAGAGTGTCCAAAATAGTATTCCAAATGCAAATATTGTGCAGTATAGTAAAGTTGACATCTGCGGTTGAGAACATCTGCCTAATCAATCATTTATATTTTTACAAAATTTATATTTCATTTATCTATTTTTATTTGAATTTAATACAAAAAAAAAGTATATATCATATTATTTTTTAAATGCTATGCATATAAATATTGGGAAATATTGACTCATTATTAAAGAACATAGATCACGTAATATTAGATTGTCAATGCTATTGATAAATACCAAAAATTCTTATCATGCGAATGTTGTAATCACGTCAAACATTTATCAAAATCGCAAAATGTAATTAATTAATCTCAATGAAAAACGATGACCACTAACTAGGGTGACCAATTGTCCTTCTTTAAAGTGAATAAAGAAGGACAATTTTTAACTTACATCCTCCTTTGAAAAGTGTTCGCCATTTTGTATTTGATCAATTTTAAGGCTTTTCAAATTGATAAAATTGTTAATATATATATATATATATATATATATATATATATATATATATATATATATATATTTATATATATTTCACTTACTTTCGCATAATACTCGTTCGCTGTATGTGTAATAAATGCCATAAGTTATTATAGGCAACCAAAATATCGGCACTATATACCAGGCTGTATAAGTGCAAGCTTCTAATATTGGAGACGAAAACATCCTCAATTTTTTATCGACAGGACTATGAACCCATTCCAAATAATGAGGTCCTAATTTGTGTATTTGACTTAACATAGGCTTCGACCAGTCAACTAAATTCTGAAATTGATATTTTCAAAATATTGAAAAGTATTTTTTATAAAATATTAAGATTTTCTATTTTATACAAATATTACTCAACAAGTTTAGTAATATGAAATTTTCTCAGATAAATTTTAAATTTAACAATAAATGTATTAAAATATTCTACGAATTATACATATAAAAATAATTTTTATTAATTATTTATTTTTACAGTTTGTTCAACTTCTTTCAAATATAGTCTTACTTTCAACTTTATATTTTATTTTTTCAACAAATAGAATTAATTCAAAAATCGTAACAGACTCTTATTAAATAATAATTGATTGTAAAAATTAAAATTTTATATAATTGCTTCTCACTGTTTACTGTTGAATCTAGCAATTTATCAATAATGTTATCGAATTCGCACTATATTATTATATTATTAAGTCTGTATTGTTAAATGACAATGACTAAAGTAATATTTACTTCATTAATAAATATTAATTTAAATTAGATAAATAATATGAAAATGATAAAACCTCTATTTCTTCTAAATATTTAACCCTCTCCCTTCTTTTCTCATTTAATTTTATAGAATCAATTTCATTATTATTATTGTTTATTCCATTTTGATACTGCATATTATTATTCTGCATATGAACATTGTTCATCGTATATTTTTCTCTATTGATTCCATTCTTGATTTTATCGATTCCATTTGTTTCTGGTATATTTTTATATTGTTCCAGCATATAATATGCATAATCACTGTGTCCATATGCGTTCATCAAATATGTTATATCTTTATTACTTTTAGATTCTAATGTATTTGTACCACCAGGATGGTTTTTCATGAATTTTCTAATATTATATAGGTTTTTCTCGAAGTACACATTGAACGAATTGTCTTTCGGTTGTTTGGACATTTTCTTTTATCTGTTAAAACAAAACGATAAAATTATATGAAAACGATATACATATTTCCTTATTGATATTTTGATTTTATAATAAATGCGTTAAAAAGACCTTTAACAAAACTTTCTCTTATATATATATATATATATATATATATATATATATATATATATATATATATATATATATATATATATATATATACATACTAAAAAGTAGGATACCTAAAATGTCTACTTATTATTCTTCAATAACAAATAAATGACGCCATAAAATAAAAATATGTTTAGATGTTTACTTTCTACTATTGAATTAATTATTTAGGATTAGGCATCTTTTTTTCAGATTAAAATGTAAATTAATAAAAATTATATGAATTATTATATAATACAATATAACGTACATTCAAATATTATACATTTCGAAATTAATATGTTTACAAATAAATATATTTACATAAATAAAATAGATAAAAATAATGTCCTATTTTTAAGCGGAATTTTAAATAAAAACAACAGATTTTACTATGCAAAATACTAAAATATATATATTTTTCTATTATATGTTATATAATATTTTATTAATTACAATATTATTGAGAATATATTTTAAATATTTTAAAATAATATACATAATATTGATTATTATCCATAACCAGATCCTTTCATTTTAAACATATTACTTAAGTGTTAGTTTTCTAAAGAATATTTTTTCCATGAATGAATTTAATAATTTTTATTATTTATATTTCAATATAATTTAGTTTTTATAAATCATATTGAACATATTCATATAATATAATTTGATAAATAAATATTATTTCAAAGCTAGATTTATATACTTATTTATTCTTAATAACAATTAAAATATAAATGTAAAATTGAGTATGTGTAATATTTAAGCTTTTCTAATATTTTAAAATGGATTTACTAAAAAAAATATATTCCAAAAGCAAATAAGTTAAATATTATATCACAAAATTATAAACGCAATAAAAATCGTTTTCTCTATTTTATTTTGTCAAACCTAATTATTTTTTTAATCTGTCACAAAACTAAATTAATATGTTATTATTATTCAAAAAAAGAAATGGTTACTAATGGGTTGAATTATTTTTTAGGATTATCTTATAATTTAATATTCAGAAAATTAGTTACCGTAATCAAAAAATATTTTTTTTATTGAAAAATGAATTATTGAATTTCTAATATGAGAAATCAATATTTAATCAGTGTTAGTTAATTTTCACATACATTTTCTGAATTAATATTATGCTGAATATTCTTAATTAAATATTGAAAAGAATATATATCACTAAGGTAAAAAAGTAAAATTCAGTAAGTACACTATGATTAATAATTTTGTCAATATTAATAATA
The DNA here is from genome assembly GCA_024500535.1 of Leptonema lineaticorne. Taxonomy (NCBI): domain Eukaryota; kingdom Metazoa; phylum Arthropoda; class Insecta; order Trichoptera; family Hydropsychidae; genus Leptonema; species Leptonema lineaticorne. Next base: position 5,196,687 of record JANIJI010000013.1, on the reverse strand, counting down.
TATCATAAAAAAACATTTTTAAGTAGATTAAATTTCAATCGATCGTCAATAAATATTCTTGTGCAAACCTTATAATAATATATAAAGCAAAAACAAAACTTTATTTATCACTATAGAAACACAAATTAAATACAAAATAAAAATTGAAACTTACATATAATACATATATATATATATATATATATATATATATATATATATATATATATAAAATGAAGTGTCACTAAATATCAGTCTAACAGGTGATACGTTTTCAAAATTCTTACTATTTCTGATATATTTCTTTGTACTGCCTAAATGGATATATATATATATATATATATATATATATATATATATATATATATATATATATATATATATATATATATATATATATATATATATATATATATATAGAGTTCACTAGATAATCTCCTTTATCTCGTGATAATGATAGTAGTATATACGTATTTATTCCATCAATGACAAACTAACATAAGAATATCGAAAAATAATTATATAAAAGTTTTACTTTGAATTTTCTTGATGAAGCGTCGTCTACATCTGATTGGCGAAATTATTTCGTGATGTGTTCGTTGCTGTATGTCAGATGCAAATGTGATAATCCTTGTCAGTTACAATCAGTTAAATACTATCGGTTTTGAATAACAAAAACCAACGATCCAATTAGATAATATTACTTAACTGATGTGAAATATAATGTTCAATTATAAAATTCATATTTTTATGACTAAAAATAAGAGTGTAAACGTAATAATTTCCTGTTTCTTCCTGAGTGTAATATATGAATATGTAGGTTCTATGAGGAAAACGTGTTTTTTTTTTTACTTTTTAATCTGTCTATAAAAGTGTTTTTTTCTTTTTTACATAAAAAATTAAGATTGTAAAAAAAATCCAAGTAGAGAAGTCATATACATTTTTATAAATTTTGGGGGAAGGTACATGATTTTTTTACACATTGAAGTCACTGTGAAATTTTAATTATTTGCTTGTAATTGATCGATTAATTAGTAAATTTATTGTTTCATTCGTATATTTCAATTGAGAATGTGCAAGTATGCAAAATTTCAACTTAATTAGATATTGAGAAGTGGTCGAAAAATCGATTACAAAGAATCCACTCTAACAAACCAACAAACAAGCAAATAGCACAAGTTAAATAAAAATAGTAATTATAATTAAGTAAAATAAAAAAATATATTTTCTACATCGAATGTCTGTTAAAATCAGTTTAAAGGTTATATATTAAAATATATTTTCGTACATAAGCATCATTCTAGATATTTATTTGAGCGCTTCTTATAATCAAATGATGGAATATTAATTCGTTATATTTAATTAGGTTTTTATGTATGACCTGCAATTTTTCTCATTTTATATTATTATTGAAAATATATGGAACTGTAAATATTTGAAAACAATTTATAAAATATTCATATATAGAAGTTGCCAATAAATTTTATTATTGACGACTAAAAAATAATAAATTATTACAAAAATATGAAAAGTATTTTCATTTTTTAAACGAATTATTTAAAATATTCGACCTTTGGATTTACTATTTAATTAACATTTTGTTGAATATTTCTTTTAATATTACAAAAAGACTTTTCTGATATATAAAAAATTTGTCATTTTATTAAAAAGAGAATTTTTTCTATTATAAAAATTTTAATATTTTAATGAAATTTTTTAAACTTTGTTTCTAAACTTTTTATACGTATAAAATGATTATTTAATGTTTTAATTAATTTAATTACATTACATTACTTGTATATTTTGTATTAGCCTAATAACCAAATATTACGAAAAAAAGAAAATATTTCATGTGTGTTTCTTATCTATAGTAAATTTTAATGAAAATATGATTTTGTGTAATGTTTACTATGTGTTATCTATTGGCATGGTTATTCATAATCGATACAGCTCATGTATGTTTTCAGTTATAAGTCATTGATTACTTTATAAATTGAAAATATGTATAATATGTTAAAAAAAAAATAAAATCATCTTATACAATACTTCCAGAAATCTCTTATCAATTTATGAATGTGAAGTAAAAAAAAACTATTTCAACAATTTAACGGTGTTTTTATCTTTTTATATCCTAATAACAATAAAAGTTATATGCATTTTAAATACTATAAATGTCAAAAAAATATTTAATAATATAAAACTCTTTCAAGTTTAAAGTGGAGAAATGCAACATTAATTTGTAAACCAATTCATTATTGTATAATCTATTTAAAGCACGATATATAATATTTAGTTGCAATAATACTGCAATATCTTTATTATTATATATGCTGTACGTATATGGTATATATATATATATATATATATATATATATATATATATATATATATATATATATATATATATATATATATATATATATATATAAATATATAGATTAACCAACTTCAAATTGTTTTCCTCGTGATTATAATTCGCAAACTCTGATTGATCTCTTTTATTCACAATAATTTACATATTTATTATTCAACTTTTTACAGATAAATATGAAAAAATAAATAATGCATTAAATATAAATCATATTTATAAAGAAACACGAACCTTACATGTTTTTTTTATTTAAAATACAATCTGGAAATTTAATCTCCTCTGTAATTACATATTATGTTGTTTTTATCGCAGTGCATTCATATGCAATATATGCTGATTTTGTACATTGATCAAAGTTTCATATATAATAAAAAAATGTTTAATCCTTTTGTTGTGCAATATTTATTGTAAATATTTTAATATTAAACAATTGCACTAGATCACATTGTTACAGGATATGACACGACGATAGGTGGTGTATGAGCAACTGGTGAATCTTCTTTCCAAGCAGTCAAATTCATTCTAACTATTTCACTACAAGGTTTTATTGGATTACTGAAAAAAAAGCAAAATATTAGTCTGCATGTACCAAAAAAAAAAGTGAAATATAAATAATTAACTGACAATCCAGGGAAGATCAATGTAAAACCGATTGGTTGAATTTCTTTGACACCGTCTCCACTATCACAAAACATGGCCGACACAGTCGCTTTTCTTATTTCAGCCAGTTGAGCTGAAAACGTTGCATTGTTTAAAAATAAATTCAGAACAATCTATTTGGATTTAACGCACCTTCAGTAAAACCGGAACTTTTGTTTTCGAACCAGAAACGATCAGCTTTTTTGCTTCTCAAGAATTGATCGTTCATTATACACAGGAATGTAGGACCTGCTTGGGCACCTGGTGCTAAAGCTTCTAAAGATCCACCGACAGTCAAATCCACATCTTTATAATCAGTATATAGTTTCTTTAGTAAAGCTATATTCTAAAATATTTTAAAAATTAATTAATCAAATATTAGAACACAAATAAGTCAATGAAATTTCAGTGAATAATACAGATAAAATACTTCAGCACTGATAAGATCTCCATAATCTTCAAAACTTTGCGCTTCCTTGATTCCACAATATTTTCTATAATCGTTATAATAACTGAGAGCGTGATCTCTGTCTCTTTGAATATCTGCTGCCCGAAGGTCGATTCCAAATTGTTTTCCACAGGCAAAAAGTTTATCTGTAACCTATTATATATACAACGTATAAGAATATTTATCAGAAATAATATTTAAAGTTTTTTTTATTAATTTTTTATAATAATATAATAAAAATAATTCATAAAACCTGTTCAACGAATATGTTATCTGTTTCTTCGAGATTTTGGGTAATCATGCCCATGGTTAGAGTTTCCAAATTATTGTATTTTTCAACCACTTCAGGTCTATGAAGCCAGTCAGATAACGAAATTGATGATGTCGTTTGACGATTGAAATCCATTAATCTTGAAAGAAAATATATTTTTAATATATACTATTTATAAACATTGAGAATTCTTCAAATTCAATGAATATTTATAAAAACAAGAATTATTTATCAATATAATTTTTAAATTAATATGAAATTTATTTTTCCATAACACAAATATATGAGTTAATTTTAATATATTTTATTTGTTAAAATATACTTAATCATGCCCATGATATGAGTATGGAAAAATCTGTATGCAGCATGAGCGTGCTCATTTGAAACAGATGGAGATACATTAGGATCATAATCGTCAACAAAGCCAGTGATATTAGAAATTATTTTTGCATCCAATAAATTGCGACGCCCTAAAAATATTTTAAATGAATACAGATTGAAATATGCAATAAATTTTAATAAAATATCATATAATAACTACCTAAGAAAATAGGCAACCATTCGTAATATGAAATACGCTGATATGCAGCAATCAAAATACGTCTCGCTTCCTGATAAAGCTGTTCATCGCACCAATGAGGATTTATTTGTGCCAACTCTGTGGCTATTCTATTGTGTTCTCTGACGAATAAAATTTGCATGATTGCTAATTGTGGATTCTGATTAGACCTAGAATCACCTATTCTATTTTTTAATATTTATTTAAATATACTATATATAAAAATTCATCATATTTTGTAAACAACAAATTTCTATTTCCTATATTGTCTCATAGTTTTCAAATATTATAAAAAAAATACCTGTTTTATAACAAATATTTTCTATTCCTCCTTTCCAGCTACATGGACAATTATCTTTCAAATTTGTTTCCTTTGGAGCAAATATGTGATTATTTCTTATTTCAACTGCAAGTTTCCCACCAACAAAACTTCTAAGCGCTCTTGCCATTTCATCATTCAATCCATAAACATTTGATAAATCTAAATAATCTGTTACAGCATTAATCTATTTTTAACATAGAAATAAATACAATGTTACTAATGCAGAACACCACAAAAAAAAAATCTAAATCAAATTTAACCTGTTTTGCTGGTGTTTGTCCTAAGGAACAACCCATATCTCTATCAGTAACTGTTCTAGTGAAATTCATGCAAGTCAATCCTGCTTTTCCCATTGTTGGGTCGTCTTCTGGAATCTTAACCGGATAACAATATCTTCCTCTTTTGGAAACATATTTACTGTCAGGTGTGCAGCATTCAAAATCTAAAAACATTTCTTATATATTATTAATGCTGAATAATTGTTACTATTATGAAACTTCAATAACACTTAAAATTAATGTTTGTAAAATACTTATGACATCAACATAAGACAACTAATGGTAAACATATTAACATTAAATAATGATAATAATTATTAGTGTTTGTAATATTTATACTTATGAGTTCAACTTTGTGGCTTAAAATACACATTTTTATTATCTAATAATTAGCATTAATTAAAAATATTAAAATTCATATAAGCAACAAATAAATATCGAATATTTAGAAAGATATTTTTAAAGATATCGAGTCTCATTGATATCTAGTGGCTTTTTGAAAGATTCAATAAAAACAACATTGTTATCCATTACTATAAGAAATAACAATTTGAAATACACTAGTCGTTATTTTTTTTTTATTCATCATGTGCTATTTTACCGTGTTCTGGTTCTTTTAAAAGCGACATATCATGAGCCATAAATTGTCCCCAAAACATAGCATTGATATTCCATAATGTATTTTCTTTTTGACCCGTTGGAAATACTGTAACACGAATTTTACGAGATGACGGAAGTGGTTTATTATCATTTGTTCTCCTTGGCATTCTTATTCCTATAAATGTGAAAAACAAAATTATTCATATAATAATGTGAAAAATAAAATATTAAGATGTTTTATAGTAGCAACTGTATAATTATATTTATTCAGATGTTTTTTTTTTTTGAGTAAAAAAATAACTACAAGAAATAAAATATTACCATCTCCATATTTAGGAGGTAAAAGTCGTGTATATGTCGCATTGGGAATACCCCACTCTGGATGTTCTAGATTATTACAGGAGCCATCGAATCTTCTATAAACTGTTGTCGAATTACATGGGGGAGCTTTATAACCACAACTTGGAGGCATGAACTTTTCATTTCTAACGCATTATTGGAGAATTATCATATGTGAAATTATTTAAATAAAAAACAACAATTATTTGAACCTTTTTGGTTTATAAATTTTTTTCGCTTCCACCTGGTCAACTTCATCAGAATTGTTTGCAATACTCCATGCAGAAGAAGATGCCGATGAACTTGCTCCTCCACTACCGCTACTAGCCGAGGAAGAAGCTGAAGATCCAGATTTTCCACCTTTACCACCAGATGAAGATGAAGATGAGCTCGAGGATGAAGCTGCAGCCGTTCCATTATTTGGGTTTCCACCTGATGATGATGATGATGACGAAGAGGAAGAGGTACTAGAGGAAGAACCAGGCGAAGAACTTGATGAACTAGAACTTGAGGATGAACTAGTAGAATTTAGTTTATTATCTATTCCACTTGAACCAGATGCTGATGACGATGTGGATGTCGAACCATTTGGATTTGGAATAGGAAATAAACAAGGGGTTGGTGGAGGAACCGGTAATTTAATTGGATTTACAGGTTGTATTTTTATTGGAGTTGGAGGTTTTATGGTTTTTGGAGTTGGAGGTTTTGTTGTTGTTGAAGTTGGAGGTTTTATAGTTATCGGCGCTGGATTAACTTTAATGTTAGAATAATCATTGGGAGATGGTTTTATAGTGGTATTTCCCGCAAACACTATATCGACGAACCACAAAAAAAATAAAATATGTAATTTGTACTTCATATTGATTATGTGTATTCGATCTTTGTGGAAGAAATAATGAGTGTAAAAAACATTTTTTCCATATATATATTAAAAAAGAACCACGCTTCTCATAAACATGACTTTTTCATAAATTAATATTTTAATAACATCAGCTGTTCAAACACAATTTCTTCTCTTTTCTTCGTTTATAATTGCTCAAGTGTAAAATTTAATTTGTAAAATGTTATACCACATAACTCATTAAGTTCACATTGTATCAAAAACTGCAACAGATAATAAATTATGTGATTTTTAAATTTATTATTATTACATATAAATAATAAATATTAAATCCCAAATACTTTTTCTAATACAAATTTATTTAAACAAATCTTCACAAACATTTATTTATTATTATTTAATTATCAATAAAGAAGAAAACCTCTTTTATTGTAGAATGCAATTAAATTAAATTTATATAAAGTGTTTATAATTACTCATTTAACATAATTTAAAAGAAAAAAAGTATTAACTATAATATTAGTTATATTCGATCGTATATAAAAATATTTTTATTAGAATTCAGTTGAGAATGATTTGTCAGAGTAAAAATATTTTTAATTTATACTTTCCAAAACGTTAAATTCATAGAAGGAATTTCGTTGCATGGTTTAAGCAAATTGCTGAAAAAAAATGTAATTTTATAAAACTAATATCCATACATATATAGTCACAAAAAAAATGTTAAAATTAAAATTACAAATTATCCAATATTAATGTAAATCCAATTGGTTGCATATTGGTGATACCATCACCATTATCACAGAATAATCTACTAACACTTGCCTTTCGAATTTCCTTCAATTGATCTAAAAATAAAAATAAAATACATTAACAATTTTTATTTTTGTTGACATTCTAAATATTTAAAATATTTATAAAATATTGCCTTTACTAAATCCAGCTGTTGGGTTTTCAAACCAATATTTATCTGCCTTTCTGCTTCTCAAAAATTGCTCATTTAAAATACAAAGAAAAGTGGGTCCTACTTGAGCTCCATCAGCTAAAGATTCCAATGCTGCGCCAACACTTAAATCAACATCTCTATAATCTTTATATAATTTTTGAAGTATTTTAAGTTTCTAAAATTCGTGTCAAAATATAAAATATTTAATGAAATATATATATTAAAATTTATTGGATTTACATCATAAAAACATTGTTACTAAAATCAAAACAAAAAAAATATACCTCCTCAGGTATAACATCTCCATAATCATCAAAGTTTTTAGCCTCTTTAAGACCACAGAATTTTCTATAATCATTGTAATACGCCAAAGCATGATCTCTATCTCTCTGAATATCTGATGCTCGTAAATCAATACCAAATGTATTTCCACATGCGAATAATTCATCAGTGATCTATTTATAATTTGTAAAAATAAATATAAAAAATAATATTTATTTTAATATTAATATAAAATCATTATATCATCTAATATAACATAATTCATTATTACGCAACTAAAATATATATAACATATTAAACAATCTAAATTAAAGTCTTACTTCTTTCACAAATTTATCATCTGTTTCTTCTAAATTTTGAGTCACCATACTTAGAGTAAGTTTTTCGATTTCATTATTATTATTTTCCAATATTTGTGGTCTGTTAAACCATTTTGATAAAGAAAATGTAGAGTCAACATCTCTATTTGGTTTCAACATTCTACAATTGATTTCAATTTATAATTATAAAATAATTTTATAATATAAAAAAAATAAAACATTGATATTCATACCTAATATTGCCAACAATATGAGTGTGGAAAAATCTAAATGCACTGTGAGCATATTCGTTGGTTATTGCTGGATTTAATTTATTGTCGTAATCATTAATGAAACCTAAATCTTTGTATATAATTTTATTATCTAAAAGATTTTTGGTCCCTATGATCAAGAGGAATACAAAATATAACTAATTAATTATCAATTTATGCTATATTTCTAAAATATTGATTATTTTCCAAACCTAGAAATATTGGCAACCATTCGTAATATGTAATTCTTTGATATTCAGCGATTAATATACGTCGAGCTTCCTGGAATAGTTTTTCATCATTCCATTTTGGATTTAATATCGCTAATTCGTTTGCCAATCTGTTGTGTTCTTTAACAAATATCAATTGTAATATAGTTAGTTGGGGGTTCTGATTCGATCTTGAGTCACCTAGAAAAATACAATATCACTTAGCATAAATATTATTTTGTATTAAATATTTTTTTATAAAATTTATGAAACCAGTTTTATAACAAATATCCTCATTATTCATGTTACAACGACAATTGTCCTGTACATTAGTTTCATTTGGAGCAAATATTCGACCGTTTCTCACTTCGACGGCAAATTCACCATCTCTAAATGCTCTTAAACCACTTGCCATTTCCTTACCCAAACCATAAACGTTAGATAAATCGAACCACGAAGTTACTGCATTTATCTGTAAATATGTAACTTATACAATTTGCACATATATTTCTAAGAAATTTAAAATTTAATAAGTTTTATAATATTTAACTTGTTGAGCAGGCCGTTTTCCAGAAGAACATCCTAAATCTTTATCTGTTACTGTTCTAGTAAAATTCATACATCTTATACCGGCTTTTCCCATAGTGGGATCATTAATTGGAATTTTTATAGGATAACAAAACTTACTTTTACTTCTCGTATATATTTTATTGTCTTTACAACACTCAAATTCTAAAAATGTCAGAAGTTATATATTTTATAATTATAATAAATAATCTTTATAAGAATGAAATTACTAACCAATATCAGGTTCTTTTAATAAAGATGTATCATGAGCCATAAATTGTCCCCATTGCATAGCGTTTATATTCCATAACGTGTTCTCCTTTTGGTCTGTTGGAAACACTTCAACTCTAATTTTTCTCACATTTGGCAAAGATGACATACCATCAAAGCTTTTTCTTGGTGTTCTAATACCTTTAAAATTGATATAAAAATACACAATAAATAAATTATAAATAATCGAGAATGAATTATATTTTAAGTACACTAAATTCAATTCAGGTACTGTTGACAACAAAATCTAATCTTATAAAACATTTGTTCAACGTTAATTTAATAGTATAATAAGTAACACTTATATTGAATAGACGATAAAGTATAGTATTTATCCTCAGCTCACCATTTCCATATTTTGGTGGCAACAGTCTTCCATATGTAGAGTTTGGAAGTCCCCATTCAGGATTTATTATGTTGTTACACGAACCATCAAATGTTCTATAGAGATCTTTAGAATTACAAGTAGAAATTCTTCTTCCGCATGCTGGCGGAATAAACTTTTCTCCCCTGAAAATAAAATTAACAAGCGATTAATTAGTCGATTACTTAATGCGTTATATTTTTATTTCTTTATATTTCTTTTCAAAAAAGATTAACAAATATCTGATTAAAAATATTTCTATTTTAGGTTATTTGTGTTATTTTAATTGCATTTCAATGTCATCTTTTTTATTTATAATTCATCATATATCAAGTAATTAATATGAATTTTATAATACTCACAATGAGATATATAAGTTCTAAAATAACCTTTTCACTGTTATTCTAATTTTAAATAAAGCACAAAAACATTATAAAAAATCTTATATTTACTTTTTAATTTTATAAATTTTATCTCGTTCAATAGAATCAATTTCATCAGAATTTTCATCGGAATTCACTTTTGTTGGAGCAATTCTAGTTGGTGTTAGTGTAGTTAAAGGTGTTGCAGTTGTTGTTATTGTGGTTGAAGGTGTTGCAGTCGTTGGTATTATGGTAAAAGTTGTTTCAGTGGTAGTTGTTGCAGTTGAAGGTGTTTCAGTCGTTGATATTGTGGTTGAAGGTGTTTCAGTGGTTTTTGTTGTAGTTGAGGTTATTACAGTTGTTGAAGTTGTAGTCGAAGGTGTTGCAGTTGTTTTTGTCGTAGTAAAAAATGTAGTAGTTGTACTTGGTACAGTTGGAGATATTACAGTGATTAATTTTGTTGTTGTACTTGATATAATTGATGTTGTTTCAGTTGTTTCACTTGATGGAATTTTCGTAGTTCGAGTTATTTTTGTTGAAGCATTATCGTTTTCGCTACGTCTATGACTATTTTTACGACTCTTATCATTATCACGACCACGACGTCCATTGTTTTTTCTTCCAATACCACGTCCACGGTCATGTGAACCAGTGTCCCTGTCTTTTGATATATTTCTACGATTATTTGGTCGACCTCTTCTACCACGTTGTGATTCTATCTCCGAAAAATACAAACATAATAAAAATAATAAAAACAACCACGTTATTTTTCTCATCTTGGATATGATGTTATTTATTACTTTGTCAAATTGATGAAATTGTACAGAATTTATATGCATATATATTTTCTGTAACATGTTTGCTATAGAATAATTAATCGATGTACATATGAGAAGTTGTCATTTTGCAAACTGTACAAATAAGTGATGCTTAAATCGATCAAAGCATGTAAAAATGATGTGACTTTACTATTTATTATATCTTGAAAAATTGAAACAATCTTACATATTTTATAATTATTTATTGTATATGTCAGTCATTATTCATTATTTCTCAGCCTAAAAATATTTCATGTATTCAATATAAATTTTGATTTAAATATTGGATTTGTATATTTTATACAATGGATTCAATTTCTTTTTTATTTATGCGTTCTTTTATTAAATCTAGAAATATAATGTTTATATTTTTTTATTTCATACGTTCTGTTTATTATTGGTTGTTATTTCATAGCTATTCTTTCCAGAGAGTTAAATTCATAGAAGGTATTTCATTACACGGTTTAGGAGTGTTGCTGAAAAATAATAGATAACATAAGATTTTCAAGTGCTCATATGTGATACAAATTATATAAAATAATAAATAAAAACATACAAACTGCCCAATATTAAAGTAAATCCAATAGGTTGTAGATTTGTGATTCCATCACCATTGTCACAAAACATTCTTGTAACAGTAGCTTTTCTAATTTCCTTCAATTGACCTAAAAATGCAAAAAAATATAACAATTCTATCAATATATATATATATATATATATATATATATATATATATATATATATATATATAAATTTTACCTTCGGTGAATCCAGCTGTTGGGTTTTCGAACCAGTATTTATCTGCCTTTCTACTTCTCAAGTACTGTTCATTTAAAATACATAGGAAAGTTGGTCCAACTTGAGCACCTTCAGCTAAAGTTTCCAACGCTGCACCAACACTTAGATCAACATCTCTATAATCTTTATAGAATTTCTGAAGAGCCTGAAGTTTCTAGAATTCATTATTAAATTATTATAATTAACACATATTTTTTTTGTAAAATATTTAATAACTATTACCAAGTGGGCGTTAAAATATGACAAGCATTTTTAAAGTTAAACTTAGCTTCATATATAATACCTCTGCAGGAATAAGGTCACCATAATCTTCGAATTTTTTTGCTTCTTGTAAACCACAGAATTTTCTGTAATCATTGTAATATGCTAAAGCATGATCTCTATCTCTTTGAATATCTGCTGCACGTAAATCGATACCAAATTTATTTCCGCAAGCAAATAATTCATCAGTAACCTATTAACAATAAATTATATATATATATATATATATATATATATATATATATATATATATATATATATATATATATATATATATAATATCAATATTTAGCTTAATAAAACATTAAAAATAATTGTAAAAGAAAAGAATCATAAAAATTTACTTCTTTCACAAATTTATCATCAGTTTCTTCCAAATTTTGAGTCAACATACCAAGAGTAATTTTTTCAATGTCTTTATTATTGCCCTCTAATATTTGTGGTCTATTAAACCATTTAGACAAAGAAAATGTAGAATCTACATCTCTATTTGGTTTCAACATTCTACAATTGATTTCAATTTATAATTATAAAATAATTTTATAATATAAAAAAAATAAAACATTGATATTCATACCTAATATTGCCAACAATATGAGTGTGGAAAAATCTAAATGCACCGTGAGCATATTCGTTGGTTATTGCTGGATTTAATTTATTGTCGTAATCATTGATGAAACCTAGATCTTTATAAATAATTTTTTTATCTAAAAGATTTTTTGCGCCTAGAAATGATATAACAGTGATATATGATATAGGTACCAATAAATAAAATGATTTTTTATTTCATATTCAAGTATTTCAACCTAAAAATATAGGCAACCACTCATAATACGTAATTCTTTGATATTCAGCTATCAAAATACGACGAGCTTCTTGAAATAGTCGTTCGTCGTTCCATTTAGGATTTAATTTTGCCAATTCCCTTGCCAATCTGTTGTGTTCTCTGACAAATATTGTCTGTAGTATAACTAATTGTGGATTTTGATTAGATCTGGAGTCTCCTACGAAAACATATTTAAATCAAAATATTAAAATTTAGTATTGAAATATAATACATGAATTCGTCTTGTTTCATGATCAATAGATATTGAAGACCTGTTTTATAGCAAACATTCTCATTATTCAAGTTACAACGACAGTTATCCTGCAAATTAGTTTCTCTAGGAGCAAATATATAACCGTTTCTTACTTCTGTCGTCAGTTCGCCGTTTTTAAATGTTCTTAAACTATTTGCCATATCTTTATCCAATCCGTACACGTTAGACAAATCAAACCAGGAGGTTACAGCGTTAATCTATAAATATTTCATATTTATTTTTCCAATACGTATTTATTTATTTTTTAATTAATTACATTTTACCTGTTGTGCTGGTTTCTTTCCCTGCGAACAACCTAAATCCTTATCCGTAACTGTTCTAGTAAAATTCATACATCTAATGCCAGCTTTTCCCATTGTTGGGTCATTAGCTGGGACTTTTATGGGATAACAAAACCTACTTTTACTTCTTTTATATCGTTTATTGCCAGTACAGCATTCAAACTCTATAGTAAATAAACATGAATATATATATATATATATATATATATATATATATATATATATATATATATATATAATTTATATAAAAAATATTTACCAACATCAGGTTCTTTTAATAAAGACATGTCGTGTGCCATAAACTGTCCCCATTGCATTGCGTTTATATTCCATAATGTATTTTCTTTCTGATCAGTTGGAAATAATTCAACCCTAATTTTTCTAGCATTTGGTAATGGTCTTTTCTTATCAAAACTTCTTCTAGGCGTTCTTATATCTTTTAATTTATACAATATCGAATATAACATATAACTACATATAGTATTATATGGTATAGTAATTATTTCAAACATCTTTAACATACACATATGAATATGTATATATTAAATATTACAATAATTTTATTTTTTTATATAAGTCTTATATATTTAATACCAATATCTTACCATTTCCATATTTTGGTGGTAACAATCTACCATATGTTGAATTAGGAAGACCCCATTCAGGATTTATTATATTATTACACGAACCATCAAACGTTCTGTATGAGTTTTTGGAATCGCAAGTTGAAATCCTTTTTCCACATGATGGAGGAATGAATTTTTCTCCTCTAAAATTTAAAATTATATCAACTTTAATTGTAACACTTCTACAAAAATAGTTTTATTTTATTTTCACTAAAATTGATATTCAAATAGACTTTTTCGAAAAACAACACACAATTATAATAAAATGTAACGTTTAAGAAAGCCATTCAAATTATTATTTTATTGTAGCAATACTATAACCTCTTGAAAGAATATGTTTTCTTTTCTTCTTCCTGATCAACTTCATCAGAATTTTCATCAGAATCTGCCTTTGGTGGCGTAGTTCTAGAAGTTTTTGTAGTACTCGCTGTTGTTCTTGGAGTTGTTGATTGAGTTGTTTTCGTTGTAGAAGTTGGAGATGGGTATAAATTATTATTGGACTCTGGATTTTTTTGTGAAACTATTTCTATAAAGTATAAACATATTATAAGAAACAAAAACAGCCACGTTATTTTTCCCATTTTAAATGCTATGAAACCAATAACACTGAAAAATTATTTAGTAACCATAAAATTTATATATATTTTGAAAAATATATTTGCGTTAAAACAATTAATCAATGTTTATAAAAGTAAATATTGTAGCGCAAACTGTGCAAATTTTGTTATATATTTCAATATTTTCAATCATAAAACATTTTATGAGTATTGCATATAATATATGTCATGTAACATTCGTTTTATTATTTATGTGAAATATTGATCATTTTAGAATATACATAAACATCTCGGGTATGAACTATCTTCTTATTATTATTAGACTTCTTATTATTTAAAATTTAAAGAAAAAATATACTCTTAAATAATGTATGTGATATATATAATTTATTATAAGGCAAATTTCATGAAAATTTATATTACAAGAGAAAATTCTGAGGAATTTCATAAAATAATTTAAATCATAAAATTGAAAACTCGAAATAAAGTTGTAATTAGCGCAATGCTGTATAAGAGATTTATTTAAAATAAAAAAATAAATTTTATTTAAGTTTTATTAAACCATTCCCAATATTTGTCGATAAATATATGTATAATACCAATTTTATATTATTATTTTTAAAAGAGTAAAACTCATTATTGTATTTTTTTATTGATTTTCCTATAACCCATATAATATAAACACTTATTAATGTATTACTTCTTTCCAAGCTTCTAAATTTACAAATGGTATTTCACTGCATTCTTGTAGAGAATTACTAAAAATTTGATCGTGTTAGTGTTATATTACAGATTGTATATGTATTAATTTATCATTTATCACATACAATTTACGAAATATGAGTACAAAACCCATTGGCTGCATAGATGTAATTCCATCTCCATTATCACAAAATAATCTACTAGAACTAGCTTTTTTGATTTCTAATAATTGTTCTAAAAATAAAGAAATATATTTTATAATATGTAGAAATAAAAAAAATATTATTTTTATAACTTCAAATCAATACCTTTAGAAAATCCAGCTTCAACATGTTCATACCAAAATCTATCAGCTTTTCTAGTTCTAAGGAATTGCTCGTTTAATATATGAAGAAATGTCGGTCCAACTTGAGCGCCTGCAACAAAAGTTTCCAGCGAAGCTCCGACTGTTAAATCCACGTCTTTGTAACTCCTATATAAACTTTTTAACATTTCAATATACTGAAACGATAATATAATATGAAATTAAACGTATAATTTAATAATTCAAACTAAAAAATAAATACTTTTTCTGGTATGACATCTTTGAAGTCTTCAAAACATTGAGAGTCGTTTAAACCACTTAATTTTCTATATTCGTAATAATAAGCTAAACCATGATCACGATCTCTTTGAATATCGGCTGCTCGTAAATCAAGACCATATGGTCTTCCGCAGGCAAAGAGTTTTTCAGTAATCTGATAAATATATATAAATAATACTTAACAAAACATATATTTTGTCTAATTATAATTCAACAAAAAATAATCGTCATTTATGTCTTTTTAAACAAAATTTATAACTGTTTTTGTTATATTTAAATTAAAATACATATTTGACGATTTATAATTATAAACAAACATCATCAACAAATAAATTATCTGACTCTTGAACATTTTGAGTGACCATCCCTATGGTAAGCTTTTCAATTGTATTATCACAGCTTTCAACAATTGATGGTTTGTTAAAATGATCCTTTAATGACAAATATGATGTAATATTTCTATGACTGTCAAATAAGCTATAAAATAATATATACATAAATTTAATAAATAAAACATTTCAAAATAGTAAAGAGGTTATGTTAAAGTGATATTTAATATTTTTATAAGATAAAGTATTCTATAGAATCTTTACACACAAATTGATAATAAATTTCAAATGAATATTTTTCACTTATATTATAATTTTTTGAATACTTCTAAAATTATATACACAAACATCAATTCTATAAAATTTGGAAAAAACCTAAAGTATTTTATTTATTAAATAAATCTTCAAATGAAACTGTTAAGTTCTTACAAACAATAAAAATAGAAATATTTTAAGACACCGCATTTATAAAATTTTACCCTATCTTTCCTAGAATTTGAGTATGAAAAAATCTAAATGCAGCATGAGCATGTTCATTGCTGATTTCTGGATTTAAAGTGTCATCGTAATCGTTTACATAGTCTGTATTGGGATATATTATTTTATTTTTTTCTAAAATTTGCGGATCTGTAAATATTATTTCAATGTCAATATATTTTATCGCTTTCATGTTTATTGATAACATCGTTAAATGTTAAATATTTACTCAAAAGTATAGGCAACCACTCATAATACGATATGTGCTGATATTGAGCGATAGATATACGACGAGCTTCTTGAAATAGTCTCTCATCATCCCAATGAGGATTTATTTTATGCAACTGATTAGCTATTCTATTATGTTCCCTTAAAAACATTATTTGCAGAATTGCCAGTTGAGGATTCTGATTAGATCTGGAATCACCTGAAATAATATAAATTATATATTTTTTTAATTAAATCATATGGAATATATGATACATTGTCTTATTTGTTTTATTTAACAATATTTTGTATTAATTAAGTAAATTTGGTAATATTTACTTTATTTATGATTCATGTAATTATTTTTGTTTTACCTGTTTTATAGCATATTTTATCTTCAATATTATTACAAGGACAATAATTTTTCCAGTTATATTCTTTCGGTGGAAAAATACGACCTTGTCTTTCTTCCACTAATAGTTGTCCATTTTCAAACAATCTTAAATTATTTGATAACTTCTGACTAGATCCATATACGTTGGATAAATCCAGCCAAGAAGTAACATCATTAAGCTGTCAATGAGAAAATTATTATGTTATAAATATGAAGAATAAATACATTAATAATTATAATGATTAAAAATATTGGTACTTGTTGTACTGGTTGTCCTTTCCTAGCACAACCTAGATCCATATCAGTAACGGTGCGAATAAAGTTCAAACATCTTATCCCGGCAGCACCCATAGTAAGATCATCATGAGAAACTTTTATTGGGAAACATGATAAACTTCTCTTTTTATATAATTTACCTTTTTTTGTACAGCATTTTTGTTCTGTATAAATATATAAAAATGCCAATTAAGAAAAATATTTCCTTATTAATGAAATTCCAAAAATTAATTAACACTAAATTTTACTGATGTGTAGTATTATATTTATTGAAGTTATGAAATTACTTGAATATGTTGGATCTTCCAAATTGGATCCAGATCATGATTTTATTAATTAATTATTAAACTTGTAACTAATGAAACATAAAATCTATAGATATATTTGTAATATACAGTCAGCGTATAAATATTTAAAAAAATGTATGTGAAACCACAATATTTGTATATGTCATTCGTATTATTTAAACTAACATTTATGATATATATTTGAAATAATTTTTTTATATAAAATACGCAATTCCATACAATCGATCTATTTATTTTTTAAAATCGAAATCCTTGTACAAATAAAACCTTGAAGGAATCAGAGCTTCATTATGAAATTTTGTAATGATGATTTTTTAATAAAATTAAATCACCAATCCTATGTATAACCTTCAAATATTATATGTTTCCTTTTTGAAAAATTTATCACATTTCTGCATTTTTGCTGTATTTCAAATTGAAACATCAATATTAATGTATATATTGTAACTTGGATTTAATCCTTATAAAGATTTAAAATGGAAGTATATCGAAAATCTATTTTAAATACTATAAAACTAACCATTGTTAAAATGTTTCAATAAAGACATGTCGTGAGCCAAAAATTGTCCCCATTGCATTATACTTATAGGCCATAATTTATTATCAGATTCGCCAGTTGGAAAAAGAGTTGTACGAACAGTCCTGGCATTTGGCAATTTATAGAAATTGTTAAATGTTCCTCTAGGTTTTGATAATCCTATGTAAAAAAAATAAAACCAAAAACTCATTATAATATATTATATTATTATTAAAATAAATTACATGTAATATTTATTTAAAGTTAAAATACCATCTCTATATCTGGGTGCTAAAAGTCTACTATATGCCGAATTTGGAACGCCAAATTCTGGATTTAAAAGATTATTACAAGAACCATCTATGTTTCTATACAATGCATTGTTATTACACGGATTTATATAATTTGTGCAGGATATACGTTTTCTTTTGAAAAATCTATTAAAAGTGAATATTAAGAAATTGGTTGCGACATATAATGTTTATATAATATTATCTAATTAAATTTGCCTTTGTTCTTTTCCTAGTATTTTATTCCATATAAAGCTATCACGAAATCTAGTTCTGAGTAGTTCTAATGGTGGTGACAAATTTTCTGTTTCTCTTGAAGGTTCGTTGTTACCAATAGATGTCGTTGTTAACACTAATTCTTCAGTGGTATTGCTTGTTTCATCTGGTTCTTCCGTTGTTTCATCACGAATTGAAAATCCGACTTTAATATATAATTAAATTAATAAAAACCAAGATTTTAATATTTAATATTGATGATCTTACAATAATATAAATCTAATATGTAACAAATGTGTTACATTTTATACTCACGTGTAGCATCTGTCATTTTTATAATATTTTCTTGGTTTACTTCAGTGTTTATTAATTGTAAACTAAATAGTAATAATAGAATATAAAAGAAGGTATGATCCATTATATTATAAAAATGAATATTTTTTCCGTCTAAATTGTGGGAAAGAATTTTGTAATACTAAATTAAAAAGTTAAAAGAAATACAAAAATACAGAATCGTGCATGATCAAAACGTGATATTGTAATTACACTATTTTATTTTCTACATAATAATAAAAATAATAAAAAAAAACAAATATAAATTTATGAACTTATACAAATGTTATAATGTTTTTTTCATATCAAAAAATTATAATGAAATTATATTAAAATATTTTCCACTATTAATGCGTTTAAGATAGCAGTATGACTTCGTGTTCAATTTAATCGTGATTTTTAAATTATTAATATTACAATTAAAATAATATTCATGTATTAATAACAATACTTACTGATAGTGCACAAATTTTCATGTACTAGTTTTGACAAATATATATATTTAATTTCCACATTAAATTAAAAAGACTTCAATATTCAACTTTCAAATATTTATTTTATTTCTTTTAACTTAAAATTGATTTATTAAACAAATTAAAAATTGAAGTATTATTTATATTCCTTGTTTTACTATTAAATATGTTAAAATTTCATGTTTTTTTTTAAATAGATTAAAATTCTTTGTATTATTCTTGGTAGGATATATAATTAAAATATTTTCAAAAAATGGGAAAGTATATAAATAAAAATAATCTGTAAAAAGGTAAAAATTTTTATTTTTAACATTTATTTACACATATAATCCTATAGAGACAAGTCATGCTTTATACGCATTTAAAAATTTCCGCAATAAGTCATTGTGTAACAGACATTAAAAAAAAACTTATAAGACAATCCTTACGAGGTATATATGTAATAAAAATTATGGTAATAATAATCGTCAATATATAATAATACAATTTTGCATTTCGCTGTCGCCGTCGAATATAAAATGTATATTAAAAAAATAAATATGCAATCTCATCTACATAAATTACGTTAAATACAATAGTATATTCATAGAATTATAGCACATGTGTGAACATCACATTTTTTTTAAATAAATCTGATGGTAAATTATGTATAAAATAAAGATTGATAACGATTAGAACTCAAAAGAAATACAATACACATATTTTAGTAAATTATTTGGCGTATCAGATGAATATATTGAAATTTCCATAAATATAATTTCACAATATTTAAAATTAAATATGATGTCACGTGTATTAGTTAAAGTTTTCTTTTAAATATATTTTTTTAAGATTTAGGAAGAAGTTAAATTTCTATTAAAATTATTATAATAATTTTAAATTAGTTTCATTATAAATTTTTGAGTTCTGAAGATGGTAAAAATATAATGTTGCCATAGGCGTATAGTATAGACGTAATTTAAGATGAAACAGCTATAAGTTGCTTTTTTATCATGTAAAAATAAAAATCATAATCAAATCATAAGTGATTTCTCTAAAATGACATCATATTTTAAGTACTAATAGCTGTTTCAAAAATACACCCTTTTATAAACACTAAAACATATCAAGAAACAAATGGTAACTTATATCGAGTAATCGCTTTACAAATAAAAAAATAATAAGATAATAATTGTCAAATTGCACGTGTACGATTAATTGGAAGACAATAATATAACGATAATTTCGTTTTCATTAGAAAAATAATAATAAAAAATAAAATAAACATTCACACTCATTATCATAATTATATAAATATGCAACTATTTAGATTATGACAAGCGCAATATACACACGTGTGTATATAATAATATGAGTATTATGACACATTAATATAAATTTTACAATTATTTCTTAAGGAAACCAAAACTTCCTTGTAAGTGAGGAGAATTAATGTCTTGCCAAAGAGATAGATCCACTGTCGGTATGTGTCCACAAGGTATTGGTTTGTTTCTGCAAATTATTTATAATAATTAGATACATATAAAAATAAATATATGATAATTAATTATTAAATAATACTAACGAGTCAGATAATCTTTGGAATCCTCTGGGTTGCATAGATTGGATATTGTCACCATTATCACAGAACAATCTGGAAACTGATGCTTTACGAATTTCGTTCAATTGAGCTATAAAAATAAAAATAAAAATATTACATATTATATTTGCACACATTATAAAGCATTTATGTTTCATGAATAGCTTACGTAGTGTAAAACCGGTATCGGTCTTTCCATTTTCATAGAAGAATCTATCACCTTTTCTAGTACGATAGAATTGTTCAGTAAGAATGCAAAGGAAAGTTGGACCTGATAAAGTGCCTTCAACTAATGCTTCTAAAGAACCGCCAACAGTTAAATCAATATCGTCAACTGTTTCGTATAAAGTTTCCAAAAGACGAATATTCTTATGCGACATAAGATCGGCTAAATCTTCAAAAGTATGAGCTCTTGGAAGACCGCAAGCAGCCCTGTGATCATTGTAAGAAGCCAATCCGTGATCTCTATTTCGTTGGATGTCAATTGCTCTTAAATCACCTCCAAAAGTATTGTTTCTCTTGAATAAGAATTGTGTGATTTCACTATCAAAGAATTGATCGCTGTCTTTTTCAGGTTGCGTTCCTAAACCTCTAGTTAAATCGTCGAAGTTATCGCCTTCTTCAATAATTGATGGCCTATTGAACCAATCGCTAAGTCTGATGGCTCCGTTTACTTGACGATGTTCATTTATCAATCTAACAATAAAAAAATAATTGTTTTTTTTTAATATTTTTAAATAGATATAAATCGTATAATATGTAAAGTGTTTATATTCACTGGAGTTGACCGGCGATGAGTGAATGGAAGAATCTGAAGGCAGCAGTAGCATGATCGTTCAATATTGTTGGATCAACAGTTGGATCATAATCATTAACATAACCCTTAGCATGTGGGTAAATGATACGATTTTTAACAGCATTATCCACACCTATATAAAATATATTTATTTATTATATATTATCAATATTATTACAGTATTGTTTAAAATCATTATCAAACCTATGAAAATTGGAAGCCATTCATAATAGTTAATATGTTGATATTGGGCAACATTTATTTTTCTGGCTTCTTGGAAAACAGTTTCATCGTCCCAGTGAGGATTTAAAGTGCTCAAAATGTCGGCAATTCTGTTATGTTCACGCAACAATATAATTTGAAGAACGGTTAATTGAGGATTTTGATTTACACGCATATCACCTAAAATAATAGTTTAATTTTGTAATCGACTAAAATCTCAAAGTTTGATTTGTTACGAAACTAGAAAATAACCTGCTAAGTAACACGGTTCGTCCGGAGACAAAGAACTTTCACACACAAGTGTAGAATTTGGTTCAGAAGGCGGGAACTCTCTACCATTTCTTTCTTCTACTAAAAGTCTTCCTCCAACATTAGCTCTCAATGGACGATTTTGATTATCAGAGTTACCATATACCAAAGACATGTCCATATATGCTGTTACTACAGTTAACTAAAATTTAATATATTAATGAAATATTTTTCCTAATTGAATCGAATTTTTTTTTATCTATAGAATCAAATTGTACTTGTTCAGCTGGTTGATGTCCACCAACACAACCCCTATCTCTATCGGTAATAGTTCGAACGAAGTTCATGCACTTGGTACGGGTTAACTTGTGAACTGGGTCATCTTCTGGGATTATGATGTAAGAACAGTGCTCATTCAATAAACCGCGATCCACAAACTGACCATCATCCGTACAACATTGAGTGAATTCTTTATCTAAATTTTATAATAGAAAATTGAGGTCATTGTAATAAAAATATGCATTAATATACATTTTTTTTGTAACACTTACGCGATTGAGTGGCACCTGCCGCTAATGACATATCATGTGTAATAATTTGTCCCCATTGCATAGCATTCAAATTCCAAACGTGATCATCAATGGGCTTGTCTGGGAAGAGTAAAAGACTTACTATTCTAGCCAATGGTAATTCTCGACCAGAAAGAGATGTGGGAAGTGCACTTATTCCTAAAAAAATATAACTAAAATAAGTACCCAAGTTGAAAATTCGCTATACATAATAAATTATATTTACCATCGCCATATTTGGCAGGAAGCAATCTTCCGTATGGTGTTTGAGGAATACCCCAACCAGGATTTTGAAGATTGTTACATGATCCATCGAATGATCTATATCTGCCTTTTGCACAGAAAGCTGGCGGAGTTCCACAAGTTAATGTAGCCGGATCGACTGTAGGTGGAGGTCCAAATGAGCTATAATTAAATATTTTTATAGTAAATCAGTATAATATTCCAAACGAAAATAAAAATCAAAATAAATTACCCAAATCCTCCTAATCCACCGAAAAATGATCCTCTGTAATAAGGACTTTTACGGATAGTTGGTTGCGATATTGGTTTGAAAGACACCGACGGCTGATGCTGCAAGAATACCGAATACAAAGCTGGCAAAATTGCATGAGCGCAGGCAATTATCGTCGATAAAACGATCAAACAACGACGGATACCCATTTTGATTCTGAAACAAACAATTAACACATTATAATAATAGTTCTGTGCGATCAATGAACAACGAATGAAAACATTCACGATTTTGTTCACGACATATTAAAATGCGATGGCTCTCGATAAAAATGAAAAATGGCTATATGTATAGCAAATTGTAAGTTATGATAATAATTGCGAACAAGAACCAGTTATGTCAGCCACCTTGCGATGCGATCTCCATTGCAGGTGCAATTGAGTGCATCGAAAGCGAAAATGTGTTTTGAAGAGACACTAGAAATCCGCTTCCCGTCGACTTCCTTTCAATGAGTTAACATGAACTGCATATCGATGATTATTATTATACATATATAATATATTTTGCATGCACACAAAGTACATGCAAAGCAATATATTTTCGCTTTCATTCCCGTATGCATATCGCCATTGCATAATTTAAGTTATCTCTGTTCCAGATCGTTCTCTTTTTATAAACCGCATAAATGCACGAACACATTTATGTCCAAGATGCATGGTCGTTATTATGTTTTATATATTTACTTCTAAGTAGTCGCTAACAAATATTTTATTATTCACTTTTAAACAATTTATATACTTATTCATTTTATATTCCATATAAATTGTTCTACTTTCAAATATATATAAATCCTAGTTAAAATAACTGTATAATAAATTGGTATACAGGTATTGACTATAACGAGTATGATATATCATCTATAAAATATATTAATAGTACTACAACCACTCCAAACCTAGATATCTTTCCTTACTAAAAACTATTTACTTTATAATAATATAATTGATACATTATACTAAAAACATATATTTGTCGTAGTATATATAATATATTGTATAAATTTCTATTATGAATGATATTTTTTAAAGACTTATTTATTATTATTTATCTATTGCCCTACAGCAATATCTAGTAATTTATATAATCCTACAACTCTTCTAAGAAAATATTTTATAACTCAATTTAGATTTCTTGATATACTATATTTTTTTTAATATAAAATAAACGTTGATATTTATTATATTGTCATTATTAAATTTAAAAAATAGTTGTATTTTTGAATTAAAAAATTTTTGCTTAATTTTAATACAAAGCAAAGTAAAAGATTTTTTTATATAATTGTTGTATAAAAAAAAATTTGACTTCTAAATATAAACAATGTGACCCATTAAAAATGATAAAAGAGTTCATCGTTATTATCTAATTTCAAATTACAACAAGTTCTTTAATCGAAACGAAAGTGAAATTTCATAATATGCATAATCATCAAAATTGTTGAACTAGTTCAGATTTTAAAATCGATATGGAGTATAAAAAAAAATATAATGTATGAATATTTTATGTCATGTCCATAAACTTTGCAATTAATTTCAGAAAGATTGGCGTATTACCAAATCATTTTTTTCTCCATCCTGATTTATATAATTATGAAATTTTATGGTTTCACTTATTTGAGAACATTTTTTTTTTACAATCGCATTGCTCATATATAAAATTCCGTAAATTTAGATCGTTTGGAAATCGTTCATACTTTCTATACAAAAAAAAATCGTATTAATAACAGATGCTAATTCTTTTGATTGAAATCCTTTTAACTTAATATTAATATGTATGTAAACCATTAACTTCGTAGAAATTATTGATTCATATATTAAATATTTTCAGTGATAAGTAAATCTAATTGTGAAAATATTATAATGTAACTAGAGATAATATTAAATATATACTATTTAAACTTACTGCAACACAAAATGTAAACGATTTGAAAAGATTAATTACATCAGGAAGTATGGAGACAGCAAAGGAAAAGGAAGACACTCTAATATGTACTACTAAGATACAGACCACTATTAATTCTGCAACATTATATTGATTATTATAAGGAAATTGTCATGATTTGACACCAAAATGGATGACATTGCTTATAAAATATTGTATAATATTGAAACATTTTTTACTTCTAATAAAATTTCAGACAAATATACCTTTATATTATATCTAATTTGTTCACAATAATAAATAAATCAAAATTTTTCGGAATTCGTCTCGCATTGTGTTTTTAATGCGTGGGTAAAAAATAAAAGAGCTACTACTCTTTTGACGATCAATATTAATAAAAAAATTAAACCTTTACAACAATGGACACTACCTTGACATAACTTTTTTTTTATATACTATATATAATACGAACATGCGAATTAAAAACTAATAGGAGTATGTGACCTAGAACTGGATAAATAATGAGACACGAAACGGTTGTTGTTTTCGAAAAGCACTGACTGCATTCATTCATTTTGTTTTCAAGTTGAATGTAAACAATTTCAGTATTATTTTGAACACAAACAAATATATGTTTAAACTATTATTATTAATCAGAAGTAATAATATTTATTTTTAAATATGCTCATCAAAGCTTTTTATAATAATTTCGTTAAAAATATTCGACCTTCAGACGATGTTGATTAGGTAGCATTTGTGGTTTAAAAACGTGATTAATTGGCAACATGTGCGTTTGAAAGCTTCATCCAATACTTTTGTTAAATGTTAGAACGGTTGCATCACAATATTAACAAGCTATTTATGATGTTTTGAAAAGGGTTGATTTATATCGGTTGTCACGCCTTAACAATGGTTCATGTCAACGGAACAAGACCATTATATGACCTTTTGCTCTGCGGCGTTGACCTATAATGTCGACACACAAAAATCCTTTTGGTTTTAGCCGCTCCATATTGGCTATTATGGTGCGATTTACGAGTTTTTCATGCAAGAAACGAGCTTATTTAAAAAAAAAAAAAAAGGTAATTTTGCAATAATTTAACGATTTTAAAACTTTCGAATCGAAAAGCTTTCTAACCGTCGAATGTTTGATGTATGGTTGAATCGTGAGCCATTGTCAAAATCGTGACGCACAATTGCGTCACACACGCAAACTATACCTTTTTCTATTCCAATATTATTGGTAAAATGGCAAAATATCCGCTATGCAAATTACGATTGTGGTCTTTAATTTGATTTGTTTCTAGAGATCAGGAAGAAAAAGCTCTCGTTTATCATGGTAAACATTGTGACGCTTGTGGCACAATCTAATCCAGTCATTCTTAACAAAGATCTTGGAACATACAAAAGTCTTTATATATATATATATATATATATATATATATATATATATATATATATATATATATATATATGTCGATATTTTTAATCTTATAAATACATATTTAAAATGAATTATAAATGTTTCATTCTGCTATCATAATTAATAAATTCTATATTAAAAACTCCTTGATAAACAACTTTGATTGCGTTACATATCTATTAATAAAATCTACTCTAAATATTATACAATTGAAATATATGACACTTAAAATCTACCAAATTATTGCATCATGAAACTATTTATCTGCTTAACTATGGAATATGTTAAAACTGTTCTTATTATTAATAATAAAAAATTGACATATTATACATGTTTTATAAACTAATTAAAGTATACATCGTTTAATGTATCTTCTGAAATTAAAAGAAGTCTTAATTAAAATCTATATAATGAAATATGAAGAATGTTATTATCGACATAATGCATGTAACAGTTGTATATATTTTTTAATTTATAATATAATAAATTTGATATAGATCACTTCCTATAAGGAAAAATTTATGCGATCTTGTAAAATGAAGGAAAAAAAAAGAATGTGGAATATATATATATATATATATATATATATATATATATATATATATATATATATTGTAAAAAGAAAGAACTGGATATGCACTGACTATAGAAATTGTTCGTTTCCGCACTCTTGAACTTCAAAGCGATCATGTCAGATATCTGGACATGAAACAACTGCTTCACTTTCACTATAAATCGAAAGCTAATAAAATCAAATTGATAGCACGTTTTGCATTGATATCGTTAAAATTATATGCATTTTGTTCTTTTCAGCTGTTGTTTACTGAATTAGTAAATCGCATAATGTATGCTTGCTATAAATCAGAATTTCTAAATCTTGTGATTAATTTATGTATTGATTCTATATACTTAAAATATATTAATTTATTCTCTCTTTTATAAGTTATTATATACTAATTAAAAAAATTAAAATTTATTTAAAAAAAATCTGTTTTATATTTTTTATTGCTTAATAGTCTTTAAATATGAAAATATATATTATAACACGATTACAAAGTGGAAAATTACACTTTTTTCTGCAATATAATCTAAAAAGAAAAAAACTAACTTTTAACAACATTGAAATACAAAGTTTATTTTAAACGACCACAAACCGTGTTTCTCAACTTTTGCACTGAAAAAGAAAAAAAAACTCTCGACATAAATTATCACAACAAATTTATTCCAATTTCGCGCACTTTTCATTTACAACTGTTACATTTAAATGTGGAAATATTAATTGAAAAATTTACGTTATTTTCTTGTGTAAAATTGATTTTGAATTGAAATAATTTAACATTAGATAAACCGCATAAACCGTTTTCATATTTGACATTGTATTGATGTCATTACATTAGTAAATTATTTTATTACATTATAATCTCGTTTTCTATCATTTTATGTGCAAAAGCGGTGAAATTTTAAAACATTCATTTAACATTTTCATTATACAAAAATATTTAAATTGCATATAACATATATGAAAGGAATTACCATTAAAATTAACCTTACCGACTAATTTCATTTTCCTATATAATCTTTAACGACTTAATGTCGAATCGTATATAAAATGCAATTCACATTAGATATGCAAATAACAAAGTTAAAACATAAACCAAAAAAAAAAAAAAGTCAATAAATCTCATGATATCCGTTAATATACTTGGCCTCAAAATTGAGACGATAATTTAAAGTTGAAAAACATCATTACCCCATTTCCTGTAGTAATTTAAACGGTATTTCGAAAAACCGAACATCATTAAGCGGAGAAAATTAATCTGCAAATTCTAATATAATACCAATTTGTTTAAAAATTGCATGTATTTATGAGCGGAAAAATTCGCTAATATTATTTTTAATTTCTGTTTCACAAAATATTTGGAGATAATTAATAGAATATATCAATTCATACGCCAACTATTCTTATATAAAAAGATGATATATCTTTTCTATAATATTATTATTATTCATTTGAATAAAATACATTAAAATATAATATTGCATTCTTTATGACTTAATATCATTTTTTATCATTCTCAAAATTATACATTATTTATATTTTTTCATACTTTACTATATAATATTATTTATTCTGATATCATAGATGATATAAAATATGTAATCTCCATTATATTACTCGTGGCAACGCACATGATATAATCAATAAACATTAACATCCCACTAGGGGTCAAGTTGTGATTCATTAATGGCATGTAAAAATAATCATTATGCATATAAATTTTTAACACTTGGCTGCGTGTAATTACGTAATTGTTAAGTCAAAGTTAGGGTCACAGGTTCACAAATGCGGATGCCGTACTTTCCATGAAGATGGTCACCGGTAAGACGTTTAGCAAATCGGATATTATGTAACTAAACGTAATGCAGTCGATGATGAAATTGAAGTGAAAAAGAAATACTTGTGAGACATCGTAATTATAATGTTGAAAAATCATACGATTCGAAATGGATCGATTCGATCGATCGATCACTTTTTTTTTAATTTTTTTTTTATATATAAGTCTGATATAAAAATCGTCTTCTTTCTTATATAAAAGTCAATCATCAAATCTGTTTGAAGTTATTTTTGGAGCGGAAGTTCAGGTTTGGTGTGGTAAATTAATCACAATTGGTGATTCTAGACAGTTTTTTTTTTAATATAGAAACTTTTTGTGAATCACTTGTGAAGCAGACCATGAAAATACAAATAAATAAATAAATATTGTGGTATATTTTATATATTTAATAGAACCACAAAAATATTAAGTAATACATAATCAGAGTGAACTATAAAAATTGATAACTTAAAAAAATATATAAATCCAAATATTTAAAATGCTGAAAAAATGATTGTAAAACATTTATTATTATTTTTAAATAAATTATTTTTCTGAAGTTGAAAGATAAATTCAGAAAATTACAAAAAAAAACATAAATAACTACATAGTTTTTTTTTTATTTCGAAACAGTCACAAACAGCATATTATTTATCTATTGTAAAAAATCGAAATAGGAAACACATCGAACTGTCGCCGATAAAATCGTCAATTCTATTGTTGAATCGAAACAAATTAACGAAATAGGACAAAAAAAAATAGATAACTTTCTTCTATATTAAAAAAAATATATTGTCGTTCGATAAAGTTTGGCATTGTTCTGAGTGAGTCGCCTTTCTAAACATTCAATATTAATTAAAGTAAAAAACTATTGCGATAAATGTAATACATATGACAACAATTTAGTAATAATAAATCGATTATTTAACATAAATAGTTACCACGTTTTATGTAATTTCTATATAGATATGAAAAAAAAAAGATTTTTCCAAATCTTAAATTGACAATTTAATAGCATATTTTTATAAAAAAAAATATATATTACATATACATAGATCAAATTAATTTCAATATATAATGTTGTACATATGATTCTTATACTTTATCATAAATTTCATATTATATACATGCATATAAATATATCTGAAGGTTGATTATAATATAATGTCCATAATTTTCTATGATAAATAACTATGCAAAATTTCTCACTCATTTAATTACACCGAAACAAAAGTATAATTCAGTCTGAATTGAGAATTCCATACATAATTTATTCCAGAATAATAATAATTTTAGTTAGATTGATGATTTTTTTTAATATTTTTTACTATTGTGAAATATATCAAATATTATTGATATCTTTAAAAAAGAAAAAATATATTATATACTTCCATCATTAATTTTTTATATATTATATACTTCCATCATTAATTTATATTGAGCAATATATAAATAGGCAAATTTTACTTTTAAAATTTGTACATCTTATACAGAAGAATTTTCACTTTGTATATATTATTTTAAATCGATAACATTGTTTATTTGATAATTTTGTCTAAATATTATATATAGTTATATTACAAAATAGGTTGTTTCAATAATTTATTATAGCCTATATATATATATATATATACCATATATATATATATATATATATATATATATATATATATATATATATATATATATATATATATATATATATATATATGAATATTGCAAAATTTACAACACTCGCCTGCTTATTACTCAGTTTTTCCATTCTTATATAGATAATATCATTTTTTTTTCAATAAATCTAATCTATCATCACTTATCCAAAATATTCAATATAACACAATATACAAATTCACATTACTCATAACAAACCAATAACAATACTGTTAACAAACGTGAGCATATACTTAAATATGACCCTTGAGTGAACGCGCCAAAAAAAATTTACATTACAATTACACTAAAATCGAAATGATACATTAGAAAAAAAAATCCTAATAAAAAAAATATGCCATTTGAAAATCTAGATGATAAATACAATTTTAGCCGGAGTACTTTGAAGCGGCATGATCACGATTTTCAATTACGAACGCGAACATTTTACCAGTACTTATCGAAGCATGAGTTTATGCCATTTTATGTATATATATATATATATATATATATATATATATATATATATATATATATATATATATATATATATCAAATATTACAAAACGACAAAGACAAAGCTTCAGAAATGCCATTAAAAGGAAACTCGGTTAGTAAAGGTGGAAAATATGGTTGAAACACTACTTGCAGTCTGTTTAAAACTTGCATTGCAAAACAATGCAATTGTTCTTAACACAATAATATGCATGTGTTAATTTGCATCCATGTGTCATATAATTGTCTCATTATATATATATATATATATATATATATATATATATATATATATATATATATATATATATATATATAAATAATTTTTAATTCATTTTTCACACGATATATACCTTATTATGTCAGCGATTCGATTCCATAATTTTGTCGGTAACATGTAGCTACTATTGTTTTTCAGTATCGTTAAAAGTATTTCACAATAATAACTATATATTTTAATGTTATTTTTTTTTATGATTTTTATTGGATGAGAAATATGGTAATTTTGATCGTTATCATATTTATTTAAATATCAGTATGAATGGAGTCTTTTCAGGTTCTAAAAAATGAATACAATATGCTGTAAATATGAAGTTCATACTTTACATAAAATATTCGTAAAATTATTTTTTTTTATTGTTATATAAAAACAATAGTAAAAATATGTAAAATAAGACGACGATTGCTGAAAATATTTTTTAATTGAATTGATAATAAAAATTTAAAAATAATATTAAAAAAAAACCTCACAAATATTATTGAGACAATTGTATTTTTTTGAACGAGTGACCTAAAAATTAATTAGTTTCTTTAACTATAATCGCGATATATCGTATATAATTTTTATATTGAAATTTAAAAAAAAACATGTAGCAATTTTGCTAAATCATTTATTAATTTTGAATGATTATAACGATTAAATATTTTCTTTTATCTAGCAATTATTTCAACAAATTAACAATGCTATCTTAAAAATGATCGCAATTTTTTAATGATTCATAATTACCATAAATGATAACTATTCTTATCATACATATTATAAATATAATTTTTTTTTTGATATAAAGTCATATCTGATGACTGGATTTCTTATGAAAAAAAAAATTTAGAAAGTATTACTGCTTTTTTTACATAAATTAAATATTCCAGAAGCTGAATATACTTTTCAGGTGACACTTTCGAGTAATATTCATAATTAATATTAATAACTTGTTATACAAGTCATTCGATCAATTAAATTTTGATAGCTTCCTGACATATTGATACATATATTATATTTTTATCTACATTATTATTAACTAGCTTACAGGCACATCTATATATAAACATTGTAGACAATATAATATGCAAACTTTCCACTAAAGTAAAAAAAAAAATAAATAAATAAATATATGCACACATTGTAAACATTTTGTATTCAAACAGCGCAAATTTTCTTGACAATGAGCCATAGATTATAATTATTGACATTTTCAGTTTACCTGTCAATATTTATATAACATAAATAAATCTCTAAAACTATTGTACAACGTTTATATCATGAAATCATATTACTTCCTGAACTATCAATTATAATTAGCAATATCGCCAATATAAATATATATATATATATATTAAAATAATTTATACTACATATATAGTGAATATTTTTATATATTAAATTTTATATAATTTAATGAAAAATATTCATAACATTTAAAATCACTCTTTATATATAAAATATATGTCTTCAAATAAACGCTTCTCGTTAATATCAATTGCGAAATGATGCAAGATCTGATGATTTCGCATCGTCGCCGTCTTCGAACTCGCATACTTGACGCGAAATTGATTCAATTCTCGACATAATCGAAAACGTACATCCTTCCGGCGAAAATGAGCTGTTCGACCGGACGGTGAAAGTGCGATGCGTTCGTCTTTCTTTCTATATTCGTTCGAGCTAAAAAGTCGTAGGTCTCTCTTTATACACACACACACACACACACACACACACATATATATATATATATATATATACATATTTTTTTCTATTTACCACGATTGATTTATAGGACGTGCAATTTGTATTTAATGTAACGCTTTTTCGCGATGTTCTTCATCGATTATATAAAGGCGTCGTATGTCGAGTGCGACGTTTCGTCATGCGCGATCAGATAAAAATAATTTCAATTCAATTTCTTATTGTTTTCGAAGTGTTCGCGAATAACACCCGTGTTTAATTTAAATGTCAAGAAGCCTTTGAAATGATGATTTCAGTCGTAGTGTGAAAAAAAAAAGGTGTGCGTGCACGTTAAATGAGCACGTGCCCGATTTGCTGTTTATGATTTACGACTGTTATATAATAATATGTTGTAATTCGAATGAATAAAATAAAATGTACAAAGGTAAAAAGACGAATATATTTAATATATTTGTCTTGTAACACACTCGTATATTTTAATAATTTATCATCGACTTCATTCTCGTTTTTTCATATAATTAAATTCATAGATATAATTAAAAATTAATAGTAATTATTTTATCAAAATATATTTGTCGTTTTAAATTTGTATTTCGCTTTATTATTACATACGCGCAAATTATAATAAAGCGCAAAGTCATGAGAGATTCGAACGTTGCATAATCTTTGTTTACTTCGATTTTTGTTATGAAACCCTAAGTGACCTTTATGATGGAAGTCGTAAAGTGATTTTTTTAAGCATTCACATTACATTATTATGTTTATAAAAGACAATTTGTGCCGGTGAACGGAATACGAAGAGACGGTAGCAAAAGATACATGACTTTTTGCTAGTGCTTTATATAAAATATACATCTATATAATATATATATATATAGTACAATAAATGGCCACAAGTGCAACGCGGTGTCAAGTTGGTCACGAAATCTTTAAATGTTTTATTGAACAACGATAATTTATGCTCAAAATGTTGAAAATTCATGTTAACACTTATATTATATATTATGGTATATTGTGGAATAGTTTACCAAGATCTCAGAATCCTGTTGTGCCATTGAGAAAATTTCATGATAGTGCTAAAAAAGGAAACGTAATCCCAAAAAAAAAAAACTTTTTTTTTTAGTATATAGATGACTTTTTAGATATTTTTTTATTACAATAGAACATAAAAAAGATTTTGTATTGTATTAATTTTTATTGCTTTTTACTGCGGGTCATGTTTTATGATTACGATTATTCGATATTTTGTATGTCAAACATGAATCGATCTATATTAAAGTGAGACAGCGATTCACAATTGTTTATACAAAAATTTTAATATATTTTTATATTAAATTAATTAAATTACAGTCTTTTAAGAACCAAGGTTTTCTTCTAGTGTTTCAGAGTTTTGATTCGATATTTTTATCTGATCAAAACTTATTCCTTACTGAAAATTTCATTTGATATTTAAGTATAAAAATATTTTTTTCATTCACGTAGAATATATTAAAAATTTAAGAATAATTTTATATTGCAGAAAAATTAGAACCATCCAATATATTTTTTCGACGATGAATAATATAACTGTATATAAAATAACTATTTATACGCAATATTTTTTATATACATTGAAACAACATCATTTTCGGTATCTAATTAACCTAATAAATCTAAAAAAAAAAAAAACATTTTCTCGTTTACGAATTTTTTGATAGTTTCGTAATTGCGTCTCCATTCGATGTGAAACACGAATTTTTCCAAAGATACACTTTTATAATATTGTGTTTCGTTCGTAATAAATATCGAAAAATAGTTAAGAAAAAATAAATCCACGCGCGTAGGCAATATATGTAAAAATGGACGCTTTTTGAAACCACGAAGACCTCGCTCCAGTTTCCCATCATCATCATCATCATCATCATCATCATCAACAACAACAACAACATAGTCGTAAATCGAAAATAAAAAATACACCAAATCGTTAATTAGTATTACCTGTTTTTTTTTATATATTTTTTTTATACATCGAATATGAAAATGAAATACATGAGAAAAACCGAGACGAGACTCTTTCTTGGTATAATGAAAAAAAAAACAACAACAATATTGTGCAACTTTCGAGGATTGCCCGCTTCGAATCTACATATGTGCGCTAGTTAATTAATTATACAAACGTGAATGAATAATGATTTTTTATTCTGAAACGTACATTACGATTTCTTGTATAATACTGGTATAATATAATATATATATATATATATATATATATATATATATATGTATATAAATAATAATAAAAAAATAATAATAAACCAGCAGCCGGTTGATTGCCAATGTCATATCGATGTCCGCAATCGACCGGTCTTGGTAAAAGTGGATGAAATTGGTGAGCAAGGTTAAAATTTACATAGAAAATTCCGTCGTTTATATATTTATTGTTTATAATTATTTTTATATATAGATTTTAATGTCCTTCTAATTAAATAATAATAAATTACGAATGATTATTGATAATCAAATTTGTATTATGTAAATAGTCAATATATTTTTTTTTCTATAGAAAAAATATATAGAACATATTAAATTATTTATACTGTAATAAAACATAATAAAAATATTTTAAGATTTTTGTATCAAAATTTATTATATTATCAATTGTTTTATAAAAAAAAACAAATATTTTCTTTTATATATAACACTAATACTATTTTTAATTAGATTAATATTCAATTGTTAAATTTGAAATATTTTTTTTATAATAAAATTTAACAAGATTAATCTTGAATTATAATAATAATATTTACATATATAAATTATACTCTTCACTTTCATTTCATTAATAAATAATAATATCTATCTATATATATTATGTTTAAAATAATTTAAATTTTATACTTCATATTATCGTTTATATTTGATGAACAATATTTTATTTGAAATATTATAAAATAATATATTAAAAAAAAATCCCTTATTTTTATCATTAAAAATTTCAAATATTGATAATAAAAACCCAATTTTATTTATATATTATATAATAAATGACCAATAAATAATTAAACTATACCAAATAAATAAACATACAATCACAAAAACTATATAGTAATGAATCTATCGTTCATTATTTACAAAATATATTATAAAACACCTTGAACATTACATCAAACAAATTAATTTAATTTAACTCCACAACACCAAATAATATACTTTCAAATTTTTCAAATCGTATCGCCTCACACATTTAATCTTATATCTCGATTGATATACATAAAAGGTGTTGGCATTTTATAATAGATCTTTATTATTTTCACTTTTATGCCACATTAAATTTCTCACCTTTTATGGTTGACCGGTGTGCTGAGTTCATATATATATATAATATAATATGATGGGGTCGTTCATTAGAGTCATTTAACAACGTCAACTTTTCGATTTGAAATCTTTTCGCTAAAAATTTTTATACGAACGCTTAGAAAGTAAGTACTAAGAAATTTTTCTCACGCTATAAATCACATATATTTCTTCGATAATATATGAATATATTTTTTTTTCTTCACATTTCTCAATTTCTTCGGAACGAAAAACAATGGTGAACGAGAATAAACAATGACATATTAAAATGTATACTATTTTTTATATTGTTTAAAATATATATATATATTATTTTTGATTTTAGAATATGTTAAACAGAGTAATGTTATAAAGGTTCAATAATTAAATGATATATTTATTTATTAGTCTGATCAAGAAAATTCTGTCATTTGTTCCCATACATTTATTAAACGATAGAATTTTCTTAATTTTCTAAGCAATTATCGTTTACAAATAAATAATTAATAATATTTATTATCGAATTGAATGAACGATTTAACAATAAAACGTAAGATTTATAACTTTATTTATATTATAGTTAATGATTTGAATAGTAAAATTAATGTAAATTTCACATTTGTAACTAGTTATACTATATTATATATATATATATATATAAGGAAAGCTGTTATTACGATAAGAATTCCAAGATTTGATCTATACTTGTTTACATTGAATTTGAACTTTATTTTATTGAACATATAAGGTTTTCTTGACACAAGTTTTCATCGTGACGTTTCAAAAGAAAATCCAATTTTGGATTCTCTCTTTTTTTTTCTCAATGAAAAATTATACAAGAAAGTCACATATTTCCTAGTTTGTATTACCCTAATTGAGCAAGAAAAACTAGTAAATATTATTTACATATTTATGTAGGACTTCGAAACGAGATTACACTTTAATATAGATTACATTATTAGGTCTAATAAATAGAACAAATTAGGTTTTTTTTTTCACTCAGAATCCGTGTTAAAATTTTATTATTTTATATCACAATTAAAAAAACTTGAATTTATATTAATATTATAATTGAGACTATATATTTACCGTAGCCTATTAGTGAATATATGACTTTAGGGTACATAATTAACCGACATTTATATCAATACGATTGTGAAATCGAAAGTATTTATTTGGTAATGAAGAAACTGACTACACTAAAAAAAAACATCAAAAAATCAAAGTGAACTGAATCAATATAGCAACGTGCAATATCAAGAACACGGATTGCACCATTTATGATGCAACAACGTCCAAGTCGCAGTACGCATTCTTAAGAAATCGTCATTATGCGATATCGATTCATATATATATATATATATATATATATATATATATATATATATATATATATATATATTTAAAGATACGACGATGTTATACCTGGTCGTATCTTGAGAACGACGTCGTCGTTGTCGTGATATTTATCGGCGAATTTTCACTCGGGGGTATTTTTGCCGTTCGCTCGGAAATTATGATTTTTAAATAATGACGCAATAATAGAAGAAATATGGTGATTGGAAGTCATGCTGCACGAACTTTCTTCGACTATGGATATTGGATTGATATTAAAATAAAAATATTAAAAAAAAACACACGACGTCCCCCCCCCTAAGGCTCGTCACATTATTATTTATATATATATATATATATATATATATATATATATATATATATATATATATATATATATTATTGTGCAAAAATGGCAATTTTCCGCGTTGAAAATCGATCGATTTTATCGATAAACGGATCGACAATGAGTAATGTTAGATATTTTTTTGTCTATTTGATATATCATATAATGAAATTCCGCAATTTTGAGTGAAAATTTTTGTATTGTCATTTCATATTATTATAAGCGTTGATTTCAATTGATGGGAACTTTTTTTTTATATTATATAAGTAGAAATTGGTCAAACTTTAAAATTATATAAACTATGATTTCAAAATAATATACAAAGTATTCATATAATCTAAGAAGGATCTCTTTTATTATTATTTTTAATATATAAACACCTTCAAATAACTCAAGGCTTTCAAAAAAAAAGCCTACAGCCCACCTTTCAGAATGATTGGTATTAGAAAAAATATAAAAATAAATTCAATTATAGTTATAATATAATAATAAGCAATGAATGATTATATTATTACATTTCAATTTCCTTTATTAAATCATAATAGTTCAAATTATGAAACGTAATATATATTTTTGTATAATATAATACTTACTCACAAAAAAAATAGTAATCATTACGAATATATTATAATAATGGTTCTCAAAACATTTTACATAGAAATTATTTTTATTTAAAAAAAATTGTGAATATTTTCGATTTAATTAATTTTTTGAATAAAAAAGTTTTTTGACTCAAAAAATAATTTGAATATTTCTAAATACAATTTATAAATGATGCATCAGGTGTGTCAAACTCGTAATTCGTAACCTGTATATTTTCTAATCATTGTTGTTAAATTTTAAATAAAATTTAAATTTACGCTAAATTTCTTTTATTTAAAATAAAGTATTTTTTTTTTGAATTTCTATTCAGAAATAAAAATATTAGTGTTTCATGATATATTAATTATAACGATGAAGGCGTTAGAAAATTGTTAGTCTATTACGTTATAATAGTCGATTTCCCAAAGCTATTACGATATAACTTATTATTATTATTATACGAGAAAAATGAACGATGAAAATATTCAAGTGTCTGATTCATAATTTCAGATAACGACGTTGTATAATTTATTTGGACATTTAAGGAATTCGCAATTAAGCCTAGCGTTACACAAGCGTCAAATTGGAGAACGTTTTTCAACGATCGTCGATGAAAATCGATCGGAAAAACGCAATCGTTTCCGGGAAACGTGCGGAAAAACGCGCTTATTTTTTTCTTCATATAGCCATCGGCTATTAATATATTAGCCTTATGTAAATTCGGTAATAGTTTTCATATGAAAGTTTGTTATCGCGTTGTTTTTTTTTTTTTGAAATAAAAATGAAGTTTCCTATTTCAGAAGAATGAAGCAATTTTGCTTCTGCTTTACATGCGAATAAATGATCGATGAATTTCTTTGTTTTTTTTTTCCTTTATTATTTGTTGTTGGTAAGAATTTTATTATTTGTATAGCACGAATTTAATCAAGCGTGTTGTGCGAATAGTTAGTTATTGTGTTAACGCGGTCAAACGATTTATGATGCATTCGTTTCGTGGGAAATTTATTAACCGTAAATATTTGGCAGTTTGACTACGTAATTATTCTAAATAATATGTATAAATAAAATATTACTAAAATTTATATTAAACTATTGCATCATTTATATTTTTATTTAAAATCATATAATTATAATAGAAAAATGGTATAATTTTCATTTCAAAAATATTCACATCCGTCATAAAAATATTTATAATACAAAATTTTAAATAAAAAAATGTTTTTTTATTAATCAAAAATTTAAAGTGTTAAATTTTCTTATAATGCACTTCCAAATGGAAATCATTTAGTATAATAAATTCACAATTAACACGTTGCATTTATATATTTTTTTTTTGCATTGAATTTCGAATATTGCATGAAAGTAATGCAAAATTAGCAGGTGCATTCAAATTGATCGAATACAATAAAATTTTACGCTTTTAATTTATTAATACCAGTTATATTTTCATTTTCTCTATTTAATATATATAATTTAATTGTTTCTAGTTTATTCAGATTACGTGCATATAAAACAACTTAATCGATGAATATGAAAAAATGTAACATTTTCAATTAAACAAAACATGCAACAACAACAACAAAAACACGTGTGAATTTAGAGATTTTTCGCGGATAAAAAAAAATCGCCAATTAACAATTAATTAGCGACCGCAATTTTTTTTTGTCGACGTCAAACGGGGGGGCTCGAGAGAAAAAAAAAATACACCGAGTATTATTTTCAACAATGCGAATATTTATGACGTTACACAAGTCTTGCACTTGTAATAGAAATTGCAACACGTAACAAATATACGGTTGACAGTTTTTTTTTTAACTTCTATTTTACCATTTTTTTTTTCAGTCGTTGTTATTTTCGCTCGTCATTGTTAAAATACCGGACACTTAAAATCGACATTAGTTTCCACATCGGAGGCGATATTGCGAAAATGACACTGTTGTCAATTTTTCCACACACACACACACATATATATATATATGATGCATATTTTCATCTCTTTTTTTTTTGAAATGGAAAAAAAATAATTAAAATTTTTCGTCGAGTATAAATTTTTCGCAACGTCGTTTCAGCCGATAGACTCATTAAGAGACCGTTAATTATGAAAGAGCCGAGCGTAGAAAATGTAGTTTAATAATAATAGTCGTGTGTATGAAAAGGTTTCTATTAAAAACCGTATAATGAGATCAGAAATCGTTTACAATAATGTATACATTAATATGTGTCTCGATATGTGCAATTGCATATACGTGTATATGTGTTATTGGCAATCTTAAGAGCAATCTTAAAACTTTTTTTTTATTTTAATTTAATACATTTCTTCATATATATAATTTAATATAATATTTATAAATATTTTTTTAACTTATTTAAATGTTGAAAAAAATATCAACTTGTATTTTTATATTATTTCTATAGAGTCTAGTTGCAAGTCTTATTATCAATATTTAAATACTTCATTGTAACTAATATATTTGACATTTAACCATAAAGTAATATAATGAAACTTAAATTGTCATAATATATAATAAAAATCAATTTTAACAAAAATATAAAGGTGAAACATTAATAAAAAATCTATGTTAATATGACTTTACAGTCATATATTTGAATTAATATAATTAGACAGTATCTGCTAAGGTTGTAATAAAATAACACATATTATGAAATATCAAAATTTATACAACAATAAAATATAATATATATATATATATTTTTTAATCTCCATATGCGAAGTAAATGGGATTAATTTAATTGTGCATACCTTTAATTTGATTTGATTACATTTTTTTTTCTTAACCTTAATTATTATTGAGATCGTAAAAGGCATTTTAAATTTTGTTATATTTCGTGCAAAAAAAAAAAAGTCATCGAATCAATCTCAAGGTTTATTCGACAAGACTATAAGGCAAAATAAAAATACGTATAAATTTATAAAAATAAATAGTGAAAATTCCTGAAAGTGTTCCAATATATAATTTAACGAGTTAGTTTTCATAAAATGAACCAATTAAAAAATATTAGAAAATTATATAGATATTTTATAATGCACTTGTATATTAAAAACGCATTCTAAAATTGACTTTCGACTCTATTAAAGTATCCATTAAATCACAAGTGTGTCAATAAGATCCAATAATTCTAATCTAGACTAAGTCAATTAAACAATTGCATAAACTAAAAATAATATTAAATAATATCAAAATCAATCTGCATTATCTGCTCCGGTTTATAAACACTGCAAAAAAATATGACCCGATAAAATGTCGACCGAACAAATAAAAAAGAAAAAAAGCGCGCGTAATTCGAATCCGATTACAAATATAGAGTAAAATTCCATACGCATACGAAATTATAATGCAATAGTAGTAAAAGTTATAATATTTCACAACTTTCTTTTTTAGCACATTTTATAACGTGTTCAACTTGAATCGTTGTCTTTTTTTTTTCTTCTCCCAGTTAAAACTCATCAAGTTTATTTCGATCGATTGCGTAAAAATCGTTCAGCGATCAATTGGTGAAAAAAAAATCGTTTCAATAATAATAAAAATTCCACGTTGCGCAAAAAATAATAAATATATATTTTTTTGACGTGTGCTTTTTTTACGTTGATATTTTTTTTGTACAAATAAATATATCGGCGATTTAATTTGCCCAAAAGGTGTGATCTAGATTGTCAAATATAATATATGTTGAAATTCGCTGTAAAAATATTATCGCATTATTTATTTTAAAATTTAATTTAGTCATCCATTTATTTATTTCAATATATAAAAAATATTGTATATGCAAAATATAATTAACGTTTCAATAATAACGTATTTTTATGCACAGGTTAAATTTCAGTCATATTCTTTATATATTTATATATATTAATATTTTAATTTGAAATATTTTTAATAAATAATATTTAAAATTTGAACATTAAATGAAATTTTTAATAAAAAAATAATTATCTATTTTAAATTTTGAAAAAATGACTCATATAAAGAAAAAAATCGTATTGTTCTTTTTTTAGTTTCAATATATTATAATTACAACTTCATTGCTTTTTATAAATTTAATAGTCTATATTTAATT
Organism: Leptonema lineaticorne; assembly: GCA_024500535.1. Classification (NCBI taxonomy): domain Eukaryota; kingdom Metazoa; phylum Arthropoda; class Insecta; order Trichoptera; family Hydropsychidae; genus Leptonema; species Leptonema lineaticorne. The sequence continues at coordinate 5,153,561 of JANIJI010000013.1, read as the reverse complement.
AATTCACATGTTTTATAATAAAATAATATTAAATTAAATTATTTAAAAATATAATCATTTTTTTTCAGCAAAAACATATTATTAACCATTTGATTATATAAAAAATTATAATGCGAACGTATAAAGTAAAATTATTTTAGGATTAACATTAAAATATCAATTTTAAATTCTACCAAAAAAAAAAAAAAACGATCAAACTCCACCAAAAAATTGCATCACAATAAACCATAATTGATATAATGAAACTGAATTTAATGAAAGCCCATTTATCTAATATTTTTTTTACCAATCCATCGAAAAGCTTAGTTTATTACAGAACACATAAAATTTTATTGACTACAAAAAATATATACGTATATATATATATATATATATATATATATATATATATATATATTAAAAGAATGCCAAAATGCGTTTTAAAATAACGTTTAATTAATATTGCAGATACGGTTAAACCCAGATTGCGTTAAAAGAAAATTTTGCAATTCCAAAATGAGATTTTGTAAATTCATTTTAAGATATAGATTGTGCAGTTTTTTTTTCTAAAAAACAAAAATATGTACGCCTTTGCTATTTTTTTTAAATATGTATATATAAATAAAAAAAATGTTCTCATTGAAGTATTCATAAAATGATAAATGATATATGCCGGTGTTAAATCATAGTAATTGCACTAAACAATTATTATATGTAACAAAAAATTATATATTATACAGCGCTTGACGAAAATTCCGAGGCCGATTTTTGATTAGAAAATTTCGCATTTTCATTCTATGTCATTATTTCTATTTTTTTTTTTTTTTGATTTCAATATGACAAACGAGTCATACTTAATGCTCAATTAACTGCGAAACACGTCACAAAAAAAAAGGTTACACGCGTATCGTTTCAATGTAAATAAAGGCTTCGACGGATAAAATGACGGATTAGTATTCCGTTTTTATCGATTAGTTCCGTCGAATCGGCGACGTGAAGAAAAAAATCTACTTTTTACGATTCTTTTCGACGGAAAAAAAAGACGACAGACTTAGCTGAGTCAGACTTTGACTGATAAAAAATGGAAATTGTTAGTCAACATTAAAATATGATTTTGACGTAAAATAATTATAATATATATTTTTTTCAATTCTATTCTTATTAAAAAATTAAATTTATTTTTTAAAAAAAATATTTTAAATTTTGACAGAATTAATTGATCAATTTAATAATGTATATATTTTTAAATATATACTATATACTGTTATATTATAACAGATTAAGATTCGGATTAAGAGATTCGTAAATATCTTAAAAATCTAATATTTAATTATTATTAATTAAGAAATTCTAATCATCTGTAATAATATTTTTTTTCAGTGTTGGCCTAAATATTTCCATTTAAACACCCAAAAACAATGAGATAAAAACGATACGAAAAAACAAAAACCAATGATCGCTCAAATCTCACTGAAAAAAAAACAATAGAAAATTCGACTTAGTAAAACATGTACGAGATTAAAATACAGGAAAAATAACAACAACAACAACAACAACAAATAACAAATAACAACACAATGAAGCCGAATCTCACTCGGATCTTTTGTAAGCTAATAGATTTGAATATAAGGACGGCGAAAATTGACGATTCGAGTAATTTAACACAATAACACAACGAAGAAAAAAAAAAGCACCGCATGAGATTTTATTATTATTATTATTATTATTATTATTAAACCGTACAATTGAATAGATTTGTTCAACATTTGCACGGATCGCATTAATTAATTAATAGTCGTAGCGCGAATCGAAAGATTTCACGCAAATTTCACGCACACAAGGTCGGCCATTATTCGTCATTACTAACCATTTTGTACGTGTACTTTTTTTTTCTTCTTTCGTTTTCATCTCACAAAATTTGTCCCAAAACGTTCGCTCTATTGTTCTTAAAAAAAAAAAATATATATATATATATATATATATATATATATATATAAAACGGTACATGTTTCCATTGTGCACCGTAGGAAAACTGCGGTAAATTAATTGCTGGTCGCGCGTAATTTTAACATATTTATCAATCATGAAATTTGCAATATTTTTTTTTCTATTTATATTATATATAATAGTTTTTTTTTCGGAGGTTTTCGAGGACGAATTTTGAAGTTGAACGTAACGAATTGCGCACTCGTCTCGGAGAAATGTTTCTTTTATGTATATATATATATAAATATATATATATATATATATATATATATATATATATATTTTGCGTACAGGTGATTGCGCAACTGTTGCGCAATTTCGACTGTAGCATCATCGAACGCATTCAATGTCCCAATTTTCTTTTTTTTCTTTCTTATTTCGCAACGATCACAATGTCAATTTTACACGAACAAAAGCTTCGATTCTATCGGCGATAGTTGAATTTTTATATACATAATATATATATATATATATATATATATATATATATATATATATATATATATATATATCACAATTGAAAAAAAATAGAAAAAGAGAAAGCGGCCATCTTTTATATTCTTCTCGGCATCTTTAAATAATAAGATCGATACTAGTGCTTATTTTCAATCGATTATTATTATTATGAAAACATTTGTATACGATTATAATATTTTTTATATATTTTTTTTTACATATAAATAAAATTTTTAATAAATTAAAAATATATATATATTTATTATACTAATATTATTAATACTAATATTTACATATATATATATATATATATATATATATATATATATATATATATATATGATTTAAATTGAAATAAAAAATAATTAAAATTATTATTTTATATGATATAAAGGAAATAACGATACACTTCAATATATTGATGAATCATCAAACTTTCGACTCTTCGCACGCAATACAAGGCGTTACACTCAAACAGACACGTAGACAACCGTTTAATCGTATATATTTCAAGATTTATACCCGCATTCGATATAGTAAATTACAAAAATATGTGTGGGTTATAAACGAATTCGTTAAAAAAAAATATATATTAGACAGTTTTGGTGAAAGCGATCATTTTTTTTTCTTCTTATCGCGCACGCGAAAAATATTGCGCAATATTGACGCTTTGATCGATTCAATATTTATTCATAAACGATTAAAATTAAATACGTCATCAGAAACGGATATAAAATTATAAAAATATTTGTATATATAATCATTAACATTCGGCCTAAGATATACTATCAATTTGTCTGTTTGTAATTATGTATACGCGTTATTGTAACGTGTATTTTCGTATGAGATTTCAAGATAATAATTATTTTAAAATGGGCACGTTCTTGAGCTATTATTAATGCAAAATTTCTGTTTCTACCGGAGACCATTTCAAATTTCACAATTTATTAGTTAATAAATGTATTTTCTATATATAATAATAATAAGAGGAAAAAAGTCTATACGTTCACTCTCAAACAATATTCTAATATAATATAATAGATTCCATTTTACCGGCGATAAAATAATTATACGTTACCAATATAATTTATATATAAATTATAGAATACATTATATTTTAAAATATTATACCAAAAATCTATATAGAAAAAAAAATCGCTATAATTTTATATTGTAATATATCGATTAGATATTGAAAGAAAATCGTCGATTGGTTTTTTGTTTTAATGTGAAAGTAGAATCGGAAAATGCGGAAAATTTGTCTACTCTTTGTATTTGCTAATAAAGGAAGGTTGTATTTGATCGGATTAATGAATGAACCTGCAGTTTAATTGATGAATCACGATGTCGATTATCTATAGACGGATATACAATAAGCATTACGTGGCAATTTTGAATGATTACAAGCATAAATTTCGTTTTTTATTCTAATTAAAATACATAAATGTATTTATTTAATATAAATTTTACATTATTAATATAAATTAAATCGCGGAAATTGTTGATATTGTAAAAATTCAAATTACACTTCATCGTTGAATATTGACTGTTCTAAAGCAAAATATTTAGAAGATCAACGAAAGTGGTTTGCAAGTAGTTATTTAAGTTAACTTTTTAAACCGTAGAATTTTAAGAGATTTATCGATAGTAATTCTGAATTGATTGAATACCTATCGTAAAATAAAATTTCATATATCAAAAGTTCCGACAAACTGTCATAAAATATTATGAAAGAAAATTTTGAACACGTCAAAAAATTTTTTATGTCAATATTTAAAATACTACTATTTACTCAAGTGAGCTCCGTTTTTTTTTGCGTAATATTTAAACTATAGTAAACTAATTTGATTTAAAGCTTTACTAGCATATATATATATATATATATATATATATATATATATATATATGTGTGTGTGTGTGTGTATTTATTACAAAATATGTTTGTATAATATTAAAATAACATCGATATATACGCGATGAAAAGTAAACGGATTACATTTTTTTTTCCACTTTCCTTTAGTACGATATTATTTATATTTATGAACTTCAAATTTTATTTTGAAATAACGATAAATTATAACAGTAACACCAAGGGAAAGTTCTATATTAAAGTAAAAGTTTGAAAAGTTATATACATATATATATATATTTATATTCATAAAAAAAATCAATATTACATTCATCGATGTTCGATATGAACTTTCTTTACTAGAACTAAAATATATTTATATCGTAAAATAACCGTCTTATTCGTAGAGTGACGTAATTTTTATAATAATAATATTAATCGTAATAATATGCGGCTTTATTTAGATAACTATCGATATTATAAGTAGCGTCGTAACGATAATTTATATACGTCAAAAGCTCGACGCTTAATCGACGAAGGTCAAGTATTTAGAAGGAAGGTCGCGACTATTAAATATAAAATGAAAAGCGCTCGTCAATTTATTATTAAAAATAACACGAAATATATACTTTTATATATTGATAAATATAAAATCGAAATTTAATACGAGTAATAAATAAAGCGATAAATGTAACGAATTCGATCGAATTAAAAATGAAAGGATTCCGAAGGAAGAAAAAACATGGCGCGTGACGAAATGTCCAGATTCGAAATCGACTCTCTAGTATCGTTTTTTTTTTTTTGATGGATTTTTTTCTAGTGATTGTTGTATTTTTTAATTTTGTTTGTGTTTTATGGTGAAAATAAACAATGATTAATGGAAATCGTACGTTTTTACGACGTTTTCTAATTAAATTGTTTATTTGCATGAAGCCCTGAAAATTGTTTGATTATATATATATAATGATTAATTTATACAACCTATTGATGATCTTGTAATCGCTTAAAAAACTATTTTTTTATTTAGTTAAAAAATGAATTAGTTTTTTAACCTTTAATAATCATTATTAATGATAATTGGAATAAATATGCATTTTTTTTTATTCACTTCATATTAATATTAATAAAATATAAATTATCACAACATTTTCGTGAAAATATTATTCATTCATATTTCCGCACTGTTATATTAATAATATTAATATATTTTTTTTCGTCAAATCATGACGTATTGCTATAAGAAAAAAATTACAGGAAGCTGAAAAAAATTATAATTAATAATATATGATAATATTTTTAGTATTATAATATTATATATATATTATATGATATATGAAAAACCTATTTTTCATATATTATTAAAATTATCTATAAATCATCGATCCAATTTTCACATTTTAAGAGATTGAATATTTGCATAAAAATATTTCGTAATAAATAAAAAATCTTGCATAACAACAAAACTAGATAATATTAAACGGGATTCGAACCCAGCACCAAAACTATACGAAAACGTTTTTATTTATTGTTAAATATATATATATATATATATATATATATATATATATATATATATATATATATATATATACTACGATCACGTAGCAATAGTATAGGATTTGGTAAGAACCACTTAACGGGTAAATCTTGAGTGCATAGACTATTATATGACTCGCTAAACTGCTATATATTCACGACGGCGACGATTGCGACGATAATGATTATGATAATGATAATGATGATGATGACGACGATGTATCCATGTAACGTCATCATTGTTATTATACGTGTATGGTATGTATAGTTAGTTTGAACCTCGTATAACATCTTGAACGGATCAATTTCACTTTTTTTTTGTACGACGACAACTTTCGTCTTTTTGAAGACACCGTGTGTATGTTCCACGGCAATTATTGTCGTGGTTTATATATATATATATATATATATATATATTATATATATATATATATATATATATATATATATATATATATATATTATTTTTATTATTTTAACCAAGTCGCTGGTTCGAATAATGACCGGACATTTAGATGTAGCTACTGTCGTTTTTTTTTATTTTTTTTATTTTTTAACGGTTCATATTATAAGTGTGTGTGTGTGTGTGTGCAATATTTTAACGGACATGTGAAATTTCGACATTCGTTAAAATATATTATATATGACTGTGTATTCTGCGTTATTGTGAAATTGCATGCGAGACAGTTTTCATTGGAAATACGATGACAAAAGTCGAACCTTGTTCATACATACATATATATATATATATATATATATATATATATATATATATATATATATATATATATATATATATATATATATATATATATATATATATATATATATATATATGAAGGTCGCTGAATAATGATTAATACGTATTTTTGTAAAATAAAAACATTAAAAATTATATTAAACTACCTACGGTTTATATGTGACTAAAGATAACATGTATAGTAGACATTTTTTTTAATTATTTTTATGAAGATTTTAATTTATTATTAAAAATTTTATAATGAAAATTATTTAACTAAAATCTTTATCCTTATATGTCATATATATATTCAAAAATAAAATCAATTATTTAAAAAGATATTTTATATTAACTTTATGAATGTCACATATGGTTTATCATATGTCTGTATTTAAAATAATAATATTTTTATTTCATTAATCACTGATATGCAATTTATTATCGATTTCATATTTTGTCAAATTGCTTTTGAAATGGTATTGAGAAAGGCAATCAACATTTATGATTTAAATATTGTATTTATATTATACTTTATGATGAAATATAAGATTTTTAAATCAAACCACATGCACTCAGCCTAAAACAATATTAAAAATTTGACATGGTTTAATTACGTCATCTGAACAGTATTACAAAATTATCAAAAAAAAAATCCAAATATAAAAGATATAGCCTGAGGTTTTGATTATACTATTGCAATTAAATATGGTTTGTATATATATTTTTTTGCATTATTTTTATATATTATCTTTGAATATATATATGAAAAATTTCTTTATGTTTAAAAATCACATTTTATAAAATTTTCCTAAAAATATTTTTGTTGAATGACTTAATAATATATTTATAATCAATACAAAAAAAAATCATATAAAAAGTTGTGTTACAAATATTAAATATTTCATACACAACAATGAAAGGACATTTTTTATTATATATATATATATATATATATATATATATATATATATATATATATATATATATATATATATATATATATATAACAAAAATCATCTGTTAAAATGAAGGTTATATTATAATTTCAAGGATATTTTGAAGGTCGGATATTATATTATGAGGTCAGATTTTAAAATATAACAAATCAAAAAATACTTCATAAATAAAGAAAATTTGGAAAAAAAATATTTATATAACTTAAAAAGTATATAAAATAAACGCATTTAGAATATAAATAAAACGAGGAAATCCGATTTTATCGATGGAAGAGTTCAATATAACAAAGAACAACAGGAAAACTGAAATTATCTTTTATCAAATTAATGATCCGTTATATAAAATATTTTTTTAAGTACTTCAATATATAAGTTTTCAATGATAAAATTCTATTATTAATACCAAAGAAAAAAAACAGCTAATAATTAATTCGCATCGACAATTAAATTGTCGCAGTTAAACGCTTTAACTGTTTACGGCTTACGTTATCCAAATATTATTCAAATTAACATCGCTATAAAATAGTATATATAATATATTCATCGAAATGAAAGGTACTATTTAACATATATACATATGTAAAAACGAATCTCAAGGAAATTATGAAAAAATTCTTAATTTTCAAGCTCGCAACTTTGTTCAGTAATCAATAACAATAAAAAAAACGATATCAAGGATAAAACACAAATTTACGACATAAAAATACTATAAGAAATCGACTCTAAGTACTAAATGTAAACAAAAAAAAATTAATGATTAGTGGCTTTTTTTATATATTATATTTTTATAACGCAAAAGTGATAGGGAACACATTCCATAAAAAGTTACGATTTTTTTTCTAACAATGTCTATCTACTATTGAATAATATTATATAAAATGCATGACAATATTTTAACATGTCGAAGGTGACCTGCAATTATTTTTACAACAGGAAATCGATATCGTATATTTTATTCGAGTATGTGTAATTATTAATAAATCGTAATGAGAACACATCATGTGTGTATGTAATGATAGGAATATTTTCAATTTTTTTTTTCGGATTGATATATTTTTTGTTTAATAATTTGGAAGATTTTATTTATTTATTTTTTTTTAGTGTAATATAATTAGTGTTATAAAAATTTATATTAAGTGTATAAAAAATGACATATTTTTTAATACAATTTATATAGTAAAAATACTGAGTAAAATAAAAAAAATATTGGTCTAAATATTGAATGAAATTTTTGGGAATTTTTATATATTAAAAAAAAATGTTTGTCGTTATGAATGTGTTCTTGTAATATATATTTTTCGTTACTTTGTATTTTACAAAAAAAAAATGACCTTCAAACCTTTGTCCTTAAAATTAAAATCAAACCAGTCAATATGTGTCAAAATTACGCAATATTTTATCACATTTACAATAAATTACGCGTGATATCATTCATTATGTTTAATTTGCAACCTTGATTATTTATTTGATTAATAAGTAAAAACACCTGACTCAATAAATAAATATATTATAGTAAATCATTGTTTGTTTACATAACGAAAAATGTATTCAATTTATTCACAAAGATAATTTTTTCAAAAATTAACTGACCGATTCTAAGGTCGTTCGGTTATATTTAAAATTATTTTACATTATAATTATGCAACGTAACATATATACATAATTATGTAACGAAATAATTTATCTCGAAATTGGATTTATTTTATAATATTATGCTATATTTTTACATTATATATTAGTTATTTATACATTAAACGTTTACTTTATGATTATATAATTCGTATTTCGAAAGCTTTTAGCGATGATTTTGAAATTAAAAATTCTTCTTTATCCTTTCAAAAATAACATTTTCAAAAAAAATTCTCATGTATATATATATATATATATATATATATATATATATATATATACATATATATATATATATATATATATATATATATATATATATATATATAATCATATATTTTTTAACTTCTAAACAAATTAAATCTATATATATATATATATATATATATATATATTAAATTTAGATATTCAATAATATGCGTCATCATTCATTTTACACTACTAATATAATTGCGCAAAATTCGAGTCGTTCACACTGAAAGGGTTAATCTTTACTGGATTTGAACCGACCTTCGTCTTCATCATCACGCATCTGGGTTAAGAATGGAATAAAGCAGATTAATAACGACAACCTTGTACCCCGATTTTCTTTTTTATTTCATTATTATTTCTTCTTTCTCGAATACTGATTTTTATCCCGTGTTTTTTTTTAATCTTCAAACACAATAAACTCGATCTCGAAGCTCACAAATACCGGATAGAATACGCATTTTTTTTTTTTGTTTTCTTAAAAATTTCGTAACGTTATTATTTTATTACGTAAACGAAAGAAAACGTCGTTTTATTATTTGTTTTCTATGTAAGTACTATTTTTTTTTTTAGTACTACTAATTTGATTTACTAATTTATTATGGTAACAGTAAGAGCTTCGCTCTGTTCGAATTCAAGCATTTCAATTTTCATCGTTTTTTTTTTATTTCGAATATAAATACCGTAATTAAAGAAACGCGTAGTACTTCTATTATGCGAACCGGTTTTACTTTCACGCATATTTATTTAAATAAAAATAATAAAAATAAAATATATGAATGTGTTTTTATTATAATATATAATATATATATCGTGTCATCGATTTATCTTTATATATATATAAATTAATTTATGCGGAAAATATAAACATTGTATTATATATATATATATATATATATATATATATATATATATATATATATATATGTATATACAAATTTTTTCGAAAGAAAATGTCGTAAAAAAAATGATCGTATAATCCAATAATAAAATTGCAGAAAAATAATTAAAATGGCGGAAGTAAAACAATAATGGCGAGCACAATAATATTTCTTAATTGGCGAAGCTTTTCATCTAATTTTTTTTTTCGTATATTCTTCTTAGCGTAATCAAGATTTCCTAATTATTAATTTACACGAACGGCACGCGTTTTCATCATAAATATTTCTTTTATTTTATATAATTATTATAAATATAATGCCGTATTTTAGCATAATAATTAAAATATGAAAAGGAGTCCATCTTTTTTTTTCTATTTTTTTTTTTTTGCATAACGTCAACAAAGAAAGTTTTTCGTCGTCTGTGTGAACCATTAGGGAAAAAAATTGACAATGCGATGTGAATTTTGACACACTTTTTTTTTCGGTTATATTAACGTTGTCAACCTGCAATTTTCACAGTAAATAAATATTATTTTGTTTGTTCGAAATCAGTTTCAATTTCACACGAAGTAACCGTAACAGATTATATGTACATACATATAATGTAACGCACTTTCTTTACACAAATTCGCCGAATATTTTATTATTATTTTTTTTACATTCTTTCATTAATTGAATCAATCATTTTTATATATACAAAAAATAAATAAAAGCAATATATATATATATATATATATATATATATATATATATATATATGGTATATATATTTATTTTAAAAATTATTCTTAATTATTTTTTTTAGTAGAATACTTTTATTCAAACATTAATATTCATCATATATACAAAATATTTAGTAAAAAAAATCTTTAGAAATATTGATTACAAATTAACTTTTTTTTTTGATTAAATAAATAGACTATGAATACAATTATTTCGTATTTATTTTAAAATTAAAAAAAATCAATTACATTTTTTTAAAATTGTTTCACAAAATCGATTCTTATGAATATAATTAAACGAAAATAAAGCAAATACTGTAGAAAGTGCATTTTAGTACGCTTTTTGATTTTGTGCAAGATGTACGCGTATTTTTGGCACACGTTGTGTAAAAAAATTATTTGTAATCTTTATAAAATAATTCAATTATACCGATTAAAAAAATTAAACGTATCCAAAAAAAATAATAATAATTAATTAATTGATAAATAAAAATAACGCAACATGTTTACGTTGAGAGCCAACAATGAGGCTTCGATTACAAAATATTTCTTTTTATGCTCGTCGCAATAAAACGTTGCATATTTTCCGCTATTTTTACAATTTGTCATATCAAAAAGGCGAATCAACACAACTGTTGCAATATATAATGAAAAAAAAAATACGTAATAAATATACATATAAAACAAATAGTAATAAGGTTAATATTCAATTGAATACAATAGCGTTTGATGCACGCGATGCAATTTTTTTCTCACTTGCAAAATTTTACATAAATGCATTATATTTACAATTATTAATTGATTTCATGTACGCTAAATGTATATCGATGCTTTATAATCGATTTACAAATAGCAATTAATTAGAAAATGATGTGTTATAATTGTACTACTTGTTTTTAACATCCTTAGTATGCAAAAAAAAATTTCAACAAAGTATAAAATATTTTTTTAAAAGAATTATTCAGTATAATATATAGAATATAAATATCTCAATCATATATATTTTAAATACAATATAAAATTTTAACTCCAAAAAAATATTGAAAAAGAAAACTTAATCATATAAAAATTACAAAGCCGCTAATCTATTTAATTTTATATAATTCTACCTGCATAACATTAATAAAATTTTTGTTTATTTCATTCCATTGATCACATTAAACAGAAATGATAATTATAAACTCATAGATAACCGGATATGACTTCCGGCAGCAGAGATCGGATTATATCAACCGAAATAATAATTCGGATCCGATTAAATAATACAATATATAATAATAATAAGACCGACGTAATTATTGTCAATTTTTTTTTTGTGATAAATTGATTTTTAGTCGTATTGATCAAATCTGTCGTTGAACGAGTTTGTTAATTAACGACTAAAATATATATGTATATTTTTTTTTTTACTTTCAATTTTATCATATTCATTTCCGATGTATAAAAATAATGCAAATTAAAAATATGACGGTTATTTACAATAAAAAATGTGCATATATTTTTCATTTGCTCTTAATATTAATTTCTCCGATTTTGTTACGTTGTGAAATAATTGTTAATTAGCATTAAATATCAATTAAAAAATAGTCGATGTAATATATCATCGTTTTATGACAGTTTTTGAATTTTAATCTTCATACCGACTAACATTAATTAACTTATATAAACGAAATTATAATTTATTATTATGATCTATTGCTATTATTTTATATCGGTATGATTATGTCGAAACTGTATTGAATTATTATTATTTTTTATTTTAATATTAAAACAAACAAAAATTTAACAATTCGTGTAAAACCTTGAAAGACGTGAAATCAATTTTTACCGGTAATTTTATGTACAAATTATGAACGAAAAAATAAAATTGGATTTTATAGAATAAATAAAAATTATATCTATCAATCTTTAATATTTCATATAGAATAATTTAATAATCTCCGACAAGTCATCATGTCTATGCTTAACCTTCATATAATTTTAATTTAAAAAAAATGTGAATAAAATATTATATTCAGAAAAAAAATCGTATAAATTATATCTGAAAAATTAATATTCTAAAACTAGTGCATCCTGAAAAAAAAATGTTACTATAAAAATATTATAATATTGTACGTAATATGTGCATTAAATATATTGCATCCGAATTTAATTAAACGACTTTATAATAATTATATTATAATATAATATATAATAATATAATGAAGAAGTCAAGCGTCATTAATTCGAACGATTGTTAATATAAGTAACGCAACAACAACAAAAAAAAATATTTAAATTGACCAATTTTCTTCCGTTGTACGTATATTTTTGTTTTAACTAGATTTAATGTCTTATTCAATTCGTAAAATGAAAAAGATTAATACAGAATTAATTTCTCGGTATCGCAATTCGCAATTTAATTGTTTCTCATTATTTACTACTACTACAACTATTACTAGATTGCGATAAAATAAAAACAAAAAAAAAAGTAGAAATAAAAAAACCGACGTTAATAGACCATTTTCAAAATTAACAACATTCTTAAACGAAGTGCCGTTGTTCTTTATTAGACGAACTATTGCTAAATATTCGACTAAATAATAATAATAAAATGTTTTATTTTGTTATATAAAAAAAACTAAATTAGCACGTCTGTATAATTTAATGCATGAGTGTTCTCTAATTATCAAAAAATAATGTTTAATTTTTTACACATATATATATATATATATATATATATATATATATATATATATATATATATATATAATATCATTGAATTCTATATATCGAATCGATTTTAAAGTAAATCTTAATTTTACTAATTAATTTACTGATATCGTACATTTTTTTTTTTAGAAAGTGTAACGAACAAATATTTAAAGTGCCATTTTTATGCGTACTGAGAAAATTTAATGAAAGTGATATAATCTTTAACATTAAAACTCATAATACACATATTCATATAAAACATATATATATGTTTTAAACGATAACTTTCTACTTTTACGTCGAACATTTATAATATCAAAGTAATATTCGAAAATATGCAGACGCAATTTTATGTTATAAAATATATATATATATATATATATATATATATATATATATATATATATATATATTTTATAACATAAATATAAAATATATTATATATTATATGTGTAATAAAAGCATAATTTTTGACCTTTTCTTTTCACTTTTCCACGCTATTCGTTTCATTAACGAAAAGTGACCGGATTTGTAGCGAAATCGATTTTAGACTTGAAAAAATAAAATTATCTATTATATATATATATATTACATACATACATACATTATTTTAAAAGCTATTTTATAATATGAAACGATTTTTACGATGCATTAATTCAGTGTTTCTCAACGTGGACCGCATTTCGTATGCGTAACAATTTTATATTTACGTTACCGCAAAAACTTGTTACATCCTATTTTATATTACTATAATAAAATATATATATATTTTTTTTACATTGGTCCATATCTAAAATATACGATATTAGGCAATATTATTTTTATACATTTTTTTTTTTGTTTTATATTTCATGTTATTAAATATTTTTCTAAATTTTATTTATCGTGATATGGCTTTAAAATGTGAAAAAACGACATTTATAAATAATTACGTTTTTCTTTAAAAAAAAAATATATATATATATATATTCATATTCAATGTCGTTTTTATAAACGGAATTCACGAATTCTTTTATGCGAGAAAGTTATACGTATTTTTTTTTAAATTTGTTCACACGACGTTCTGAAGGTTGACGGCTCGGCAATTTTCCGAAAAATTGTACCCTAAAACGAGGTCTGAACACTTTTACTCGTTTCAAGTTCATGATTATTCTCTTGTTATATATGTATGTATATATATATATATATATATATATATATATATATATATATATATATATATATATATATATTATTAAATCACGAATTTATTTATTTACATTTTTTTTGTACTATAACATGACCATGAATATCTCGAATCGCACGGCGCTGGTTTTATTCGATCAATTTTGATCGACCTTCGGTTTTTTTTTCGTTCGTCACGACATTTTTTATAATATTTTACTAATCTATATATATATATATATATTTATTTATTTATTTGAATATTTTCTTTAATAAATTTATAATATTTTATATATTAAATATATATGGTATATATTACGATATTATATCTTTTTTAATTATTAGATATTTCTTTCTACTTTCTATCAATTGCTGAAAAAAAATAAAATTTTTATTTTATTCTTCCAATTTTTTTTCTAATAACGTCAAAGAGAAACTTTATGAATGAAATGCATTTTTTTTTTATATAAAAACTAAATTTTTTTCTTTCTAAAACAACTACCAATTTACAAAATCAAAAGACTGAAATCAAATTACACACTTCTACACTGATATAACTGCTGGAAAATAAATTTAACACAATGAATTTTCACTGATTTTTTTTTCTTAATACTATATTTTTTACCACTCTCATTTATATCGTTAATAGAGTTCGTTCCGTTAAAAAAGAGGATCCGCAAAGTAATTTTGCAACTGCTTAATAATAATTCATTCGGGAAATGATTATATATATATATATATATATATATATATATATATATATATATATATATATATATATATATATATATATATATATATATATATATAATTTTTACGAGCAATCAAGAACGTTAAGAGCGATGAATTTGCCGTTTGTAAATGAAGAAAAAAATTCGCATATATGCAGAATAATATATATATATATATATATATATATATATATATATATATATATATATATATATATAAAGAGAGAGAGTTTAAAAGAGTAATTAAACCGTGTCAAAAATCTAAATATTGCACCGTTGATGGATTACCAAAAATTCGTCATTGTCTTTTTTTGAGAAGCTCGGTCACGTTCGATAATATTATTTTTTTCATTATATATATATATATATATATATATATATATATATATATATATATATATATATATATATATATATTATTTTACTTGATATTTTAAGAAAAATATCAATACGTATTAATAATAATATAATAATATTTAACTTTCGAATTTTGCGAACGCACGTAACGCGTTTTCGGTGAATCACGATGATTGATGATTAACTATATAAAATAAGACTTATTTTATGTTGTAACATTTAATTAATTTTTAGGCATAAAATAATGAAAGTTTATATAATAATATATACATAAAAAGTGTATAAAATCGATATATTTTATTTCGTATTTAAGTGAATATTTTATATTGATATAATTAATCTGAATCATAATTGAATATATATGTAAATATTATTTATTTATATTTTATATTTAATTCTATAATTGTAATTACTAATAATAAATATATTGAAGATCAATTTTTATTGATTTATTTTTTTGAGCTATATAAAAATTTAATGCGTTTCTTAATCACAATCAATTTTCTAGTTTATTATATATAATATTGATCTTTCACTTTCAACGGATGCAACAGGCAGCATTATTTATAATAAATGTAACATATATTCGTATTATAATATTATATATGAATGTGTTATCTTACACATGAGAGTAATATTTATTGATATAGCGAAAATTCTTACACTAATTTATTGCACAATTTTGCATTTCAAACAGGTTGTATGTGAATAGTTTTTGAATGCGTACGATCGTTCGATCTCTTGAGAAATGCTATTTGTTTATATATATATATATATATATATATATATATATATATATATATATATATATTCTTTTTTTCTGCTTTAGTTTGGACGTAATGTGAATATTCTCATAAGAAATCGCTGGGATGACTCGGACTGCGATCATAAATCAAAATATAAACGAAAATTCGGAAATCAAAAAGAAAATTGCACAAAAAAAAAATAACATGTAATAGTAAATTATATTAAGATAAAATATTTTTGAATACATTTTATTATTATTTTATATTTCATTTAAAAAAAAACAATAATGAAATATATATATTCAATTATTTAAAAAAATACTTCATTTTAATAAAAGAAAATATATAAAAAAAACAATATACTATAAATAGAGTTCATTTTTGTATAAAAATAAATCTTGTCACTTTTTTCTTCTGTAGTCAATAAATATTTTTTTTTATATAATAAATAAAACTTTCTTAACTATATTTTATATAGTATAATAATTATATATATATATATATATATATATATATATATATATATATGTGTGTATATATATATATAGTAATTTTAATAATATAAATGTATATAATAAGCTCACGATTCGATCATTTAGCAGTAATAAAATCATACATTAATCATAATAATAATATGTAAATTGCTATATTTTAATTTAAAATATATTATAAATGCATAAAAAAATATATAATAAATCAATGCTTCTACAATACTTATATATATATATATATATATATATATATATATATATATATATATATATATATATATATATATATATATATATATTAATATATACATTTCTTTTGCAATTTTCTGAAATTCAATTACTTTTTTTTTATTGAACTAAGAACAGCTTTATTGCCAGCTTTCGATTTTTATTTAGAAATTTCTAACTAGACTTTATCTAGTATTGCAATAATCGTTTTTAACAGATTGTAATATGAATATTTTTTTTAATATATATAATAGTTCAATGATAAACATCGATTTTTTTTCGTATTTTATCGGAAAATCGACACAAATATTAATCATACAAAATACTTTAAATGTAATAAGACTTTGAATAAAATCGCATACACAAAAAAATAAAAAAATATTAATTGACATTATAAAAACACCTCTATATAAATTCGACATTGTTTACTTAATAGCTATTAAATGTTTACGTAAATAAAAAATAATATTAATGATGATAAATTGTAACACTTCGTGAGAACGAATAATAATATCTTTATTTAATCCGATATCATCAATATTTCCCTTTCACCAAACTATTGTTAATATAAGAGTTGACGACGATCCGACAATTTCGATCGATATTCCGACAATCGTGTCGATAATATTTCATCATCCGATCGATGATAAGACGGATAATGCGAAAACGAAATCTAAAATCTAAAAAAAAAACATTTTTCTTACGCATATCTCAAAGGAAAATCTAAATGAAAAAACGCTTAACATGTTATCTTGCATAAAGATGTGTTATATTTATATATATATATATATATATATATATATATATATATATATATTCTTTTATGGAGCACGTTATTTTTTTTTTACTTTTTTTTAAACGGTTTTGCAACGGATAAAATTTCACAAATTTGCAATATCTAGATAACTTAGACGTGAAAACGTTTAAAATAATAGTAAATAGCTTTATATCGACCGAAACGATTGCTTAACAAATTTCATCTTTCGATTTGAAAAACGATATACAAATTAAGACATGTTGTGTTATCGAATATATTCTATGCATTGTTCACAAATATTACATGTGATGGTCTATTTTAATAATTATACCATTGTTTTAATGCTTTTGATTTTATCTTATATATTTTTGTATATCCAACTAAAAAAAAAAGTTTGTTTAAAATGTAATATAAGTTATAAATTCATTAAGAAGATATATCAAGTTCTTTATCAATATTAAACAAATCAAAATTTAATATAATTTTGCATAATCAGTCACATGAAAAATTAATTTTGAAAGATAATTCAATTTTTAGAATATTTTTTCTTTATGATTATTAAATAAATAGATTTATTGTCACCTTTATTTAAATATCAAACTGACAATAAACATTTTTTCTTTATGATTATTTTATTAATTTTAATATCAGCATTATATATTTGAACAAAACATATAATTTATTTTTATTATAGATTTATTGTCACCTTTATTCAAATATCAAACTGACAATAAACATATAAATATATAATATATAAATATTAAAAAAAAATCCTACCTTATAAATCAATAGAATCCTTCTGAAATCAAATCGATATCCGATCAAATCAATATCAAAATGATAATAATAATATAAAAAAAAATCACAAAATTTCACTATATCTAAATATAATAATATTAAAAAAAAACGAATCGAAAATGTCACAGTTTATTATTACTATTATTATTATTATTACAATGCGAAAAATCGCATAAAAAATGGTACATATAAATATATATATATATATATATATATATATATATATATATATATATGTATGTATGTATATATATATTTTAACCGTATCGGTTAAAATTTAACCGTTCGGTTGTCGAAGTGTTAAAAACCGCGTCGCACACTCGCACCGTTCGTCTGCAAACTAAATGTTTTTCACACGATGTTCTCCACTTTATAGAGAAACCCGGTGAGAGGTGCACACGAATTATTCCTCCGCAATAAATATATATATATATATATATATATATATATATATATGTATATGTATATATATATATTTTTTTCTTTTTATATTTGAGAAATGACCCCCCTTTTTTTCGTAAATATCCGCCCACTTTTAAGTGCGATTTCGTCGACATCGAATGTTTTACGCGTGGATGATATATATATATATATATATATATATGTGTGTGTGTATATATATATATATATATATATATGTGTGTGTGTGTGTGTGTGTATATATATATATATATGTGTGTATATATATATATATATATAATATTTTTTTCTGAAGGACGTTTGCGGTCCTTGACATTCGTTTTTATTTCAATACGATTTTATATATTATTTAATATTGTTTCTAATTAAATAAAAAAATTGTACAAAAATTCAAAATAAAATTATCATTTTATAAGCGCGAATCAACGTGAAAATTTAGTATAATAAATATTATTCAGCAACATTGTTTCAGTTGATTAAATCGATTTTATTTTTTTAATTAAAATAATTTTTTTTCTCGATTCTTCCTGATAAAAGTCTTGAGAATTTTCGAAATCTAAACTGGACAATAAAATAAAAATTAAATAATATTTTTTTTTCTTTTTTTTGCAATGTTTTATTAAATTTATTCATTGAAATTTATATAATGCAAATGTTGTAACTTTAAAAATATAAATAATCACCGATGTAAACTATTGTCATATTATAATTATTTTTAAATAATCTTAAATACAATAAAAACTTACTTAAAAATCTAAAACAAATGTTAACAACAAAGCATTAATTAATGATAATTATAATTTTAAATCATTTTTCATAGAATATATAAATGTTATTGTTTCATTATATGTCTTCGAAATTTATTAAACTATATTTTTTTTATAATAAAAATATACTATAAGTTTGTTATTTTTGATATATAATATATAACTATTTCTACTTGTAGCATATAAAATTACAGAAGAAATATTTACAAAAGTAAAATGTCAGAAGTGTTATTAAAGTAATTGTTGAAAAATAACAAATAAATTTTATAAATTTGATTGTGCCAAAAATTATACGATAAAAGGTATTATATAAAAAACCAAAACTAAATAATCATATTAATTTCGAATTAATTTACAGTTTAGTTTACAATATCGAAAATAATCAACCCTTATTTACATTTGAACTTTATATATAATTCAATTCCAAATTATATTTTTAAAATTATACAACTCAAAAAAAAAAAAATATATATATATATATATATATATATATATATATATATTGCTCTAAATTAATATAATAAATAATTATTACGCGTTGAAAAAAGAATTATTAAATAGCGGTACGAGAATTTATTTTCTAATAATAATAATACATTCGGTTAAAAAAAAATAACACAAATTAATTGCCACTTTCCGTATCTTTTTTCTAGATTTTTCCGATAAAGAAAATAGCTGATGAAAATTCATACGAAACACTACAAAATAATAATCAGCGTTTTGCGATAAAATCTATAACAATTAATTTATCTGACATTGCATACGTTTATTTTTTCATACTAGAATTTCTATGGAAAAAAGAACAATTATAATTGAATAATAAAAAAATCATTTATAATACTGAAATATTTATATGATTTACATATAATATGAAAATTAAATATATACACTGTATATTATTATTGTTATTTTAATATTATTAATAATAATATTATCTCAAAATTAACAATATTATACAATTTAAATTCATAATATTTGTTTATATTACAATGTTATAAAATAAATCAGTGATAATGAACTTTTTTTTGATTTTACGGCATCGAATGATAAAATCTATTTTTAATTTTAAAGTATAAATTATTTCTATATAATGATATTTTAATTTTAAGATATTTATTAATAGAGTCGTCAGTTCTATACACAACCATCAGACAATACCCTTTTTCGTATATATTGAAATTGTTGGGTTTTTACTATATTTTATTTTAAATTTTAAACATATTACTTACAAGAAATAGTAATTTTTACTATATTAATTAAATTTCATAATATAAAAAATATAGATTTTCATATGAAAAATTTAAATATATATGAAAAATATACAAAGTTCCGAAATTCAACCAATTTAATGAATATATTCATTATTATTATTGTTAATATTTTTTTCTCAATTTTATCTTTTATATAATAATAAAACGTTTTATAATCGAACACAATCAATTCAACCATAAAGAAATTTTTAAAAAATTTTAACCATACACGTTACACAAGTCTCCATTTTCTATTCCATCATATAAAACATGATCACTTTATACAGCATAATCGATCCGTTTTACATTATTATATAGACTCGGGGTTTTTTTTTTTTTTTTTATTTCATTTTTGACCATCTAAATATTACGTCAAATCGTTTCGAGAGATTACAAAAAAAAAATGTGGACGTTTTTACACGACACTCGGAAAACAGACGGGGAATTTATTGCGACACACATTTTTTTCTTAAATCGTTATTTATTACTTCTATCGAGAATCGCATTTGAAGCACTTGTTAAAATATAGAATAAATATATACATATATATATATATATATATAATATAACTTATAACCAATCGACTTTCATTATATATTATATTATATTAATATAAAATAATAAATCGATAGAATGACAACTTTATCTATAATAATTGCGAATAGTCAGATTTCAAGAAATTTTTATAGTTATTATATACGTTATGTCTTCTAAATTAACTGAACTCACCTTGTATTGTATAATTGTTTATGATTGAACTTTTTGAGCTTTCTTTCGAATTATATAATGATTTATTTCTATTATCAATCAATCATTGACAATGTTACTAATAAACTTTTCATCCAAATATAGTCATGAATTCTTGATCGAGCATATTAATTAACTGTTTTACATTATAGATAACCTTACCTCGACCTTTGATCCACATTCTGAAGGACTTTTATTTAAATTATTTATTTATATCAATTCTTTAACCGCTTTTATTTAACTTCCGCTGTTTGTTTGTTTGTTTGTTCGTTTGTCTGTTACGCAACTTGTAATCGATTTTTCAATCACGTCTCAATATCTAATCGAATTTAAATTTTGCATACTTGCTCATTCTCTATGACAATATACGATCAATCGATTAAATAAAATCTTACAGAGAAACATTTGTATATATATATTTTTTTAGATATTTATTTAAATTATTATTTATATATATGAAAAATTTAAATTTAAGTCTAAAATCTATTTCACAATAAACAGTAGATAATTATAACGTCTCAACTTGTATTATTATTAAATGATCAACGTGTATTATTATGACTTTTTAGTAAAAAAAAAACTTGATTCAATCAAGAAACCGCTTACACATTACTATATAACCACACCATTCATTATCATTCCTAATCAACACAATCCAGTTACATTAACTACATTTTACTTTTCATGTCTAAAATTCACAACTTTCTATCCCTTCACATCTATACAACATATAAAATTCAACAAATCAACAATTCAATATCATTTATCAACAAAATAAAACAATATTAACAGTTATATGCTTTCTTCTATTCGCTTTTAGCACAATATAATAAGATCGACATTTGGCATATATGTATTTAGCACTTTAAAGTGTCATAGAATAATTATGACAAATCCTATTATAATAAATTAAAAAAAAAACTACCGTTAATGCAAGTGAAGCCTGGTTGATGAACCTGCAGTGTTTACGTTTCAGACCGGATTAACCGGTTGCGAAAACTATAGTGAAATTATCGATCGTAATTTTAGAAGCAGTTGCAGATGAGTGAAATCATATTGTTTCATGTATTTTTGTATTGAATATGATGAATTCGAATTTTGAAAGATTTTTTTCAATATTAAATTTAATTTAAAAAAATATTTTTTTTTGTACATATATAGTAAGAATGTATTTGTATTGCTTAATATAGTACTTATTTTTTATATCATAATTAATTTTCATACTATCAATCAATCTTGATTTAATTATAATATACGTTTTCTGCATAGTTTTACAATAAGGAATTAGATTGAGATGGATTAAATGCATACACATTTAAATATATATATATATATATATATATATATATATATATATATATATATATATATATATATATATATATATATATATATATATAAATTAAGAATGCATATTAAATAAGATAAATGTTGTATATATTGTTTATTATTCTTTTTATGAATAAAAAAATGTAACTATATTCAAACAAAGACTACGACATTTTTTTTAAACGTCATAAAGTTAATGCATTTTCATATGCAAATTTATATTGCAATAAAAATATTTAAAAGTATGCCAATATGTTGCAATTGCAATATATATGACCGTATAATTTTATTGCATTTTTAGCGAGAAAAAAAAAGTGATATCTTTGAACTTATTCGAAACATGTTTCGTTTTTTTTTTCTTTTAATATTGTAATCGAAAGCGATTAAATTAAACCGCAGAAATAAACAACGTCCATTTTTTTTTTGTAATCTTTATTTATTCTCGTTTATTATTTACTATAGCTACAAGGACAAATTAAAAATAAATAAATAAAACACAAAAGGTGTATAATTAGTTATTAGTTGTTATCATTTAAATATATCGATTATTTTAATTTTATATTCGAGTCGGGGGAAAAATCTGCGGTTTTTCTTAAATTAATATAATGAAAATTTAAATAAGTACGGTTTATGGAAAAATGATTGGGATTTTTAGATGAGAATCATTACGTTTTTAATATTATAATAATAATATTATTATTATATTATATGGAATGCGGATTTATATTATAATATAAATTAATTCTTCACAGATATAATTTCAAACAGGGAAAACCTTTAGTTTTATACGTGTAAAATATCCCAAATTTTAATGTGTCACAATATTTAAGAATATATATTATATAAAAAGTGTCATTTTATTGAGAAAACTGGTTTTATTTTATATTAATCATCGTAAATATTTTCCCAAATAATGAATGTTAAATTTAAATATTGCATTATTATTTTTTATCAATAATTCAACATTATTTAGTGTCTAATTTATTGCATTATTTAGTTTTTTATACAATTTTTGTATAAAAATTACTGACAAAAAACTATTCATAATAAGAATTCTAGAGATTTCTAAAAAGAATTTTTCAAAATAAAATTTTTTTATTTTTATTTAATTTATCCTCAACATTTATGATTTTATGTTAGATTGAGAATATCAAAATGATTCTCAATAAAAATGTTTTTTTATTATATATATATATATATATATATATATATATATATATATATATATATATATATATATATATATATATATATATAAAGTTGAAAACTTCTGAATCAGATCTACACCATGCATTCGTATTATTATCTAGAAAAGATATTTAAATATTATTTAGAAAGAAGTATATAATTAGATTATATATATAGTAAACACTCTAAAATCTTTTTGAAACAATTATCAATATAAATGAATTTTTCTTTCTAAAATGAAAAACTTAATATTACATATATATAATTTATTATAAACACGAGCTATAATAATAATAATAATAATTAATATAGTCATACGACAAGAAAAATTTTGATGTCAAATTAGGCCCAGATTATATTTTTCCGCTTTAATATAGTAATTTTTTTTTTGTCCACCTCATCGCATACAGTAAATGCAGAACAAACGTCACAAGATTTATTATTATTATACAATTAAGTTATACAATTGTATTAATATATAAAAAGAAAAAAAAAATATATATATATACATATATATGAAATAAAAATAAAAATTATATAAAAATAATCACCGTCGACATTTCTTCCGTCGTTGATTTATAACATCATAATTGATACGATCGCTCGTTTATTTTATAAAACGATAAATCAATACAAATAGAGCGTGCAAGTTTTTCCGTTCGACGAAAAGCGCTTTTCCACCACGAACGAAAATTATTCAATAACAGACGCGCGAAAACGTTACTCAATCCTGAAAATTATTTATACGAGCTTAGCAAATTACAATAGTAAAGGAAAAAAAAACACGACATTAATAACCGTTAACCGATTCGAGTGTTAAAATGCAAGTGTACGTAAATTTTCCAGTATTAAAAAAAATAATAATAAATGTATGTATTTAGGATAATAGGAGTAGTCAATATGACGGACATTCATAGAAATTTGCATAGTATTAACACATTTATTTTTTTTCAGATAAAGAGAGAGGACATGTTCGAAAATGACTATTATAAATATTAATTGATTTGTGATGTGTGTCAAATTTTTCTATAACTATATATATATATATATATATATATATATATATATATATATATATATATAATATATATATATGTAAGAGAAATTAATTAGAATGTAGATCGAAATATTTTAATATATTACACAATATGTAATAATCATTGCATTGTATATCATTTTCAAAGTGTTTCGAAATTACATTTGGTTTAAATAGAAAATTTTCAAGCTGTGTTTTTTTTAATATATGCATTATTGCCAATTTCGTATATATTCAATACATAGTTTCACCGAAAAATAAAAAAAAATAAAAAATTCCAACAGTTTATCGAATCGATTATTGGTAAAAATTGACTTAATAGGAAAAAATTTGCACATTTTTACAGAAAAGCGATTATTTGTATATATTTTTTTTAATTATCGATTGCGAGAAATAATTTATTTTTTTAATCATTTTTTTCTTATGAATTATGTATGAATATTTTTATATATCGACTGTAATTCGGTGCATTTTTACGCAATTTTTCCACATTTGTTAAAATTAGGTTACCGGTAAATAGATATGTAATACTTTCAAAATATTTTAATTTTTTTTTTATTTAGAGAAAGTATTTTTTATATACAATATAAATATATTATTATTATTAAATATATTTCGTTTACGTAATAATCAACTTCAAGTACCCCAGTTAAAATATATAAAATTTTGGTCACATTTAATAATGACAAATTATATATTTCATATAGATTTATGGTAACATTTTATCTTTCATAAGCATAATAAATATTCATTAATTTCATAATAAAACAATCAAATATACAAC
Source organism: Leptonema lineaticorne (assembly GCA_024500535.1). Classification (NCBI taxonomy): domain Eukaryota; kingdom Metazoa; phylum Arthropoda; class Insecta; order Trichoptera; family Hydropsychidae; genus Leptonema; species Leptonema lineaticorne. The sequence continues at coordinate 5,127,092 of JANIJI010000013.1, read as the reverse complement.
AATAATAATTTTGATAAATTTATATTTTCAATACATACTTTTTCAAATATTATTAATTTACGATTAATTATAGAAAAAGATTGACGTTCCTAGTTTTCTTCGAGAGTCAATTAATTTTTTTTTCAGTGCATATAATCAACAATATGCATTTTTTGTCAATAGTTGCAAAATTGCAACATTGCAATTTCGTTTATTATTATTGTAAATAATATTACGTTTTTTTTTTTTGCGACATTTCGAGTTAAAAATCGAATCGAATTTTACTGCATTATCACGCTTTTTTTTCGCATTAAAATAATAAAAACACGAATGCATTCGCTAAAACTGCAACAGAGAAATTTCGATATTGCAACAGTTAAAATTATTGCAGTTGTCAATCGAATTTGTTACAATTTTTTTATTATTATTATTTATTTTTTGCATATACATATATATTTTTCTATTTTATTCAAAGATAACAACAAACAATAAAGACTTTACGTAATAATAATAATAATACCGTATGTCAAAATGTCAGAATTTCACTTGAAAAATTTGTTGGCTTTGTTGCGTACGGTTAATTTTCGATTTATAGCTCATTTGAGGTCTTTGCCACGTTTTCTTTACAGCATCGTGAAAGGTCATAGGAATTCTATTATTTCGATCTCAGTTTCTCCAACTGATGTCTCGGTTTTTTTTAATTTGAAAACAAAAAAAAAAAATTGATATTCTCACGATGCGTGCCTTTAATTGCCCGTCGTGCAATTAAAGTAAATCATAAATGTCTGAGATCATGTTTGTAAAATAAATATAAAATAAAATAAAAACGATTACGGAACAATATAATAAAGGTTTTATTCGTTGATTAGTGCAGTTTTTTTTAAGTATACATTTTAAAGTGAGATAAATTAATGAGAACGTGTTGAATGCGAATCTGGTTTCAAAATATTTTGAAACCAATTAAATTACATTGTAGTCAAATAATAAATTCTAAACATTATATATATATATATATATATATCAACAACTTTTATTTAGCATTACGCAATTTTTCATGCGTGCATAAACACACATGTGATAGTAAAAAAATTATGAAACATCCAATGTTTCAATTGAATTCATTAAATCTACTGATTAGCATTAAATTAATCAATATTAACTAATTTCATATTTTTTTAATTAAATTGTAGATTTGCAAATTAGTCAATCTATTGCACTTTTTTTTAGAAAAAGAAACATTTAAAATTTTCCTATAAAAATAATTGTAAATATCTTCATCTTAAGTAAGATATCGTCTTCTTTTGAAGGTTGACAATTCAAATTGCTAGTGAAATTCAAAAAAATATTAGAATCTGAAAACGTCAGTTTTTCTTCATGATTTTAAAATTTTAAAAATATGTCATAGCATGTTGTCATAAAAATAAAAATCCTTTCGACTGTATTTTCATTTTGCATTCAACATTCTAGATCAATATAATATCATCTGAATCACTCTTATAATACATTCTTAAAAAAAAATGATAATGTCTACTGTAAAAAACAATTAATTTTATTGAAATCTTTTAGAAAAGATTACTTAGATATCAATTATCGTGTATTTTTTTGTCAAACAATCTCAATATATGTCACTTAAAAGTGTTATATAATTATTTTGCAAAATTAATTATTATCATTTCACTTTATAAATCATTTAAAAAATACTTACATATTACTTACAATTAACTAATATATAAATCAATTTACATACTCGAGTTATTACTTGAATTACTTTCTATTGAAAGTGACTCAATCAAAAATCAATGTTAATCTCTTCTAATGTCAAACTCGAGTTGATTCGATCGAATAATCGTCATTATCAAAAATACTTTGATTAAACGTCACAAAAACGCAGATAAATAATAAATAAGCTCATATTATATTTATTTAGCGAAAAAAAATCAATAATCCGTATTATAAATACGAAATCGAATTATAATTATATAATTCTATAATAGTGATCGATGGTTTCTAACGCAATTTTTAATCGTGAAAGTGCTAACATCTATTTGCGATTTATTTCATATATATATATATATATATATATATATATATATATATATATATATATATATATATATATATATATTTTTACAACGGAGTCATACATGCAAATAATACACGATAATATTGTCCATATAACATACTACTTTTTATTTATATATTTTTTGCTTGTAATCGTAAGCATCGTCGTCGGCAGCCAGTAAATGACTATTTCGAAATCGACATGCGCTCTTTGATCGGAAACGATTAACAAAAAAAGAAAGAAAAAAAAGATAGAAAGAAAGAAATTACGCAACTTTATATATATATATATATGCACTCAACGAGACGTTTTCCTTGGCAATGATTCGATTCAAGTGCATATTATGAGTGTGTGTATGTATGTATGTATGTATGCACTTGTACTCATTGTGAAGTTCAATGATTTATTTTTGTTATTGCTGAAAATTTTTGTCGATTTTTTAATCAAAATAACATTGACCTCTTTTATTTATATTTTTATATTATATATGTACATTATATATATATATATATATATATATATATATATATATATATATATATATATATATATATATATATTCAATAATATTCTTTTTGAATGTGACGTAATTTGTATACAGAATCCTTTAATAATGATTAGAAACAAGTGTTTTTCGAATATTTTTTTATTCGTATATAATAAATAGATTTTTCAATCGTTAGTTTAATGATTCGTCTATTAATCTCGATTATCGTTATAAATATTAAGACCGGTATTTCAATGATGAAGGACATTTTCCACGTTATTTTATGGAAAAAAAATATTTTTTAATAAACTAATTTATATGAAAAGGAAAGTTAAAATTCTCCATATTTTTCAACTACTCATTAAAACCACAAATTAGAAATATCATCCATAGTTTCTCAAAAAAAAAAGCAAAAAATCATAAAAATTACAACATGTTTAAAACACTTATGAAGAAAAAAATATTTATGTACATATATATATATATATATATATATATATATATATATATATATATTATTTAAACAAAAAATAAATAAATAAATTTAAAAAAAAATATATAAATTATTTATCATTTTTGCAAAATCCTTAAAAGTAGTTGATCTCGTATTCATTTTCACGTACGCAACCTTCATTTAAACTCAAAAGGATTTATAAATTTTTCATGATGAAAAAGTGCTTTATTCGATATGAAAAAAAACTCACTCGAAAGTTAAAATATCCTTGAACAGGATTTTTCAACCTTGATATCGCATCGCAAATATATCTGAAATTTAAATATATAAATAATTTTTTTTTTGTTCAGATGTTAATAATTATTACTAAGGTCAAATTATTGTCTTTAATCGTAATAATTGATCGCTGCTTAAAATCGTTTAATATTTATTATATCATTAATATTATTAGACGAATTTCCTTATGATCAAAAAACATCAATATAAAACAACCAGTCTGTTACAATTTCATTTGCATAACGAATAATAAAAAAAATACATGTAAATCCACATATGCAACTTTCGTTCTTATTTAACAACGTGAAATATTGCATTCGAAACTAATAAATTTGAATTTTTTCACCGATTTGATTGATTGAAAACATTCCTGAAAAAAAAATGTATATTATAACGCTTATAATAAAATAATTTTCATACTTTCACGAGAAAGTTTTAAATATTGACCGTTCGGATTCTATTGTCATATATGAAAGCGTTACTTTCGACTTTCGTATAAACTTTTATATTTATAAATCGATCGAATTATAAAAATACGTTGGTACGTAACTGAAAAAAAAAAGTTTTATTATTATTATTATTATTTTTATATTATTAGAAAACAGGAAACCGTTTTCAGAATCACTGAATTCAACGGAGTTACGGAATTACGAAAATCGTCAAAAGACGACAACAATGTCTAAAAAAAAAAGCCATTTTACTATATATTTTTGTCTTTAAAACAATTACAAAATTCTACCCTTGATATTTTAACCGTATATTAATAATAATTAAATGATGTACAATTTTTTTTTAATTTAAAAATTTTATAATTTAATCGATTTATATACATTATAAAAAATTTATATACACTTCCTTTCTATAACGTTTTCAAAATAATCATATATATATATATATATATGTGTGTGTGTGTTTTGTGACACAATTATATTATATAATCGTTACGATCTGTTTGCTATGAATATTTCTTATGATTTACCATCGACTAATAATGCATAAAAATATTTGGAAAATGAGAAAAAAAAATTACCGAATACGTCGAATTTATAATACGTAAAAACGATCCGTGAAACGATGTCGAAAAATCGTCGCAATCCAAATAATTGATAAAATCAAAAAAAAAAAATCATCAAATACTGACAATTTTCACGCTTACATAAAAATATAATAAAAAATTCGATTCATAAATAAAACATTATGCAGAAAGTGTGCATTTTTAAATGTACGACTTCCGTAAAAGTGTATTTATCCATCCGTCGTAATATATATATATATATATATATATGTATATATATATAAAAAAGTAATGTAATTTACTAATTAATTACAATTTGCCGTGTTTTCTTCGTTTCATATTGAAATGCGTAAAATATGCGCATACTTTAATTGTGTGATTAATTTTTAAATTGAGTACTTACATTTTGATATATTAATTATGTATAAATATTATATTAATATAGCGTTAAATAAAAAACGAAAGACGGAAATTAGATATTTTAAGAATGATAGTGAATTTGAATAAAAAGGAAGGTTCTTTTCATCTATCATTATATGGCCTTATAATAATAAATTATCATTATTATCGTCAAAAAAAAATGAACGATATTTATTTTATATTTTATTGAATGTATAATATATATATTAGTTTTTTTGATATTTTATTAAAATGTGAAGAACATAAGTCAAATCTTTCAGTAAAAAAAATAATACTTGAAAATTTTCTATTAAATTGACGACTCTCTTATAAAATAATCAAGTTATAACTAACTAATTTAATTCGATTAATTATTTTTTTTATAGAATAAAATCGTATTAATAAAATAAAATATCTAACCTTCAAATATTTTTTTCTATAATTTTAATTATTTTTATAACAAGAAAAAGCTTCTATATAAATAAAATGAATTACACGAAAATGCAATATAAATAAAATAAAAATATTCATATAAATTCACAGATAATAAATAAAGCGGACTGAATTAATGGGAAAAAAAATGTTATAATTGTGAAACATTAAAAATTGAATCGACACGAAGGTTAAATTATATCTCATTACTTGGAGACAAGGAAACATTCGAGGAAGTAATCATCCATTTCTGATAATGAAAACGTCACGAGAAAAATTCAGATTTTATTATTCCGCCTTTTTTCGCGAAGTGTCCTCGTTTATCGTCCATTCAGATTTGAACAAGAGACGATATTTATGAAATAGTTTCAAAAAAAAAAAAAAAAATATATATATATATATATATATATATATATATTGAATTAAAACACTTTTGCAATTTCATAATGGACAGTTAATAAGTAGGAGTCGAGATAACGACAAAGAACAAAATTACAAAATTGAACATATCCAATTCGCATTTTAATTATCATTCATACACATAAATTACTTCTCATTGGCCTGATTACCAAAAAAATATATTATATATATATATATATAATCACCTTGAATAAACAATACAATATATTGCACCGAACATTTTTTTCCATTTAATACGCATAAAATATATATAAAAAAAACATATCGCCGTTTTTGATTTATATAAATTCATCAAAATCGATCGATTATTTTAAACCGGTTTATTTTTTTTTTCTATATAAATAAATAATTACCTATATATATATATATATATATATATATATATATATATATATATATATAATTTTTTTTTCATCGATTAAATATATGGTTATATCGCGATTGACTTCCGCGAATATCAAATGCATCTCGAATATCAACGTTGAATTTTTATCGATCTATTTATTTTTATTTTTCAATGTCGACATTGCACAATTTGCGAATAATAATTATTCAGCAAATTCCATAACACGATTAAAAATCATATTAAAAAATTTTCACGGGCGACAGTGTCAAGGTAAGTCACTTGAGATCAAAATCTGTCGTTTATTTTTTTTTTTTATTTACAATATACATAATAAATAGCATTAGTAATGAAGTTTATTTATTACATAAACTAAACGACTGATTTGTTTTTTTTTATATAAAATAAATATTTAACGATATAATAAAAAGAACAAATAAATAAATCAACAATACGACAATTCTCTAGTATTGAGATTTTCATACATTTTATATATATTTTAGTCGCCAGTTTTACATTAAATCAGAGCTATATAAATAAATAAGCATATATTTTTTTTTAATTTTTAATAAAAAAAAACTTCTCATAAAATGTTTAATAATTTGAAAATTTCAAATTCATACATAAAAATCAATTAACAGTACTTTCATATATATTTCTTGTTCATGTTATTTATAAATACCGTTGCTTCTAAATATTTAAAATTATTTAAAGTAATAATATGCTTTCTAATAAAAACTCCAATTGACACAAAAATATTAACCCGAACTACAATGTTGCAAAAAAATATATTTAAAATATAACTATATTTTATTTAATGACTCAATATATTATAATAATGTCCATCAACATTATTATAATATATTGAAACTATAAAAATATATATTATATATATATTTTTAACAATATATCTTAATTAAAAAATATATATTAATTTAATTATATGACATCAACGATATCATAACAACGCAATGAAAAGGTTATGCATCACCGATTTCATTCTTTCATTATCATTTTAATCAGAAAGTTTTATAATATAATCACCCATTATTTATAACTGCGACAGATTAAATCGACATTAAGCGTAATAAAAAAAAAATAATACAAACTAATTAATAAATATTTAAAAAAATTACATCTTTTCATATTATATTATATATCGAAAAAAAATCTATTACTATTAGAAAGATACAATCGACATTTTTTTTTTTGTATTACAATTCAAATCTAAAAATTCGATCATAGAGACGTTCATTCTTCTTCAAAAATGACATTCCTCAACTGAACTGAAAAACAACGAAGACATGTTATCATTTAAAATTCAGTGCGTTTTCATCACGACAACAACATAAAACGTGTTTTTCATAATATATATATATATATATATATATATATATATATATATATATATATATATATATATATATATATATATATATATATATATATATATATATATATATATATATATATATATATATATACAATATATACAGTCAAAAAGTGCATTCTTCACGAAGGTTGTCTGACCGAACTGTACAACAATTGTCTTTGATCTGCATTGTTCAAAGTGGGTCACGTGTGTGTATGAATATATGTACTTAACAAAAAAAATTACCATCTCTATCATCATCACAGTTATTTATTACAGATTTTTATTATATATATATATATATTTTATTTTCAAAAAAAATAAACGAAGCTCGCATGACTGGAAGTGTTGTGCAAAAATCGCGTTTTTTATTGTTATCGACGCCTTGTATATTGGCGTTATTACAAATGTCCCATATGTTGCTTCGGATATGTCGAGACGTTTTCTATTTACAATTATATTATATATAAATATATAATATAAATATATATATATATAATAGACATGAAGCATCAGTTCATATTTCGTAACCGTAAATATTCATTATTTGTACGGTAATTATTGATAATTGGCATGTCTCCCGATTTACGTAATGTTTTATTATAACTCGTGTGCGACCTCAAATATAATATATATATATATATATATATATATATAATATTGTTGTAGACGATATTGATTTTTTTTTCTATTTAGCATTTTTTTAATCTTTGACTGAAATCAATTAGCAAGGCATACACGTGATCTAGATTTCACCATTTTTAATATATATATATATATATATATATATATATATATATATATATATATATATATATATATAACGGATGTCGAGTATATTAATACTTTGTAATTTTATATCAATATTGTATAATTGAGGATCGTGACCACCTTGAATTGAAGTGTGATTCGATGGTTTATCGTCCATTTATTTATTATTATTATTTTGTGCAACTTTTTTTTTTGTATAATTAAAATGGAATTTTTATTTTAAAATATCTAATATCAAAAAAAAAATATCTAAAATTATATTACAAGATGTATTTATTTCATGGACGATGTAAATTTGGTAGTAAAAATTTCAATAATTCGACCGCACTTTGAGTAATATTTTTTTTTATCATTTCGCTAAAAAAAATTATTTCAGTATCAATGTTTTGTCATTTTTGCGTTATATTTTTGGTGAAATTTAAAAAAAAATAAAAATTTTAATATTTCAAGGTGTCAAAGATTACGGTTAAATCTTGCGTAAATTTAAAGAAAGTTTATTTTAAGAATTTCAAATAATTATCACATAATCTTAAATAACATTTTTTTAATATAAAAAAAACGATTAATTCGTTTTTTTTTATATAATAACAATATTAATAACAAATTTGTTAATAGTTCCTGATAATTTATTCCATTAAAAAATTTTCAATATCATAATATTTTAGACAAAAAAAAGCAATTTCGCAAATATATTCAAAATTTAATATGACCAGTGTTCGACAAACTGCGGCTCGCGAGCCTCTCGAATCAGACAGACTCCCCAATAAACACGTATATTAATAAATTAAATAGATTTTAAATGAATGAAAAATTTCACAACCACTGATCTACACGATTTAAGATTCATCATTAATATTATTTATCAACATTTAATCATTATATTTATTATGACACGGAAGCCGTATATTTTATTTTACAAATTCGTATTTATTTTTACAAATGATAATGATAATTTTAGATTGAAATCATACAATTACATATAATTACAATGTGCAATCTTAGAATTTTGTCAGTTCCGTTAATTTCAAGGCTTAACTATTAACATAAACAACGTTAAAATGTACTTTGAAATATATATATATATATATATATATATATATATAAATATATATATATATATATATATATATATATATATAAATATATATATATATATATATATATATATATATATATATATATATATATATATATATATAATATAGAAGTTGAAATAATAATTTTATTTGTAGGTAGCAATTTTATATGAATATGTAACAATTTCTTTTATTTATATGAAAGAAATTGTTATTCATAAATATCTATAATAATAAATAAATAGATGTTTTAATCGAGAGAATGTTATAGAAGATTGAACTCGTTTCGTAATGCAATTTTTATGTTGTTTGCATATTTGTAGAAAGTTGAATCGATATGGATTTTGGTTTTTTTTTTCTTTTTATCTACATCACAACACGAACAAGCCTTTCGTTATAATAAAGTGATATATAGCAATTTTGTTGTGTTATTTTTCGTTTTTCTCATTTCAGAATGTTATATATATTTACCGCGTTTAAAAAAAAAATGACGAGTTTAGTTTAACCGGTACAGCTTAACCGCGTTGATTTAATGCGATGAATTAATTTCGAAGGTGGTAAAAAAAAGTCGAAAGTGAAACGATGATGATAATAATAATGATGATGATGATGATGAAGAAGAAGAAACGTCAGTGTTGCTATGAAGCAGAGCACTTTATTATAAATAATAAATTGCTGTTCACAAATAAAAAAAAATAGATTATTGAAAAATAATCGATTTATATAAATTATTATTATTGGTATAAAATTATTATTTTTTTATATTTATTAGATTTTTGAATGTGTTAATGATAATATTGAGTTAGATGTGAATAATTCATTATATTATATTATATAAAGGATAATAAGGATTAGAAATTGATAAAGACAAATCTTTAATTAACTAATTAAAAAAAATCATAACAATAAAAAATATTAAGAATAGGATTTGTCTAAAAAATATTTATTAATCAATTTATTGCATTATATATATTCTATACATAATTATTAATAATATCAATATAGATTTTTCATCCATTTTTTACTATCTTTATATTAAAATAAATATAAAGTTGAAAATATATTTAAGAATAAAATTGTATCATTTCTATGTTTAACATATTAATTAATAATTACTTTTATTAAAGAAAAAAAATATTTTTTTTGTATTATATAAAAATTTCAAATTATAAAACAACTCCATCTATACTTTTAAATATGAACAGTTTATTTATGTCATATTATAATATAATATAAGTATTTTTTTTTAACATATTAATTTTATTTTTTACGCAACAAATATCGAAGATATCTTTACAAATATACAACAACAATCGACAAAATTATTTCATGTCGTAATTTTGATATTTCTCATATTGTCGATTTCATAATATCAACCTTCACATTCATTACGTTACATTTTTATATATATATATATTATATATTATAATAATAATAATATATGGATATATAAAACAATTTTCTTTTGATTAACGAAGAACAAATTTATATGGGAATCTCATTAATTAATTCGACGATCGGTAGCTGTTTTTGTAATGATTTTGAACTACAATATTTACCATTGAAACGAAATATTACGAAAATATTCAATAATATATCTTTCCTGCTGAGATTTACCAATTTAGCCGATTAATTTATATTTATTATTATTTTACGCAATTATTAATAATAATCTCGTTGATTATGAAATAAAATGTAAAATGTACTAAAATAAATGACTTCTTCTACCAAAAAACTTCAGGAAAATTTATAACTGAAAAAATTTATGTAAAATTAACAAATCACTTCTATGGAAAAATATCATAAATCATCCCCGTATAAAAGGGTTTTTACATCATTTTTTTTTTATTTTAAATGTTGCATTTTTTGCAATTTAATTTTTCCACATTATGGCTAAATATGAGAATTTTCCGCGTGTGAAAATAATACATTTATCTTGTAATATGTAATAAATTATGATAATACGTTTGTTTTTCACAGGAAAATTCATTTAACACGGAGACAATTGTATGAAATTATTTATAGTATTTAAATTTTAAATTAATTTTCTATTCGCAGTACTGCATATATATATTTTTTTTTCTGTGAATAAAGAAAATTTATATTATATATATATATTGTTCAAGAAAAATATTAAATTAATATATTATTAATTATTTCCTTAAATTTTTACATTGTAAATTATAGTATAATAAATATGATATATATGAATATACAATTAAAATACTCCATTCTTCAATTTAGATTAATTGAAAATATTTATGATAAATTCTAACAAAAAAAAAGTAGCACAAACATATAATACTACCATTTTTTTTTCATTTATAGCAATTATTACGTACTATATTTAAAACGATATATATAATACTATTATATATAAACAAAAAAAAAAAAAATATATATATATATATATATATATATATATATATATATATATGGTCAATGGCCATAAAACGGATGTAGTTCTCGAAAAAAAAATAATCACTTAATCGCTCGATTTTAAACCGTGTAAAAATAAATAATACATACATTTAAAACGAAAGTCGATTAAATTGTATGGGAAAAATGTGAATCGCCGTTCAACTTTCAGCGTCGTTAATTAATTACGATTATAAATTTTTATCAACGTATCGCATATAAAAATCATTATATAAACTATGACTTCTTAGCTTTATAACATTATAAATTACTATTAATAAATGTATATAAAATCGTTCTTTGTTTTTTTTATATATATATATAACCATTTATTTTATAGTATCAAATTACAATGACTTCTATTAAAATGAAACAATGATTCATTATTAAGATATATAATTAATAACTTTATTATGATTTTTTTTAATTATATATAAAATTATCAATCATTGAAGTATAGTTTTCATCTGATATTAAGAAAAATAATGTATTTTTTTCTTTTATTAATTTACATAATATCAACTTGAAAATTCAAAAAAAAAACATTTTCTTTATTAAAATTATGTTCGCTCATTAATTATATTTCCGGATTAACTATAAATAACATGCGACACAAAATCAATGTTTATATTTTAATATCGATGCGAAATAAAATAAAACAAATAATATAATCAGAAAGTAAAATATCCTTGAAAATCCTTAATCAGAACCAAGGGAGCGAAGGTCGCAACATATTTTGACACTCGTTACATAATTTACATTTTGTCAAAAAATCTATTACTCAACATCCGACATAATTTTCATATCATATAATTATATAAATGCATATGGAATATATATAATTTTATATATTTTTTTATATACATTTATTTACACGTCTAACGTATAATTTTATAAAATTATAACATTATTGTAAATCAATTCAATATTAAGAGGAAAAAAAAACGAAAACAATGTTTTTTTTTACCACCCAATATCTTGAAATAAACGTGAAAAATCGTTGCCTAAACAAGAATTTTCTCAGAAAGGGAAATCGCAGTAAAAATAATACACTGCAATGTAATCGCAACGAGCGCAATAAATAACGATTTTTATGGATTAATTTTATGGTATAATTTATGTCGAAACCTTGACTATGATGCGAAATAGGCAGCGAATTTTCCCTTTTTTTAATTTTAATTTTTTTTTTTTTTAGTTTTATTTTTTGATATATTATCTCATTTTTCTTTTCGGCGTTAACCTTCTGTTAATTGAATTATATTTCGCTATCGTATTTCATAATTTATTCGATATATATATATATATATATATATATATATATATATATATATATATATATATATATTATATTTATGATTCTAGTAATGATTTTTCGAACGTTGTCCTTGAATTTAGATTTGAAGGGTTAATTTTTTTTTAACTATAATAATCGATAATAAATTTAAACATGATTCGGTGCGATGTTTCTCAAATAAAAAGACGAAAACTAAATTATAATTGAAATTTTTAAACTATAGTTTATATATAGAAAAAAAAACTTTAAATTTATATAAAAGGTTAATTAATATGCCGATATAAAATTTTGATTGAAATTGCAATAACCAATCAATATTCTATTACAAATAATCAAAATATAAATAAAAACAATAATATAATGTATTTCAATAGAATGAAACAAAAAAAAGGTTAAGAAACACAGTATCGAGATGAAATTTGACCTTAAAAGTATAATCGCATTCCGATGTATGAAATGCGAGAAAAATTTCAAAGTAAATATAATATATTGTAATAATATAAAATAATTGCGATCATTACATATATAAATGTATGTAAGTAGGAGTATATAAATATTTTTTTTATATACAAAAAAAATATATTTATTCGGAAATGTTCTAAACATGTGCTTAAAAAATTGACCTTCGAATCGTTTTCATATACAAAAGTATTATATATATATAAATATATATATATATATATATATATATATATATATATATATATATATATATATATCGGGTCAGAAAAAAAAAGTAAATCATTTGTTTAACTTGATGTTTATGAAGTTTTTCTTATTATTATTCATCTCAAAACTGCGTTTGACACTAATAATTATTCGTATATCATTTTTTGAGAACAATTTTCACGTCAAATATAATTAGTATCGTTTTAAAAATCATAATAGAGTATAATGAGTGGCAATAAAGGTCATTTTTAGTTGTAATTATGCAATGATAATATGTAATTAAAGTATTATATATAACGATTGAACTATGTTTTTGATTCCGGAAAACTTGAACGATTCTATTATAAATTAAAAATATTTTTTTTACCGTTCTCTGAAAAATAGTTTAACGTTTGTATAATATAATTTTATGATAACTATTATATTTTTTTTTATTGTGTAATATTGTAGTAAAATAAATATGTTTAGATCGAAACGATTTAAAAATCTGATCCTCTCTAATTTTGACACAAATAGATCGAGTCATTGAATCTACGTTCAACCTTCGGATTTTTATTTAAAAAAATATGATATATCACTATATTTTAAATAATTATTTATCTAAAACAAAATATACTTAAATATACTATATAATGAATGAAATAAAAAAAAAATCTGTCTGTGAGTTGTGTGAGATATTTCAAGCAGACAGTCAAATATATAAACAGAACAGACACGCAAATATCATTTTATTATATAATAATTATCAAAAATAAGAGAAATGATTATTTCATAACTTTTATAAAAAAATTTAGAATTCATTCATTATTACTGAAAAAAATATTTTTTTTATGTTTTGTCAAAATTTTGACTGTCGAAAATTACGTGCATTTATTCGTTAACGATTCTTTAGAATTTTGATTATCGCAAAATTACTTATAATCATGAAAATGACCGAATTTCTCCACCGAAAAAAAATGACAATAATTAAATCGTTCATAATATGTGTTACATTTCCGCTTTTATAAGTTATTGACATAATTAATTTGTACGTCGGCTGTGATCAACATTTTTTTCAATATGTCGATTTAAAAAAAATATACTTTTTTTTTTATTCAATCTCAATTTGTTCACTTCTGAAATTACTAAAAAAAATAATTTCATTTTATTTTATATATTTTAAAGACCAGATTTCATAATCAAATTTTTATGATTTTTTTTTACATTTATAATTTTATTAATATTTTTAATTAAATCTATTCTATATGGAAATATGACATTTTATAAATAAAATATATAGGATATATATATATATATATATATATATATATATATATATACATTAACACAATTTCTATATTTGGATATAATTAACCTGTAAAGTAGGAACATGTTAAAATACGGAAATAGAAAAGAGATTATAAAGCAGAAACTCGTTTTTTTTAAAATAAAATATGACTCGTGGAATTTTCTTGCGCCTATAAAAGGGTGTAAATAAATGCTTATGAGAAATTCGCTATGAATTTAGAAATCGTTTCATAATATCGGAAATGAAGTCATAATTTTTTTTTATTATTATCATCCGTACTAAATATTCAATAATAAATAAAATATTTATTTTTAAACGTCATAATGTAAAAATCGAATTCACTTAACGCATATCGCTTCCTCAATTTCGATCGAGTACCTTTTTTTTTGTTAATATTATAATTCATTATAATATTTTCGTAATGCATTATAAATAAATCGATTATTAATATATTTTCATTACTAATTATGTTTCAGTATAAAAACTTGCGAAATGAAATCGTTATTTTAAATTAAGCCATTTTCGAACGTCAATCGAAACAATAAATTAATGTTAATCAATACAGAATCACAATTCATTATAAATATTTTTTCGTGTTTTATCAATTAATTGACCCAATTTTAAAATCGGCGTATATTATTTATATATATATAGACGTTATTTATACTGCAAAACGTGATCAATAATTAAATATAAATATTATGTAACAAATTTAATTCACAACATTATAAATCATATAATATATACAATACTTATTTAAAGTTTTTATATGTATTTTAAAATATATTTTTTTTAATATTCAAATGATTCATAATTAAAAATTGTTAAAAAAATCGATATTTAAATATTGAACATAAAATTATACAACTTTTAATTACCATAAATCGCTTTATCATTAACGCAATATCGACAACGACAAAAAAATAAAAATAAATAAATAAAGAACATTTTCCATTTTCAGCAAAACTGACTTAAATCTTATCCATCGTCACGCAATCGTGCAACAAGGTCGCATTTTTTTGAAATAAAAACGATGTTTTATATTAAAAAAAATATTTAACCATCGACAGACAATGAATTCACTACTTAATTTCAACGGTCGACTTGAATCAAACGGGAGTCGAACCCGGAACTCGATAATACAACAAATACAAAAAAAAAAAAACATACATACATAAAATACTAAAATCGATTAAATTACGTAGAAATCGCTCGATATTTATAAAAATAATAAACGTAATAAATAAAATTCACAAATGGCACATCTGCAACGAATTAAAAACATCGAGGAAACGATCGTCAAAAGTTCACGATTAATATTTCACCTTCACTTATACAGTATGATTATTATTTATTTATTTATTTTTAAATATTAAATTCTCACGTATTTCGATTATGCATTCGCATGCTTAATTTCATTGTAAAAAAAAAATTGCACACGTAATTCGTTTTTAACACGTCGTTTTTTTTTCTTCTATATATTACAGATTAATTTGACTGATAATACCGCGTGATAAATGAATAATTATTATATTTTGATCGTCAACAATGTCGAATCGTTTAGAATATTTGTTTATATATTACGAAAATAGATAATCAGACGTAATTTTTATATAAAATCTTTCATTAATGAAGATTTTCGACATTGAATTTATGAATAAAAAAATGTATCAAAACTTAATAAAACGATAAAAAAAAACTGAATTATATGAAATATTATAATTTTATAATTAAATCAATTTGACTACATTTAAAAATTTCCATCACAAATCTGATCTAAAATAGAACTATGAAACTATTTAACTACGGCTTAATAAAAATATAAAAACCATAAAGCATCACTTTTATTTATATTTATTTAATGAACATAAATAAAGAGCAAGTGTTATTTCAAACCTCGAAAAACAGCTCCACTATTTTTTATTTAAATTTCAGAATTGAAAACTGACTTTCTACGAATTTTTTTTAATCTCGTATTACGATTAATTCTTACATAAAAACGATAAATATTTTTGCAATAAAAATGTTAATTTTGATTTACACGATTTTCATTATAATTTTGCAATATCGATCAACTGTATAAAATAAACATTGAATTGAAATCTAGCAAAAAAAAAAAAACATTATTTATATTTTTAGAATACAAAGAAATCTCTTCTTACATTTTTAATACAATAAATTAAAAATATAATATGTTTACAAATTTTATTATAAATAAATAAATATCTCTTTTGTGATGATATGTAACATGTCTTACATCAAATAATGTTTTATTTTTTTTTTTAGAATCATCTTAGATTATCTGTTTCAACACTAAATAGATAAATTTCAAAACAACAAATTCGTGTAATTTTTAATTGACCGATATCGATTCCTATATATATATATATTATACTTCCTTACTTTTCACATGATTTTTTTTCAAACTTGAAGTTGTAAAAGTTGCAAATTTACATAACACTAAAATCTAGTTCACTCACGAATCACTCATAAACGAGAACGTACTATATTTATATATATATATATATATATATATATATATATATATATATATATATATATATATATCGATTCCGAAATTTTATATCCTCTAATTATAGGTCAAAATAGGCCTCGTACATTTTAGGGGTCACCAGTCATACGTCGATACTTCGAATCTCATAGGCGAATAAAGACGTGATTGTCTACTTCCAACCTTGGATTTGTGTCTCTCTATTGTATGTAAACATTTTTTTCCATACTTTCGAACACCAGGTGTTTTTTTTTCTTGCTGTTCATTCATACGACCGAGTGCTCGATTCTCGATTATAGCTATTTTTCTATGATTCTGAACGAAAAAAAAAATATATATATATAATATATTTGAGGTCTTACAATGGATTTAAACGATAAATCAATAAGCTCGTTTGCAAAGGCAATTATAGAGCAATTCGCATATATATATATATATATATATATATATATATATATATATATATATATATATATATATATATATATAGTCAAGGCTTTTACGTTATATTATGAGAATTACGAATTTATTACGCAATTACGCGTATATATATATATATATATATATATATATATATATATATATATATATGATGATGATGAAACCGTTAAACGAATCGCTCTGCATTATGCAATATTCTAGATCATATCATAAATTCCGTCATACGATGTGTGTGTGTGTGTGTATACGAAATTTATAATATTATATGTAAAATGTTCTATATTGATGTGAATATACTATTTTTTTTAGTATGCCATCTTCTTCGGTAGAAGATCGTTAATCGCTTGTGGTTATCTGATCTTCCGAGATCATATTCTTGAAAGGCTGATTTCTTAATTTTTTTTCGAAGTTTTCCATTTTTACGATGAAAGTAATTGAAATATATATATATATATATATATATATATATATATATATATATATATATATATATATACACCATATATAAATGAAAATTCTTAAAACATCCATATTTTATATGTGCAATCCTAAAGACGTTAATATTTTTGCAGTGTTAATGAAAATCAATTTCAGCATAATATTGTTCTCATCGAGCTACGCTTTATAATAAAAACATTCATCTGAAAAAGTATTTTCCAAACATTTTTGTCTATTCTCTTATAAGTTCTTATATCTTAAATTTTTTGAACGTCGAAATTTATTTATCGATTAGAAATTTGCTCTTAATCTTGTTTAGTTCCTTTATTTTAAATGATTTTGCGTTGGTTTTCACCGTTTTTCATCCATTTTTAAACAATTTTTTTTCTTTAATTTTCATACATTTCAATTCTAAAAACTTTTATATCTTTTCAAAGAACAATAATTTTAAAAAAATTTTCTGGTACGATATTAATCTCATTGACTTTCATTCGAAATCAAATTAGTTTTGTCCTTTTTTCAGTGATTTTTGCTCACAGTTTTATTGATTTTCTTAAAATTTCACAATTTTAAACAAAAAAAACGCACTAATCAAACACTTTTTTTTGAATGATTTTAATACAAATCATATTTAGAAGAACAATTTTACTTATCGTTAATTCAGAATTTAAAACTGCAACTAATTTATATAAAACACGAAGTAATTAAGATACATATCTGAAATATTTAATTATTTAAATAACTACACGAAAGAAAGGTCATTTTTTAGATCTTGGCAGAAATATATAAAAATCTTATATTTTTTTAAAATAAATCATCCTAATATTCACATTCTTATATTGTATTATCATTTGATAAAAAAAATAATTGTTTATAAATATTTTCACCTTTATTTTGTTATTTATAAATACAATTTACAACAAGTTAATAACCACGTTTTTCAAGTTCTGTATGTTTCTTACAAATATTATATAGTATATAAAAATTAATAGAGAAAACTTAACATATAATCAAAAGCTCGTTTTCCTTTTTTTTTTAATTTTACCAAGGATAAACAACATTTCTTATTAACCGATCTGTCCAAAATGTATTAAATATATATTAAACTCGACGAAAATTATCTTTCATAAACCCATATATATATATATATATATATATATATATATATATATATATATATATATATATATATATATATATATATATATATATATATATATATATATTAAAATAAAATAAAATGATTTTGAAAGACTACAGTTCGAAACTTGCCTCTCAATAAACAACCTTTCTATATTACTTTCATATGTAAAATTATTACATTTTCATAAATTAAATGAAATTTAAAACATCTTTTTTTAAAAAAAAACTATTATTTGATCATAAAGTATATCAAAACACTTAATCATATTCATTTATAAATAATATTTTTAAACATTTATGAAAGTTGTTATCTCTAATATATATCTATATTTCCAGGATATAATAGTTCAGTATATTCTCAAATATTATACTATAACGTAAATTTAGAATCTCATTCCATTTTTTTTTAATTTTAGTATCTTATAAAATATAAGTAAAAAAATGATTAATAATAAATGTTATATTTATTTTATATAGGCAATTATGAAAGTAAATGTCGAAATTATCTGAAATTTGCAATAAATTATAATGCAATTTAAAAAAAAAATATTGAAAATCGCATATCTATCTGCATTATGATTTATAGCTAACATTAAATAAATTATATTATATCTCAATTTCACTCGTTTCTCCAAATTTCCGTGCATAATTTAAAACACGCAAAACGGATAAAAAAAAATAATCTTTAAATTGCTAATCTCAATCGTCCAATAATAAATTTCATGTTCGCACAGTAAATTGATAAATTATAAAACAATCTTCGATAGTGATTTATGATGCAATCTACGCCATAGATTTACGTCTGCTAATATCTAATTATTTCGCAATGAAATATTTAGTTTCACACTATTAACGCGCTAAACCTTAAATGTTTAGTATAACATCCTTAATTACATTTTAATTAGTATATTAAATACATTTTGCTCGGGTATCCTTCATAATTGAAACACGAACTGTGAAGGAAATCATGCATCAATGAGCAAAATCAAAATATTTTCGGTTTCAATTTTTCTTTTTTTTTTATTATTCTGAGGTCACTTATTGCTATTTTTTTCTAGTGGATATTGCGTTAAATTTGTATAATAAATTAGCTAGAATAAATATTTATATTGTATTTAAACTTTAAATAAAAAATATTTTATTTATTCATTATTTAAAATAAAAATGATTTCACTATATTTGTATTATTCATAACTTTTTTTCTGAGATCATATATTCTCTTAACTATAAATATATGAAAAACTATTATATTTCTCAATTTATAAATTAAAAAAAAATATATATAGTGTTTTGAAATTCTGTCTGAATATAAAAAATATGAAATTACACTAAAATAAATTCAATAATTTAACCCCTAATTTAAACTTTATCACTCATTATATAATAATAAGTTGGAATTGGTTTTTCAATTAGAATTGTCAAATTTTCCTTTTTTTTATATAAAAATTACTATTAATTTTATATTCTATATTATTTTTCGAACAATTCATTCTCTTAATAATTCGATTTTCATTGAAATTTTTTTGTAAAAAAATCTATAATCAATAAAAATGAATATATTGAGATTTTTAGTACATACAAAAAAATATACAGAAAAAATCAGTTAATTATATAATATATAAAAAAAATGTCCGATTTTTTTACCGATCGATTTCGATCAGTACGATTTTTAATTTTAGTAAAAAATATTTCATACACATTTGAATCAGATAAATACTGTAATATATTTATTATGCATACGCATTATTTTATCTTTTCAATTTTCCAACACATATCGTTCGATCTAAACAACAACAAAATTAAATATATATATACACTGAAAAGGTTAACAAATTTAACGCATTTACGCCATTACAATTACGCTAAATGAATACAGATTATCATTTAAACGACGCCTGTTCGAAATAATAAATAAGAATATTAAAAAAAAAACAACAAAGCCAAAGGCTTATCAGAAACGTTAATAAAGTCATAAAATTATTGTTATTAAAGCCGGAAAGTTGCACAAACTGAACAGTGTTCGAATTATCGGGGTGGCTCCAGGCATACGCTTCGTTAATACGAAAATAGCGAAAATAATTGCGTTAAATCGTTTCGTAATGCGGTTTCATCATTACAAAACTGCTCTTATTTATTTATTGCACGCATATTATTTTATATTATAAGCTGTAAAACGTAATCGTCTCTGCTTTATATACTATGTTTTTATTTTACACGTCTCCCCTCAAGCTATATAATTTCCCTATATATATATATATATATATATATATATATATATATATTATCCCTTTTATTCTGGTTCATTCATAAACAATATTTATTTATTATATTATATTATATTATTGTCGATGTTTATGTTAGATCATTGTGCGAACGTTTGTGCATTTTATTTTTCAAAATATTATCAATTTTTATTTTCTCATAGTAATCGCGCTATTTGATACAATAGGTGAAAACGTGCGAAAATGCCGAACATATTATTACGGCCATAATCTCCAACGTCGAACATACATGTGTAATAATAATATTACATATAATATTTCCGCGTGTTTAATCGGTGTAAAATTGAATTTAACACATTTTTTTTTTTGATTCACATTATGTGTATAAAATTTTTGAACGATGTCGATTAATGTAAAAACAGTTTATTTATTGTGTTTTTTATTTATATAAAATAAGCGATTTATGTTTAAAAAATTACAATATTAAATTTCCTATTCGCAATAATATGATAAATCAGAAAAAATATTTCATATCAGATTTTTTTAATCTTTACGATCTTTAAACATCATACTGGTCTTCATGTTCAGATCCTTACTTTCATTATACAATATTAAAGATATCAACTCTATAAATTAAAAATCCAATTTATAACTACTCTACAAGAAAATAAAAATAAACATAATAATCTAAAAAAAAAACTTGATATAGAGGCCAAGGCTTTTAAAAAACATAATTTTACAGATTTATTTCAACTTTAAATAACTATTTCAAATTAAACTATATAAACATACTGCAAAATATAATATTGATTTTTTTTTCATTTGAATAAAAGTATCATTTTTTTCTCAAACATATTTTTCACTGAAACACAAAACAAAATTAACCAACTAATTGAACATTTATAATTAAATTAGTACATAAATAACAAACACACACACACACACATTTCGATGGAACAATGCAGCGGAAAATATGAAAGTGACTCCAGAATAAGTGTCAAATGGAAACCTCTTTTTTTTTCTCTGTCAATTCGTTTATAACTAACGGAAAAGAAAGTCCAACAATTATGATCAGAATTAATATCCAATTAACAATTTTAACACATTACTTGCCACGTAACATTCTACTCGTCGCCGTATCGTTGTAATTGGCGTGAAAATTGGGTAAAATTCCATTACTCAATTATATATGATTAATACGGTCATATAAAACAATATTTATATTTATTGCATTTTTTACATTTAATTCGTTTAAAACTTTTATATATTAAAAAAAAATATTTTTTTTAATTTATAGTTATTCTTTTAAATATTTATATGTAAAAGAATTTTTCTTATTTTTTTTAATAATTTTATATCATTTATAAAATACGAATTATTTAAGAATTTCAATTTTCCAAAATATTAAATAAATATAATAACTTCATATTATTTTTCTGGACTGTATATATTTTTTTAATTTTATTAACACCCTGTGCGTAAAATAATCTAACGATTTATATGTAAAGAAAAAATAGAAAGACAACAATTTTTATTACCGTATTTTCTAACGAAAAATAATGAAGTAACGTTTTTATAGCGTTGATGTTTACACAAAAAAATAATAGAATAATGAATTATTGACATTATTAATTTGTTGTATAAATCTTTATACGTTCATCATGAAAGTTTTTAACGCAATAAAAAAAAAGTCCACATTGATGCAATCCAATTAAAACTATTTCACATTTGATCCATTAACATATTTTAATTGCATTACGAATAAAACATGATACATAAGTTTTCGTATATAAATAGCATATTTCTATAACGTTTAGGCAATTTAATATATGTATATATATATATATATATATATATATATATATATATATATATATATATATATATATATATATATATTATTCTATACGTCTTAATGTTGTAACATTAAAATATAATTCAATTTACTTAAGACCCAGTAGTTCCTCGAAATAATTAAAAAAAGTAAATTGATTTTTCTACATGATACAAAAGTTTAAGTAACTAAAAGAATGTTTGTTATAGGAATTAAAATTAATTAATCCAATTATAAATATACACTAATTGTAAAAATATTACTTAATATTTGCTAAGTATTTTTAACTCAATTTTTTAATTATAATCATTTTATAAATATTCAAATCATTTCTAATTTCATTTCTCTATTTTGAAATTAAATATATATATTCCCTATATTTTTATAATTTAACTATCAATAACATACATAATTCAAATCAATACAGTTTTAACAATAAAAATGTATATTTTTAATCAACCTTTCACTTTATTAATTCCTTTTTATTAAAACGCATTACTTTAAATTACTTATATAAGCTAATAAATAATATTTTATATATCTTAAATTTTAAGATATTATCATTATTAAACTTCAAAATTAAATAGAAAATTACAATTTTCCATAAACATTTCAATCACGAAATACAAAAAAGAACAATACAATACAAATTTTATACCCGATAAATAATCATTATAATAAACATTCGAAAATTTTTCAAAACGACACACGATTTTTCACAAATCGAAATAGAAAAACGTGTACAATTCAAAGAAACGACGACAATCAACGAAAAAAAATATCACAGAACCGCCGTATCGACTAATTGATGATATATATTTAATCATGATTCGTTGCACAATAAGCTTTAAAAATTTTATATAAACGAAACCGTTCAATGGTGCAATTTAATATGGGATATTCGTTGAAATACGTAGGTGTGGACTTTTGCAATATATGAACGATCGAATAAGAGAATTGGAATGTCCATTTTGATGTATTCAAGTCTATTTGTACTGCAAAATTCTCTTTATATGAATTCGTGACCGTTTTACTAGAAAGCAATTTATTTCATTCGGACGATTTCCTCGTTTATGTTTTGAATAAAAACTATTTGTTACATTATTATATTATATTACATGCATATATATATATATATATATATATATATATATATATATATATATATATATATATATATATATTTCAAAAAATTGTTTTAAATTAGATTTATATTACATTTCTGATTCTTCCTTATAATTGAAAATCATATAAATATTTCAATATATTAATGTTGTTAAAATAATTTGAAATTTTAAGATCAAATAATTATATATAATAGATATAAACATACTCTTCAAAATCCATTAAAACCATTTCAACATAATATTTATTTAAGCGGACAGCTTATTTTTATAGCATCATCTATATTTCAATATTTCTCTCTGAAGTAATTTCTAAAAAATATTATCGATCTTTAAAAGGATTAATGGTCAAAAAATATAATGTTTGTTTTTTTTATATAAAAAATCCTTAAAATCTGTCAATGATAATTCAAGCATTTTTATATGAAGAAATTTAAAAAAAAAACAACTGCTTCTTTATGATAATATTTACAGATATTTTTATAAATTCTATGAAACTACTTGAGCAACCTATGACTTTTTAGTAAAGATCGATATTTCCTAAACGCTTAAACTATATTCTTTCGTTTTTTAATCCAGAAATATCAATCATTATAGTCTGGCCTGCGGGTTCAACATTTCCAATTTTCAACTTTCAGGTATTCTTAAATTATCAATAAACGTCTTCTTTCACCAGGACAATTATTTTAAATAGCAAAGAAAAAAAAAATATATATATATATGCAATCGATAACATCAATTAACACACACACGTGCAAACATTTGGAAAACATTAAACGATTCTGCGAACGACAATTACGTTTTCCACTTTTCCTTCCGGCGAATTCCGGTTTCACCTCGCATCCGAACGGTGGTAACGCACTTTGCGTTCGAATCGCAACAAAAAAAAAACATAAAAGTTTGCGCAACTTTTCAGTATCGTTTGTATAAAACATACGCACGCTTTTTTTTCCCCTTGTCGATACGAAAACAATGACCACATGTCGAAACGAGGTTTCGTCACCTCGAAAGCCTTCGACCCTGAATGAGCCTATAAGGCCGATCGTTTAGATGTGATCGATACGCTTTTGTTTCGGAGCAAAAAAAATGTGTGTAATTACTTTGATTATCGATTGTTTGTATAGACATTTATATATATAATAGACACAAATATATAACAGACACATATATATAATAATAGACATAATCAATACCAAAATATAAATATAATACAAAATATTTTAATAATCACAAAAAAAAATAGTATTTTCAATTAAAAAGATAGTTCAAAAAAAATCTAATCCATGCAATAATGTGTAATTATATAGGTAATAATCAATGAAAATCATTTACAAAAAAAAAATCCAATTGTATCTCAGTTAATTATAATTTTAAGATTATTAAATGAAATGACTCATTAATTAATAGATTATTAAATTAAATGACTGAACAAATATAAAATATTCTTATCACTCTTACTTTCCTTCTACTACCTTTATTTTTTTTTTGACAAAAAAATATGATTTAAAAATTGAATACATTTTAATGATTGTATTATTATAATAAAATTCATACAAATGATTATTATTATGTGATCCTAAATTTTAAAATCTGCGTTAAATAGAAGTTTTATTATAATTCAACATATTTTAAACAGAATATTACAAATAGAATATTCGCTCATAATCAAGTAGTTCCGATTGAAAGCATTTAAGATATCGGATCGCCTATTATAAATTTAAATCACTTGTAAGTAGTTAAATCGTGAAACATTCAGCCTTGTTCATTTAACAAAACCCTTCCAAATCGGTTATTGATCACAAAACAATAATTGTTATTTTTAAGTGTTTCTCGTTGTAAGCTCTGATCATTAAAGAAATTACATCATTCTACATATAACAATTAAAAAGTGGCAAGGGAAAACGTAACTTCGTGATATTTGAATCAGGATCTAAAAATATCAATAGTTTTCAACAAAAAAAAAAATTTTATTATTTCGCAAAACATTATAAGGACGGATGTAATGAAGGATAATATTATTAATATAAAAAAATCTTTAGTTACAAATTATTTTATTACTTATTTATAAAGTTTTAATCGCTCTTTGAGCAGCAAAATAATAAATCTTAAATCAACACTAACTAATATCACATATATTCGTAAAATTTAATATTACAAAATATTATTTCAGATCATATTCATACAGAACAATATCTCATAATACGACATAGAATTTCTCAAAAAAAAAAAAACAAACCAACTTGTGACTAATAATCGCACTTTTCAAAACTATAATTAGTAATATAAACACACATATGACATGTTAATTCTATACAATGAACACATGACATTTGTTCAGTCTCATATAAACCTTAACCTAATCATTTTCACAGTAATAAAAAAAAATATACGAGTGTTTTAACTTTGAAGCTGTGATAAAAATTGAAAATCTATATAAAGCCTGAAAAATATTAAATTTCAAGAGCCTCTCTATATACTATTTGAAAACCGATTGCTTATATAAAATTTGTTATTATCTATATTATAAATTCATACAAACAATAAATGAATAAGCAATCTGAAAAATCTAAAAGATATATCAATTATGTTTTATCTCTAAGACCCTTGTTTACATTATTTTACTATATTTATAACTTTGGTTTATTTGATTCAACAACTCAATTAAATACTAAAGTTTTAAAAGCATTCAGAATGAGTTTTAAAGGCATAATAATCACAATAACCCACTTAGTGACTAAAAGGCTAAAAGGCACTAGTACACTAAATGAAAATTTAATCACATTTTCATGACTAGATTTATGCATTATGCATGATCCATTTGTCCATATTTCTTTTAGTTCTGGTTATTATACTTGGTTTATGAATAGGATCTTGCCATGCTGCTAAATTTACCCGTTTTATTGAGTTATCCTTGCAGGAAACTAACTCGTTGCTAAAAATAATAATTAACAATGAATGATAAAAATATGTACTAAATTAAGATAATAATTATTCTATTTAATTAATAATTACTCTGCATCAATAATCCTGAAGACATTCTTCTGAATAGTTTTAATTTCAGGAACGTTGTCACATATAATTCTTGCTAAGTTAGCTTTTTTAATTTGTTGTAGTTGTTGTTGAGTGAATGGTTCTGGCTGCTCAATATTAGTATAGAAGTAACGATCCGCTGATCTAGTACGGTACATTTGTTCTCCTGTAATTTAATAACAATAATTTTAAAATCTATACATTAATAAAGATATAGCAAATACGAATTTGAAAAAAAAATTACTCAATAAACATGTCAATGTAGGACCTAAAAGCATTCCTTTTCCAGGTTTTTCAGATAATGCACCAACAATTAAGTCTACATCATGTGGATGTTCATACAATTTCTTCAACTGCGCGATAACCTTTAAATTATATATAAAAATTAGTCAATTACAAAAAAATAAAGCAAAGGATAATTAAAAAAAATAATAATACCTTCTCTGGAATGGTATCAGCAAAATCATCAAAGTTTGTAACAGGATCAAGATTGCACATTTCTCTGAAATGGTGATATGAAGGAATTCCATGTTCCCTGCCTCTCTGAATATCTAAACTGAGAATATCCAAACCTAATTTTCTGCCTGGTGGACTATAAAGTTGATGTAATACCTAAAAAACACAAAATAAATTATAAATCAGTGCTTATTATACATCAATTATAATAAAAAATAAGAAAAACTTACATCATCAGCAAAATGAAGGTCTAATCTTTGACTATGTTGACTTATCATCCCTCTAATCAGTTGGTCAAATTTGCCTTCCTTCTCTACAATTGATGGTCTATTAAAATGATCCACTAATTCGATAGTCTCATTTACTGTTCTATCTTCGTTAATAAAATTGATAGTTCCATCAATCAATGAATTATAAAAACGCATTCCAGCTGTTGCCACACTATTTGTAACTGAAGGATCTAAATCTGCATTATAACCAATATCATATTGATCGACTGTTTCGTCATATACAAGACCTATAACAATGAAATACAATAAATTAATATTGTAATTACGTTGACTTCCTAATTCGTTTATATAAGACGAATTATACACACCAAGTACTTCAGGCAGCCATTGAGAATAAGTGATATGCTGTAATTGAGCTATAACAATTCTTCTTGCTTCTTGACATATCATCTCGTCTCCCCAAGTAGGATTCAAATCTACTAATCTGCGTGCAATTCGATTGTGTTCTCTTATCCACAATGTATGCATTGCTGTTAAATGAGGATGAGTATTCACGCGAATATCACCAGAAGCATAGCAAACATCACCATTATCAGTAATTTGACACCTCTCTTTCCTTTTGGACTCTTCAACGAGAGGTAAAAACGAACCATTTTGCAATTCTTCTACTTTCATTAAGCCTCCCTTATTTTCACGTAAACGTTTAGCTTCTTTAGCACTGTTTCCATATATATGTGAACCGTCCAAAAAATGTGTCGCTTGATTCATCTAAAAAAAAAAACATAAATAAATTTATCATATTATGATTTATTATAATTTAATATAATAACCACTTTTAATCCATGCATACCTGTTCAGCAGCTCCAAAAGTACAATCACTTCTAAACGTTGTGACAGACCTTGTATATGTCAAGCATGATACCCAATGTGGACCGTAGAATGGATCTTTACGAGATACGCTTATAGGTAAACAACTTGGATGTTGATATCTCGGAGACAGCATCCGACCGGATGGATCGCAACATGTTATTGAATTATCAGAGTGAACTGCAAAATTACGATAATATTTGTATGAAAAAAAATAAAATATATAATTTCTAACAACTTGCATATACTAAATATCTGAAACTTACTCATTTTTCTTATTGGTATATGAATAAGGTCATGTTCCATGAACTCTGTCCACTGCATTAAAGCTAAAGTATGTGTACTATCGGTAATATTAATATCAGCAGCAATTGACGAACTAATTACTCTCGAATATGGCAATGGCTTTCTGTCAATAGATACTCTGGGCTGCAAAAGAAAAACAATAAGTTTCATATATTTCAAAATATTTTAAATTATTTAATTCAATTTATTTTTACCTCTTCCATTCCATCAGCATATTTAGGATGAAGAAGTCTTTTTAATCCGGTAAGAGACTTTCCCCAAGATGTTCTTTTAAGATTATTGCAAGAGCCATCATAGCTTCGATATTTTTTTGAATCTTGACATTTTGGCTGTTGAAAAGCTAAACATCTTCTACCTAAATCGGTACCCTGAAGATTTAGTGTACTTATAAAACTAGCACATTCATCATCAGGTATTCCAAATCTAAAAGAAAAAAGATTATATTAAATAAAATATAGTAAAAATAAATAATCATATTTTACTCAATAACTTACCTTCCACAATGTAAATGAGATAAATGTAATGATGCTTTTGTTACAGTCCAAGAAATTTCATGTAATTCATTTGCATCTTCAGATGGATATCCAGCTATCAGTTGACCGTGTCCTGGACTTCCTAGTTCAGTATGTATTCCTGAATTCCTTAAATTTGTTTCCAAACGATAAAGTGCATCAATTGAACGTTGACCAAATTGTAAAGAATTATTTAAATGAGCTTCTTTAATCGGTGGTATTTTTTTCAAAATCGATGGACTTGGAAATGGATAATCATATGTAGGAGGTGGATATACTACTGAAAATAAATCAATATTGAAAAAAAAATGTAAAGAAATATCATAAATATCTGGTAAAAATTATTAATTACCAGCTGGTATAAAGTTAAATGTGTATGGCATGATAACACCTCCATATGTAATCCCTATCCATAATAGCAAAGTCAGTACGATAATCCTCATGATTTCTTCTACAGGTCTGAAAAATAATAAAAATATAAGATATTTACAACAAGTCTTATCTTCAATGTCGATACAAAAAGTCATTATATACATCAGTGTTTAAAAATAGAAAAATGTTGTAATCGGTCATAAAGAACTTTATCACACGAAGGACAAATTGCAACTGATCATTGATTAGTAAAACCATCATATATATTAACTAGTAATTATACAAATAGAACATTTATCATTCTATGAACAAAACTGATTTGCATAATATAAACAACTTATCATAAATAAAAAGATGAAAATGTGATAAACAATAAATTAATTATTCGATGTATGTAGAAAATATTTTCACATTATCGTCATTGAAGAAAAAATAATTATGATGTATTGTAATTATTTTATAAGTATATGCAAATAATATAAAATTATTTCTGCTTATATATAAAGTTTATAGAAAATGAAAACCGTTTAAAATAATTAAAGAGCATCAAAAGTGAAATGAATATGGTATATAGATATAGACTAATTATTGAAATCGAATCTTATTTTCTTAAGTCGAACTTAAATATAAATAATTATGTTGTAATTCATAAAATATAGATTTGAAGTCATGTTCATAATCCATTTTCCTAATCAATATCCCAACAATAATTAAACTATTTGTTTTCATATCAACAAAAAAATAAAATTCTCGTATTAAAGCAAAAATATAATCTATTATTAAATTTTACACGTGTTCTAATGTTAAATTATTGCTTTAATTAATAAGTATACATGTTTTATTATTCACAATCACGATTATATAAAAATTCAAGAAAAATAATAACAATCGACGCCAACCGATAATTGAATAGAATTATTGTAATATCATTCAATAGAGTTTGTTTTCGGATTAGATATAAATGACTATGAATTTATCTGGATGCGGTAACGGATGTACTCAATCATGATGTAAAATGCATACGGTCTTTATAGTCAACATTTATGTAATCTAGCAATTGCATTCATCGACTTATAAAACAGGGCTTCACTTGGAGTCATACATATGACGAAGCTATTATATATATATATATATATATATATATATATATATATATATATATATATATATATATATATATATATATATATATATATATATATATATTAAATAATATGAGATTAGGTACATTTAATTTAAAATTGCGTGTTATATTTCATAACTGCCAGTATGGAAATTCTTCAAAAAATATGGAATTTAATTCATATATAACTCGAACTGCCAATTATGCCTACGTCATATTTATCAATATTTAAAGTTGAGCTTAAAAACAATGTTTTTTTTTTATAAAGATAAAAATTGAAAAAAGTTAATATAAATCATTAAATTTAGTAAATTATAACATCGTTTTCATGCATTCAATCTTCATCAAAATATTATTAGATAATATATCAAAATAACTATTTCTAGAAACGTGTCTGCATTTAAATTTAGAAACATATTTATATAATCAAAATACAATATGATAAAAAAAAAACAATTATTTATTTTAAATACATACAATATGGTATATGTATATAAATGACAATTTACATAACAGTTTTAAACATATCAAGTGCGCGCAATTTGTTTACATCTATTATATGTAAACTTTTTACTATTTTTATCAACATATTATAGCAATAAAATATACAACTTTTTTTTTAAAAGCAATTCATATTAATTTATTACACGAATAATGAAAAAATAATTGCTTAATTTCACGTTGCATATTTTTTTTCAATTTTCAGCATGAAATAATAATAATCAATTATTGACAACAAATTGCATGTATTAAAATATTAATAAAACAATATATATGAATGTGAATAATCGATAACAAAACAGAAATGACCCGCATATATTAAATAATCGATTTATAGTATTATACATACAATTAATTCGGTGATAATTGAAGTTAATAGCGCGTAACACTTTCTAGTACTGATGAGCAAAATGAAGGTTTCCTCATTTATATCCGATATCAGGCCAGGAAAATATATCCCTAAAGAGGGGAGTTTGTGGAAATATATACTATTACACGATAATACTTATTGTGAATAATTGACGATGTGATTATTTCAAAGTTTTCAGAACGATGACCAGATGATCTATGATAAAAAGGTCAACGGAATGCATTTGCATTATGAAATTATCATGTCAGATATGAATGATTTACTCTCAATTCCATTGCATACTGTATAATTAAGAGAAATATTTCATTCTGATGCCAAAAAAAGAAAATCATTTTTCATAAGACCAAAAGTTGACCAGTGTAAAAATTCGTATATGGTTCCAAAAATATCATATAAAATTTATTCACACACATACACATATATACTTTCGATATTCTTATATTTATATTAAAATATATTGTATAATAAAAATGTATTTAAATAATAATTTTCATCTGAATGAACCCATTAATAATGTTATCTTATGAACTTGTCTGTAGAAAAATAAGTATGCAATTTCCTGCAAGTGATATAAATAATATTATAATTATACAATTATTGTCATATTAATTAATTATTATTTTTTAAGTTTTATAATACTTGTTTCTTCTTTTTTTACACAAAGACAAGAGCATATTCTTGATAAATTAAATTTCTTACAATTGATATACAAACTCTAATTGGTTTTTTTTCTATTTTAAACGTGCAACAAAAAAATTACACGTTTAAATGATTATTCCATTTTTGAAAATCATTTTAAAATTAAAAATGTGTAGAAAAAATAATTGATTCATTTTTTTGTGCCATAGTATTATGAAAATTGTGTCAAATAAAAATCAAATATAAATATACTTAGAATATTAATATTGTGTAAGAATATATTTTAAATACACAATATAATATGTATGATAATTGTTCATATTTAGAAATAAAAACATAAATATTAGTACGAGAAGGCTAAATGCACGATGCTTGCACGTGATTTTATTTTCCTTTTAATACTTTGCAGTCATTAAAAACGACTCTATTTGTATTTTAAATAATTAATATTTCATAGATGTAAAAAAAAAATATTTATATATTTATAAATGACAATAAATACAAGATTAAAACTGTTCAAAATAATTAATAATTATATATCATAATGCAATCAAATTTTGAAATGAGATTTTTTTTTAGAAAAAAAATGGAAAATCAAATTAATATCTTTTTACAATTAACTTTCATATATATATATATATATATATATATATATATATATATATATATATATATATATAAACAATATTTAAAAAAAAATCTTATTGGAAATTTATTAAATTGTATTATGATTATATTGATTTAATATAATTTTCAGAATTTCAACATTACTTAAAAAAAATGGTTATCAAATAAACGACATATTTATATGAAAATAATAATAATAATAATTACCCGTTATTATCAAAGTGTTCGCAGACGACATTTTTGTTATGCGTCGAAGAATTCGCCATGATGGAGGAATTTTGGCGATTCTTTGATGGTTTTCTCAGGCGATCGCCTCCCTCGAGGACTTTTTTGAACAGCATATTAGCAATAGTAAAATTATTTTATCGTGATGCACTCTGATGCGAGGATGCGAAGTCTTGTTTACGAGAGCGCCGCGATCTTCCAGATGCATGGAATCGTCTGGAAACAGACGACGACTATATCTAACGATAAAACTGCACTCATAACGTTCGCAAACCACCAACACCTTAGCCAGGTGCATTTGCAATTGCACGATTTACTATCTTATATATAATTGTTACAAAGTGCAATATCGCATGCACTGATTTAGCTAAATTTCTGGGTCATTTATTCGCAAACCGTTTTCAATCGTAATATTTAATCTGAAGTTTCAGTTCTGTCCTGAAAAACAAAAATGAATATTAATTTAATTCTTAATCATTTTAACATTTCATATAACGTAATCATTATTCATTTTTATTCGATGTAACTTAAATTTATCCGACCTCAATAATTTTTCATTACAATTTCCTTAAAACACTCATTATGTATCTATGACATGTTTTACATTATGTATCATCTATGACATTATTTCTCTATAATATCTATACAATAATATCATTTCAATAGCACTTGTATAAGTAGTTAAATTAATAAATATTTTTAAATTAGTAAAACTTATTAATCTAGAATCATTATGAAAACAAAACTAATATTTTTATCATCTAATAGTTTTTTTTTATTAATAAAATTTATGTTTGTTAAAAAATAAATAATAGTAAATTAAATGTTTAACATTATCTTGAAGGCGTGTTATTTCCGCATAATATATTTATAAATTGTTTTGACGAACTAATTAAAATATGTACGTCAAAAACTTCAAATGAATAATTATACTGACCTACGTAATTTGAATCTTAATTTTCAGAAGCTTATCTTCAAATATTTTTATAATTTTTAATTTTATTCAATTGAATTATATATATATATATATATATATATATATATATATATATATATATATATATATGCAATAACGTACTCATTGAAAACAAAACAAAACTTATTATCAAATAACTCTTATATTTCATTTTAAAATTTATGTGAAATTCTATATAATAATATTTTATATTTGATAAGAATGCGGATTTAATTAAGTTGCTGACAAGTTAAAACTTATTACATACGCATTTTCATCTAAATCATAAATAAACAATAATCGTAAATGGGAAATATTAATTACGTTATTAATTACATTACTCTACGTAATTTATGTTTTTCACTGATAATTCCCTTTTATTTGTGTTTGTAAAAACGATATGGCAACTAAAGCTCATCTTAAGCTTTATAGTAATAATATCATAATACTTTTTATTGAATGATATATACAATCATTATCTAGACTTACGGCCATTCGCACTTACAATGCAAAAATTCATATTTTTTAAATATATCGATTTTTTTAGTTTTCTTCATATATATATATATATATATATATATATATATATATATATATATATATATATATATATATATATATAATACTAATTATTTTTATATGATATTGGACTTTTGGTTTATATCCGAATTTATGAAAACGAACGTCGTCGTAAGTCGAAAACTGACTAATCTAAAATATATTTAGAACAAATATGATTAAAAAATATTTTAAACACATTTATTTCTTTTTTTCAATTATGAATTTTAATCATTCAAAAAAAATTATAAATAATAAAAATTAAAAAGATACGAACAATATAAAAAAATGTTTGTACACTAATAAAGACCCGGCGTGCATAAATGCAGCGTAATGCATATGTGTGCATATTGCACTTTTGTGCACACACATTCATGTTCATGTTGTGTTTGTGATCACGATATATTCGCGTGGCATGGCCGTGATCGTTTCATGTTAGAGTCATGTTCGTCTCCTGATGCACTTGTGCATATTACAATAACTATATGTTTGTGTTTAATGATTTTATTTACGCTAATAATAATCAATATTGCGCGTTATTTGTTTTTTCTCGTATTTATAGCATTTTATCCATTGAACGTGCGCATTTATATATGTACCATTAATAATAAATATAATTGCAAAATGTAAATGAAAACATCATGGAAAAGTTCATATTGAACTGTTTTTCGAACAACATTTTATTACTTATGTTTCAGCATAATAATTATTATTAAAATTAAAATCTTTTTAAATCAATTTATATAATTAATTCAACATAAATAATTATATTTAGTAGAATTTAAGAAACAAAAAATGAAAATAAAAATCAATTGAAACATCTGAATAACTGCAAAGCTACTAACAATAAGTTGCTGATGAGTCTAAAAAACAAACTATTTGTATTAAAAATATTTATCAATGTCCAACGTTGTTTTAAGATCTTACTAAACCACTAAAATTTAGTAATATGCAGAATAGCTAAAATTTAACAATATGCAAAATCATTATTCTATCATTTTAATAATGTAAAAAAAAAATGATATTAAATTTGGTTTCGCACTATGCTAAATATTAATGGTTCCGCACTAGGCTAAATAATATTAATTCTACACCTACAGCTACAGCAATAACTGTCAGAGGGTGGTAAATTGTTATTCTACTTTTAAGTAGAATATATATTAAAAAAAAAGTTAATTATTAAACATTGAATTTGACTGAATTATATAACAATATTTAAATATTAAAATATTTCGCTAGCAAAATAAAAAAAAAACATTATAATTGAATTACATTATAATTGAATTACATTATTAAATACATCAGAGTTAAAATATAATTGTAATATATATTTTTTTGTTTTAATGTTTTAATTGACCTCAATATTGTCCATATATAATTTAATAGAGAAATAATTGCATAGGACGAAAAGGGTTTATTACGATGACGATTGAGCGTGAAAGAGAGGTGAATAGCGGTGGCGGCGGCATCGGTCGAACGCATTTGTCAACCGAATTGGCAAAATAGTAAATTTGATAACGATGGCTTCTCATTTGGGAACGAGAGATCGACTCCTGGGTCTCGTAGACGATATCGAACTCATTGCCAAGTCAGCTATTTATTCAATTGATTACACTTAAGATTTTCACGAGCGTTTATTTATCAACAACATAACCTATACGCTTATTTAACGCGCGGACGCTCCTTATTTTGTTTGTAATATTTTGATATATTTTAGAGAAATTATAGAAGATTGTATCGCACCCAAACCGCAAAAAATGTCGGCGACCGAACACGCACAAATCACAGAGCTCCTATTAGCGAAAGATGCCGAATTAAAGAAAACTCTTGAGTTAGCCGAAGAACAAGCCAAAATTCATGAAAAAATGAACAGGTTAAAAATGGAAGTGGATAATCAGGTATTTTTATATTACGTACTAGACTCAATTTATAAAATATCCAAACTCTACGTTTTTTTGTTTTAACTCTTGTCCGTCACACTATCATGATTTTCATTGAGTTAAAGTAGAAAAGTTAAACCATTTCTAAACATATATATTGAAATTCAGCAGATCTCGTCTATCCACTAGTACACCTATTTACTTTTAATTTCAATATTGTAGCGTTTATATTCATAGCCTGTTTATATTCATAGTGATAGTAAAAACCTTTCTTAGTAGGTGTGGATTCATCTATTCTACATTCTCTATTACTGATGACTTCAATTTTTTCATCCTTACATATATACATGTTAAACAATAAAATAACTAGTATTTTTTCTTTATATTTTTATAGGATCATGATATATGCCAACTTCAAAAACAGTTAAAAGATGCAGAACAAATATTAGCCACTTCGTTATATCAAGCAAGACAAAAACTCGCATCCATATTCAAATCTAGGAAAAGACCGGTACCTTCTGAAGAATTAATAAAATTTGCTCACAGGTATTAGATATTTCTTAATATATTTATATAATTGACTGAAACTTTTTTAATATTACGTAGATTAAATTTGATATATTTTTAGAATAAGTGCTTCTAACGCAATATGTGCACCCTTATCTTGGCAACCTGGAGATCCTCGACGTCCTTACCCTATTGATATAGAAATGAGATTAGGATTGTTAGGACGCCTTTGTGAACTACCTCTTAATGGTCATGCACCTTCATTAAGTGATATACATCGTATCACATCTGGAGGTTATATATGGATCCGTTCAATAATATGTTATATTTTTTAAATAATATATATTTTAAAGTATATCATTTTAACTAAAAACATGTAGATGTCCCAGCGTCAGCTGCAAATCAGTTCGCTTGGCACCCATCTGGTGAACTTCATTTGGCAGTTGGTGGAGCATCTGTCCCATTAGAAGGATCTGCAGGTACGCGCGGCCCCAAAGATGCTCCTCAAGAAGATGTTGAAGTAATGTCAACCGATTCTAGTTCTAGTTCAAGCAGCGATTCTCAATAGATATAGTTTTATACTAAAATATTGACTGATTCATAATTATTTCTTAAGCATAATCTCTAGATATTATCAATAGATGTAATATCCTGTTCATAATATTTATGATTACTTTTATTATATTTAGATATAAATATTTTATACTTATTCTATGTATTATTATGGTAATTGTGTAAATTGGAGATATTCAATTTTCTTCCAATTCTGTAAATATGACTGTAAGAAAAAAAACAAGTGAATGTTGTTAAAATAACTGTTTTGTTTTCGTCACCATTCTTATAAATCCATAGTCCATAGAAATATTTTATCACAACTTTAAAAAAAAATTACAGGTTTCCTTACAAAAGTCCAGCTCCCTCAGCTATTTTTATCACACTGTAAAATATGTATGTAGGTGTTTTATTAAGAAATTAATCTCTCATTGAACAAAAATTGAAAACTGGTTATTACTTCAGGAAATATATAAAAATTTTGATCGTGTTAAATCGTGATAATAACGAAGATTCGAAATATGTTTTATTTCTGTATTATTATTTTTTATCCAAGTTTTAAGTCGTTAGTATATTTTTATGATTTGTCAAAGTTAATTAAGATCTTTGTTAGTTACCTATGTATTGATTACAAATATATATATAAAATTTTCACACTTACAATAAACAATTACGAAGTATCAACAAGAATGTAACTATAGCAACAGTTATTTATATAGATACACAGTAATAGTTATATATACTTCCAATTGTAGTTTTTTAAGAAAGAGAAATATGGCTGAAGAAATTATTCCTTCTGAAGATACATTAGTAAAATACGAGAATCCAGTATTAGTTACAAAACATGCCGAGAAAAAACCTGTAACTTACAAACTATTTATCATTACATATATAAATAAATTAATCACTACATGAAGAACTACTGGTTTTAGGTAGTACAACCCATATCTCCAACACCAGGTACGTCTGCTGTCACTCAACTGACGACTGAAATAAAAAAGGAAACTGAAGAAATATTAAACGCTATTTTACCACCGAGACAATGGGAAGAAGATGGTCAAATATGGATTCAGCAGGCAATTCAAAATTTACTTTTTCGATTATTAACTTGTATAACCTATATTAATGATATACGATCAAATTATAGGTATCATCAACGCCGGCGACTCGTTTAGATGTAATGAATCTTCAGGAAAATCTTGATACAAAATTACAACAACGTCAAGCGCGAGAAACGGGAATATGTCCCGTTAGACGACAGTTGTATACACAATGTTTCGATGAGCTAATTAGACAGGTCATATATAAACATCGTAAAAAATGAAAACTTAAAAAAAACGTGAAATTATTATTTTACATTTAATATATAAAGCTTAAAATTCATATTAAATTCAGTATTTATATATTTCATACTTTTATTTAACAGGTTACAATAAATTGTGCAGAAAGAGGATTATTACTTTTAAGAATTAGAGATGAATTGAATATGACTATGGAAGCATATCAAACATTATATTGCAGTTCCATTGCTTTTGGAATGAGAAAAGCTTTGCAAGTATTATAATTATACTTTTAATTATGTAATGTGCATATCAAAGCAAATATTATATTAGACATTCACATAAGTTTTCTTGATTATTAGTCAGAACAAGGAAAAACAGATTTACTGGAACAAGTGGCACAATTGGAAAAAGAAAAAAGTCTTCTCGAAAAACAAAGTGCAGAATTGAAACAAAAAACGGAACAGATCGAACGCAGAACTGCAGAATTACGAGCCGCCGAAGAAAAAAAACATCAAGAAGAAATTGAAGCTCTTAGAAAAACTAATATGCAACTAAAAGTATGCGATCTATATTACTTCTAAAAAATTCTAAAAAATAAAATATAATTTAATTCTGATTAACAACTATCGTCTTCAGGCGCAGCTAGAAGGAATAATTACACCAAAGAAATAGAAGATAAAACAATTCAACATGTACAAAGAAGCATTATCATATTTATCATTCAACGTCATATAATAAACCTTCAAAAATATTTAAATCATAATACAATATACAATATGAACATTTACTAATACGTGAGTTTTTAATATTTTTCTTTTCACATTTAAAATCAATTAACAATTATTTTCATAGTAAAAAATATGACGTCAGCTAATTTAATAATAATAGAAATTCACAAAGTTGACTAAAAAAGCCAAAAATTTTAAGAAACACCAATTTTTTACTTTTTACTAAGCGGTGCACAATATCAGTACAGATCGCAGTGTTTAAATCACATATATAAGGTTAAATGTAATGATTTCATAGTCAATTTTTTTGGTGAGCAGTTTATTTGAGAATTTTTAAAACAGTTTTTTTTTATCTCAGTCACTTCCAATTGCAGCTAACATAATATTAAACAATTATGTAAAAAAAACAGCTACTACAACATTATATATACCAGTTTAGTAAAAGATTATATAAATACATTAAGCGTATTCGCATTACAAAGTTTATTAATAATGAACACATTGTCAAGATTAATATAATGCAATTTATAGGCTTTTGTTATAAAAATTTGTACCCTTATGAAATTATGAAAGGCTTCAGATTAATTTTTGAGGATTCTTATATTTATAACGAACGCCTTTTTTAATATAATTTCAGTGAAGATTTCATCACCATTTCATTGTTATCATACCATATATTTTCAATTATAAATTACATCAATACAATATAAAACTTTTGTAAAATTATACACGAGTTTAAACTTGTATATTCATAATTAGAACATTTGTTATAAATATTGGTATATTTATATATTATATAATATGTACAAGAAAAACTTTTAATCATTTGAGACAAATATAAATTTTATCATTTACAACCAAAATCC
Source organism: Leptonema lineaticorne (assembly GCA_024500535.1). NCBI lineage: Eukaryota > Metazoa > Arthropoda > Insecta > Trichoptera > Hydropsychidae > Leptonema > Leptonema lineaticorne. The sequence goes on along the minus strand of JANIJI010000013.1, from coordinate 5,086,036 downwards.
GGTGACGACACACAACAAACATCCGTGAGAGGTAAAATGACAATTTGAATCTGAAAATTAAATTTAAATAATGGATAAAATAAGGAAAAACACGTTAAATTATCGAAAAGGTAAACTGCTTACTGTAAGTTGATCTCGATTTTTACCAACGAGATTAATTGGAGGTTCAGGAATACTACACATACCACATGTTTTTGCTTGGGTTTGTTTAGAATTGGCATCGAAATATTTTCCACATTGACAAAAACATTTACTAAAAATAAATATCTATATTACAAATAATAATATATTTGGTTATTTATTATGGAACATATTGTTTGACTAATATTTCAAATATATTCTTAATAATAAGATATTTAAAAAAAAAGTAAAAATAACTAAAAAAAAACTATTTATATTCTAAAATATAAAAATATTTATACCTAGATTTTGGCCAGGATCTAGAACTAGTTTGAGGTTGTTGTTGACTTGAAGAAGGTGAATAAATAGGTGTATTTAATTCATCAAAATCGAGAATATTATCAATATTTAACACTCTTTGAGAGGATGAAAAATGAAATATTCGTTCTTTTACTGTAGTCACATGTTCAATACCCCATTGAACTCCTGATATCAATATACCAATCTAAACATAATAAATATTGTTTATATATAAATAAATATATATGTTCAATAATAAGTAATTTAGTGTTTAATACAAATTAATTGATATAAAGAATACTAACCTTCACTCTCATAGAGGTTTCTGGGCAATATTTGAAGGACATTGGGGGATCTCTACATGTTAAAGCTAGACGTACTGTTCTTAAAACTACTTCTGGTACCTGCATATTTATATCGATTACAAAATTAGTGTATTATTTATAGTTATATATTTAGAGGTACACAAAAAATTAACTTAATTTACCTCATATTTCCCCTGCCAATAAATTAAAAAGGCTTTATGAAACCATACTCCTTTTGGATAAATATCTACGACCCATTCGCACGTTTTATCGCCAGCACAATCTGCAATTGTAGTGTGTGAAGAAAATACAAATGTTCTTGTGTGATAACATGGTAACGAATGAAAATCTTCTATTGTTAGTACAGAACTCCATTTATCTTCAGTATAAAGGCGGGGTGTAAAAAGCTGTTTACCTTCCTCAGTACACGAAATTTCTTTAACTCTACTGTAATGACCTAAAGAAAATAATTAAAAATCATAAAATGTCTTTATATTTCTATATAATAAAAAGATTAATTAAATAATTACCAGAATGATAAGTCATTGCAATAGCCATACGTTCAACTATAAACTCTTTATATAATTGAGTAAAGGGATTCAATAATAGCTCTGCTAACTGACGAGGTGTCATCATTGGAAAACGTATATGAGATATTGTTGCATACATTAAATCGTACATATGATTTTCAATTTCGGCTTCAGATAAATCCTGAACTTCGGCACTAGTAAGTCTTGCTTTCTGACACTCTAACCAACGTGTAACAAATCTTAAAAAAGTTTAGAAATAATAATACAAATATTTTAGAAGAAAAAAACACCAAATAATAATCGCGTTTTTACTTACAAATACAAAGACATTTCATTATAAACTACAAGATCATTTTGTTGTAATAAACTAATTAGAATTTCGGGTTCAAAATTTCCAAAATCACTCGTATAAGCCAACATTTTCAAATTCCATTTAGCAAAATTTTGACATTCCTAAAATGGAAATGAATATAAACATATTTAAATTTACATCCATTCATATGTGTATGTGTGTGTGTAACTAACCTTAGCAATTTCAGAATGTCCACATGCCATCGTATATTGTAACCAAGACACTAAATGACCTTGCTGAACTGCATTTGCTAAATGTTTAGACATGTAACTCAGGCACAATTCAACTAAATCCTGTAAAAGGTAATTTTTATATAAATAAATAAATTATAGATTTAAAAACATTGACATAAAATATTTAACTTACTTTTATGTTATATTTATCAGCTAAAGAGAGTATTGGTAAAACAGTTTCTTGAGATATTCTAATATGCCCTGTATAAAAATAACGAAGAAATAATGGAAATACTTCAGAGCACTGCGGTGTCTCTTTTAATTCGATGGCGCTTTCTCGCCATTCTGACCATTCGCGATTCATTAACATAACCTAAATAAAGTTAAAAAATATATATAAAATCGATATTTTCTAGTTATAAAATAATAATTACTACATGAAATACCTGGAACACTTCACTGGTTGCGCATAGTATAAGTCTATGAGCTGGATAGCTTTTGCCACCAACTATAAGATTTATATCGCTCATTAACTGCTCGGCATATAAAGTAGCTATTTTAATTAATACACTGCTGGAATTATCCACCTATAATAATTATATAAACACTCATCATTATAATTATATTAAACTCATAAGCAAACAAACATACAGGCTAATAAAATATAATTGATAAAAATAACGAGAATAAAGAAATATCATAATTATTACTTTACATTAATACTGTGAATGGTATTACTTATATATTATTTTTGTATAAGCAATACATATTAAAATGATTAAAATATTGAACACACATTTAAAATTTAAAACATTAGGAAAAGAAGTTACTTCAACAAATCCTGATGGGTTTACATTTGATGCAGCTGCTCTAGTCCCAGATGAAGAAGCAGATGCTTGTGTAATAACATCCTCATAATCCATCTTGTTGACGCTTCAATAAAACACCATATCGACAAAACTTAAATATATATCGCAACTATATATGTGTGTGTGTGCCAATAAAGCACAAATTGTGCAACAGAAAATTGCACAATTAACAGAAAATTGTGCAACCTCTCAAAAAATTTATTACAATTCTGGGGAATTTACGACTTCCAACAAACTTCTACTACGCATACTATTTGAATAAATGTCATAAACATTACGGGAATGTTAATAAAAATTATAATTTAGTGTTAATAATACTAATAATAGTCATCAGTCAATATAATAATGCACAGCAGGACAAAGGGACTGTCAACCGTCCATTTTCTTTTTTATGACATCAACCCTAATAAACACAAATAATGACTATAATCTGTATTAAAAAATAATTTATTTTATTTATGAAACTTAAATTTTTCCTTCATAAGTTATGCGTATATATATATATATATATATATATATATATATATATATATATATATATAATAATTTATTTTTTATATTATAATTTACCATTATACAAAATAAAATTTCTGAAAATATATTTTCTTGTAAATGTTGAAGAAAAACAATTTCTTATTATTTATTTATATATATATATTGAACGTTTAATTTAACAATTAAATTATCAATTTAAAATATAGTGTTTTTTTAATAAAATTTATTTACAAAATATATTTATTGTCAATGTAATAATATATATTTTTTTATTATATAAAAAAATATATTTTTCTTTTTAATGATACCATTTTTAAAGGAATTTTTCATACCTATTTAATAAATTAGAAAGAAAACACAACCTTAAACGGGATTGATATTTGACAGTAGGCGTCACGTGGTGACGGTCACGTAGTCTATTGATATTCGAAGTGTCCAATTATGGATTCAAATTGTAACGACTGGGAATCTTTCTATGAAAGTCACGAGCCACCCTCAGATCTTCATGCCTGTCGAGAAAAACTTTTAAATTTCTGTGAAAATCATAAACCTCCACAGAAACTAGTGTTGCTTACCGTTAGTATAGTTTCTTTTATTAAAAGAATACTTTTAGTTTTTAACTATTGAATTCGCCTTTTAGTCAATATAAATATTTATTTCTTAATATATAATTTACTCATTTATCTTTCGAAATAAACTGAAATGTAAGAAGTATCTATAAATTATTACAACCTCATTTATATTGTTGCAATATATATATATATATATATATATATATATATATATATATATATATATATATATATATATAAACATATTAATTTATATAAAAATATATTTATTTATCGCTATGTTTTAATTTTATATATCAAAGATACATTAAACAATATTTATAAATATTTTTTTTTTGTTTTACTATATTCTTCTCATTCGTCTGAATAACATGTATTAATCATAGTGTTTTTAGAACGAATCTATAGTAATTACGCTGTTTTACACAAGAAATGTTAAAAAAATATTTGATTTTTTAAACAAAAATATATTTAAAAAAAACTTTTGTTAATATATATGTTTGCAAAATAATTTTATTAGAAAATTACACTGAAATATTATATTAATTATTTATCACATTAATTGATTGTAATACATAAATTAAAGTTAATATTAAAAAAAAATAGAAAAATAAACTATGAAACAATATTTAGTTATTATATTATACTCATATATCATAATTTTGCAAATTTATTTATTTTTTTATATTAACATTAAGCAACTTTTATAATATAAATAGTGATTGATAATAAATATTTTAGTCAGGTGGGACAACAGTACCACTAGAACATAATACTGTGCGTTTTGTGGACAATTTTAGTGCAGGCACTAGAGGTGCAGCCTCGGCTGAATATTTCTTAGATAATGACTATTCTGTTATATTTATGCATAGACAAAAGTCTTTAGAACCGTTTTCGAGACATTTCAATGGACAAAAATTTATGGATATGTTAGAAATATGCGATAGCAATCAATCAAACACATCTATACGAGGTATCTATATATATATATATATATATATATATATATATATATATATATATATATATATATATATATATATATATATATATATGTGTGTGTATTTTTTTTAATAATATAATAAGTACATTGAAGATAATTACTTTTGTTTTTTTTTTACAGTCAAATCTGATTATATGGATGTAGTACAGCCAATTTTAAAGAAATACAAAACAGCCCACGACGAAAACAAAATACTTTATATATCGTTTACAACCGTTTCTGAATATTTATGGTTGTTGCGAGCGGCTTGTGAATGTTTAGCGTCATCTGGTTCATACTGTTTGTTATACTTGGCAGCTGCGGTTTCTGATTTTTATGTGCCCATCAACAAAATGGTAAAATATATGAAGATTCATTTTGATCATTTTTAATATAAATATATTAATCTTTATTATTTAATTTAGCCCACTCATAAAATACAATCTGGAAATGGAGCCCCGGCTATACAGTTGCAGTTGGTTCCAAAAATACTATCGCCCCTTGTAAATATATGGGTTCCTCGCGCTTACGTCGTATCATTTAAATTGGAAACCGATGAAAATTTACTGATATATAAATCAAGAGAATCTTTAAATAAATATAAACATAAGGTATTCTTTTAAAATTCTTTAATATTTCTTATTATATTTTCTGGTTTGAATAACATTAGCTTCAACTATTTTATTGAAACTGACAATTTTTATAGCTAGTCATCGCGAACATTTTACAAACAAGAAGACATCAAGTTACTTTTGTGACTCCCGAAGAGAGTTTCAACATTACTTTGAGTTCGGAAGACATCGCTTCGGGCGTAGAAATTGAAGAAACCATTGTTAAGAACGTAATGTTAAATCACACCAAACATATCGAACAATCGAAAGCTTCTTAAATCTTTCCATAATAATCTAATTTATCATTTTTGTAATTTTCTTTATAAAAATATATTTTTAATAAATGAATTTAGATTTTTAATGTTTTCCATTTTATGTTAAGGGTTCAATTAATGTTATTAGTTAATTTAAGTATTAAAAATGTGATGTGTATATAGATAGTTTTCCAAGTGTTATCTTCTATTTATAAAAAATAATTACAACAAAGACTGAATATATACGGAAAGAAAAAATGCAAAATTAGAAAAAATATTATTTTATAAAAATATATAATGTACGAATATTTTCAATAAATATTCATAATCGTGATCATCATGTATGTTTTTATATGTTGGTAAATTATAAATATATTTTTATATATATTAAAAATTATTTCGTACTTTGTGATTGTAGAGAATATATATGTATTGAACAAAAATCAATTGTTATGAGGGCTTTCATATTGGTTAAAATAAAGTTATTTTACTTGAATCAGTTGTCTTTATTTTAATTATACAAAATTATTGAACTATTGCACAAAATACTTATATAGAATGAAAATCTTAAATTTTATATACGAAGTAAAAATAACTACCAACACATAAAATCGTCTTCACACGCAAAAATACGTTCACACGTTTTTTATACACACACACACAATTTTCTATAGAATTTTCGCTGAAATTTGCATATCGAATTAAAAATATTTTTGAACATTTTTCTCACATGGCCACTTAATGCATTATAAATATAAATGCATCGTTATTAATAATGCGATTAAAATTTGTAAAATGCTTCAGTAAAATTAAAACTTACACATCACTGTTTAAAAGTGTATCAAAATTGTTATTACACTTTTTGGATACATTATCGGTATTAAATAAATATTTATTATTTAAGGCTTTATATACAAACATACCCCATATAAGATGTGTATATATATATATATATATATATATATATATATATATATATATATATATATATATATATATATATATATATATATATATATATATATATATATATATATATTAATCAAAATTAACAGAAAAAAAATGAGAAATTTATAATCTTCGGGTATTAAAGCTGGTAAAATTATACATAATAAACATAAATATAAAACGTCATAAAGAGGTATGAATGTATATATAAATGAAAATAATACGAAATAGTGTACATTTTATAGAAAACAAAAAATAAGTTATACGAACATTGCCATATATCAGTCATATCAGATTTAATATATTGAAGAAAAAAAATTAAAAGCGATCTTTATACAATCAATAATTCTTTGATATATTTTATTATTAACTGACAGTAATAATCTGATATTGTAAATATTACATTTATAATTTATTTTCAATTAACTGAAACAAAATAAAACTTGGTACGTGTGATAGAATTTTTTTATAATAGTATAAAATCATAACTTAACCATTATGTCTGACAATGAGCATGATTAAAAATAACTCTTTATTCAAATTACTTTACTTTAAACGTTTTACTTTAGACACAAAATCACCGTTTGAGATTTTACTAAATTACTACTTCTCAAATAACTTTACTAAATTTTTGCCTTCAATAGTATCAAAACTTCATTTTATACCTCTTTCGTTATGTGACCCAGATATTCAAACTACTTTATTATTAAGAGAGAACCTTCACATTAATTACTCTTGTGTCCTAAATATTTTTAGAATAAACCTGTACATTTCGAAAGCTTCGATCCGTTTTTAAGACGTTGAGTGTAAAGTTCAATAGTTGATCGTGCTTATTTTCAATTGCATATTATTATAATTACTTGAATTAATCAATTGTTTAAAGATCGCTAAAAATCAAAATTTTTGTCTATTAATATTTTGTGATATTCATATTTTTAAATATTACAATTTATTAAATCAACAGTCTATTATTATATTTGTTAATTCTTATACTAATATATAGAGCAGGGGATGGTTACCAATATTATATTTTTACCTTTCTAAACAAGAAATATTTTGTTTTATAATACTTTATACACATTTCACTCAAAAATCAAAGATTTCTTCATCATTTTCGTTGGAAAAAAATATTGTTAATCCCCATTTAGTTATGAAATATGGATTGTTTCAACAATAATAATATAAGATACGATTTATTATCAAAATAAAATGTTAATTAAGGCTCTCTTTTAAACAAATGGCAGTGACAATACATACAATATTAATATTTATATAAAATAATAAAGTAGGATAAGATAAATAATTAGGGACTGCCCGTTTGAAATATTAGTGAAAATATATTTTTGTAGTCCTAAAATTATTAATAAATACATGATAAAATTACAATTCTAGCTTCAAATCTAAATTAATTTTAACATTTCACCAATTACACATTTATATTCGTATATACAAATTTAAAAACGTTGACATTTAAAATGCGTTAGCAATTAAACATAAAATATCAAACAAAATTATACACCATCAAAAATATTGAATATTAATAGTGTATTGAAAAAAATGATATTGATCAAAATAGCCCTAGAATACATATTTTTAAAAGAAATAAAATTCAAATATATTCTTTTACTTCGGAGAATATCAGGTACAGAACTTGAGATCAAAGTACAATAGTATTATAATATTGATTGCCAAATACATATTGCTTTCATTTATTCCATATGGTGCAAGAAAACACATAAAATACAGAAATTTAGTGCTCATGAATTTCGAATTACATATAAAACAACCTCGAATCTAAATTTGAAAAAAGGTATAATTCTATCTTTCAAAACTAAATAATTAATTTCAAGAACAATACCCAATTATAATTTAAATTGTAATTTTAAAAATGAAAAAAATACAAGCGACACTTAGATATATTAAATCCAAGCCTAGGACGTGTAATAAGATAGATTAACAAGTTGACTGCCACGACAATTTTCAGAAATCTGGACAAAAATAACAATGTGATTTAATCATATTATATTATTAAAAACTCTAATTCTAGTGCATAGTAAATCAATAAAAAGTATAAAAAATGTGTTTAAAAAAACAAAAAAGGTATTACACAGTACAAGATGATAACTCGTAGTTGGCGTCCTGGAAAAGAACGCAAAATACGTATTATCTCATAGTTTGCAGTCAACGTGTTAATATCAAAAATAATTCAGCATTGAATAATATCTACCTGTTCAACTATTCATGTTACAGATGCAATTTACAACATAGATTTATTAAATAAATAAATAAGATATATTTACTTATAATATTATAGATTAATTTTAGCATGTTTAGGCCTAGACTTGATATTATTTTACATAGAAATTTAAAAATTTACTTCAATCTCATTATTTATAGTATTTTATTAATAAATATGAAACACATTTATTCGTATTGTACTGTACTGCAAATCTTAATCCTAGTCCATTAAGTAAACTAGAATTAAGTATTAGTAATAATAAGCAAAGTTCTACAGTGTATTAAAAATAATAATAGAACATTCAAGGTTGCAATAAAAATGAAAATTTTAATCACCATATTCTCAAAAACTCTTAGTTAATCCAAAGGTATTACATAAAATAATAAATCATATAAGTGAAATACTTTGATCGAATCAATAATAAAAAGGCCATAAAGAGAATATCAATTTTTTTCCAATTACTACAAGTACCCTTGTTTTTATGCGTATAAAATAATACCTACTTTAGTATACAAAGTGTAGATTTTAAAAATCAATGTATTACGAAAATATTTTAATTATTTATGAAAAATATAATTATTCACTGAAGTAAGAACTAATTTATTTATCTATGATAATAAATTATCGTAGAACTCCTGCACGTCCTCTGATCAAATGCAATCCATTTATATGAGTAGCTTAACACTTATCACTTATAGGCAAAAAGATATCACATAATAAAACGAAAAATTAATATATTTTTTCATCATATTAGTTTTTAAGTCATTTCACACTTTTTATTGTAAGTACATTTCTTTGGCCACTCTTCATATATTTTCAGTTCCTTCTTGTAGTTTACTAGCACAAACTTAATGAAACTATCACATAACTAAGAGAGAAAATAAAGTTTAAAAGAACTTAGTACGCCATTAATTAATATTATATTTAACATTGATTCAATGATCAGTGTTATATTCTTACACAATTAAAATTTTCATCAAAAATCACTAGTTTTATGAATAAAACAAAACGAGAATTTAAAAAACAACTTTCATTTTTAAATATAAATTGAAATATTAAATAACCTTGAAAACTAAAAACATAGTATAAAAAATATTTGGAATTAATTGAAACAAGAAATGTGGTATACAAAAAATACTTTTGCTTTTAATCGGTTTCGACCTGAACCATAAGATATGCATCCAATATACACACATGAAAATGTAATGAAAACAATTTGTATTTACAATTTCAAATATTTCAATTATCAATAAATTGAATGATTTAACGATATGTTCTCATTTAAATTAAGTTTTATATACGTACATTCAAAACGTATAAAACTAAAACTACATATTTGACTGGCCAAAGTTTATGTTATGACTAAAAAAATGAAGCAATAAAAAAAGGTTTAAATATTTTGTTAAGTTTAAAAATAATGTTATGAAATCTTTCCTGCTAAGAAACGTTTATAAGGATATATATACTATAAGTTAGCAGTGGAAGTACTCATTTATGAAACACGCATAATCGATAACATAAAACAACACTATTTTAATCTGTGGCTAATAATGTATTTTTTTTATGAATAAATAATTTGTTAAATTTGCACTGGTGTAAATGCATATAATCTCGCAAAACATATAACACACAAAAAATGTATTTCAATTAATAATTTTATAAAATAAAATTATCTTTATCACAAAACTTTGAAAATTTTATATTTGGCCTAATACGTCCTTGACATTTTTCAATTACAAAAAGGAACTAGTAAAAACAAATTTACAGAATATATACATATTCTGTAAATTTGTTTTTACTAATTTTGATTATGTATATATAATCAAAAAATCAAATATTTTTAACCACTAATTTTAAACGTATAACATTTTTTATATAAAACCAAAATGATATCATTTTCCACCAAAAACATTTGGGAATATATTTGCAAAAGAAAATAAACAAAAAATATATAATTTTAATATAAAATCAAACACTGGTTATTTCGTATTATATTAAAAAATTGAGAATGTTATTATCTATTGACTTACATATAGTATATAGTCTATTTATATTAACAATTTAAAAAACACAAATTTATTCATATATACATCATTGCACTAGTAAAATTTCCATCGAAATAATAATTTAAGATCCTAATATAAAAATTTTCTATTATTGTGTTATTCTAACACATTATCCATACGTACATCTTCATCGATGTATGTATCACATATTAATTTAATAGTTTTTGAAAAAAAAATAAGAATTTCACTAAAGTAGAGGATACTTATCCTTCTGTTGTAACTGGTTCTCTTGCATGATGAATTTTTACATGTTTATTATGATTCGATTTTGTACTAGAAGTTTTACCACAAATGTTACAAGTGAATGGTCTTATTCCAGAATGCACAGTTAAATGCTCAGTTAAATAATAACTACGATGAAACGATTTTCCACAATCAGGCACTTCACAAACGTACTTCTTCACACCTTCATGTTCTTTAACATGTCTTTGACAGTTATATTTTCTTATAAACTGACAACCACAATAATTGCATGTATATGGTCTAACTGACTTATGGGCATTCATGTGAGAAATGTAATCTGACTGTCTTATAAATGCTCCTTTACATAAATTACATTTGAAAGGTTTGCTTGACCGATTTGCATGTGTCCACTGATGAAGTTTGAGATTCCATTTTGTAGTGAAACTTTTATTGCAAATAATACAAGAGAATGGTTTGTTTCCAGAATGAGTTTTCATATGCATTTCAATAGAAGATTTCAAATAAACATTATTACATTGGGGACATTCAACATTTTCAGTTTTCCGTTTCTCATCGGGAACATAATAATTATTATGCGCTCGACGTATATGTCTAGTTAATGATGCCATATGTACAAATTTTTCATTACAGTGAAGACAAGCTTTCGGTTTATCATCATGGATTTCTTTATGCCAGGCAAGTTTTTTCTTTGAATGAAATACTTCCCCACACACACAAACATAATCACGTAATTTCTTTTTAATATTAAAATGATGTCGATTGCGATGTTGTACCATATTTGAATGCCTTCGGAAAAATAAATCACATATTGTACATTTTATCAAAGCTTTTCCTGTATGAACGCTATAATGTTCTACCATCTTTTGTTTCGTAATAAATCGTTTTTCGCAAATAGCACACCTGCAAAAAAAAATATAAATAATAAACTACTTAAATTTTAAAATTTCTATCATAAAAACATAATTTGAGATGAAATATTAAAAAAATAGAATTAATATCAGAAATTTAAATAATCCAAAATATAATGTGTATATTTCTAAAAATACATAAATGATAGAGCCTAATTATAGACTACATATTTTTACAAATTGTTTTTCTTAAAACAAAAAACCCTCAGTAAATATATAAAATTACAATTGGCATTCATTTTTAAAAGAACAATTATCACTATGTTATTCCAAGATAGTGATCGTCACATGTTAAAGTAAATAAATATAATAAAAAAATGACATTTTCAAAATACGCTATTAAAAATTGTGAATTATATATAATAAATAATTTGACTTCATTGTTATGTAAGTAAATATTAAAAAAAGATTTACTTTTTAATTTCATTTCAAAAAATATAAATGCCCAAAACAAATGAACGATATAAAAACGTTAAACATGAAAAAAATATTCCTTAAGCATTTAAATATTAAAAATAAAACATTTCGTATTGCATTTTAATTTAAAACAAAAATGACGCGAATTCGAAAAGGTAATAATGTCAATTGACAACCTATATTTTAAAAATGTGACTTAGAAGAGTACACAGTGAATAAAATTTTTGATTTTGTGATATATCAATAATTATTTAACAACTACTTACTTATAATTCTTGATCCCATAATGACGTTTAATATGAAGCTGAAGATTTGGACGCCTGTAAAAAAACTTTCCACAAATCAAACACTCCAACGGATGAATTTTTACATGTTCATTAAACTGTAACACATTTGGAAATACAACTTTACATGTAGAACAGACTAGTTTTGATCTTTTCTTTAGGATTTCGACTTTAACGATTTCTAATTTTGGCTTATTTTCTTCTGGAATTACATTATTACATGCTACAAATTCTATGTTCACAGACTTTAATTCAACTTTATTTGAAGACTCTTCTACTTTAGTCTTTGTGTCTGTAAAATCAGAATTGGAAGTAACAGGATTGCTGGCAAGCTCAATTTTAACATCTTCTTTCTTTATTGTGCTTTTAATTAGTGTAAAAGAACTTTTCTTTGGCGATTTCGTTTCAGTGGAATTTACTGGATGTTCCTTAGTTCTATGAACTCTTCTTTCTTTTGGGCAAGTAAATGTTTCACCACAAGTAGCACATTTATATTTTTTATCAGGAAGCTCTACAGATACAACGATCGGTATATTCTCATTATCATTCTCGTTCCTATAAATTTTTTTTCAATCAACAATTGTTAAAAACTCTAAATAAAAAAAAGTAAATGAAAAGTAATAAAATACTAACACAGGGCTTTTATGAGGACTTGAAGGCATTTCAATATCAGAAGCGTCAGAAGGCCATGTCTCTCTTGCCAAGAGATCATAAGATGTTGACCCAACGACATCAGAAAATGTAAGAGGATCACGATATAACTGCAAAATAAAATAATGAAAAATAACACTAAAATCATTCAAATTTATTTGTTTTACCTATATCTTAAGTTTATTAGATTTAAAAAATATCTTACGCCTGCCCACGGTGCGTCCATGTCACCATTACTCTCTTGCTCTGAAAGTTCACCTCTTGGAGGCATTCGCTCATCAGTCTGAATATTTAAAGCATTTGCATCATTAATAGAACATTTATCTTTGCCTAAAGTGTTAAAAAAAGAATTTTTATTATCTTCAAAGTAATCATTACGAGGACACAATAATTCCGTATAATCTTTATCCACCACATTTTCTTGTTCTCCATCATCTAAACATTCATTTATTTTTTGATATATATTCTGATTATAATTCATAAAAGGATGAAAAACAAAATCATCTTTTTCATTAGAACTATTCCATAAACATTGATTTTCTTTACTGTCAGTATTCATTGCACTATTTATTTCAACTTTATGAATATCAGAATTTAACATATTGTTTTCAGATAACTCAATACTTGACTTTTCCACAACAAATGATGCATCGTAAGAGTTTTCGTTTGTATATGAATTTTCGATAAATTGACATATTTCTTTATTCTTGTCAACCGTTTTAGATTCATCAAATGCGGAATTATTGCTATCAGATAAATCTGGACAAGGCGACATACTAGATACGCTATTATTAGAAATTGTCGGATTTCCAAAAGCAATAACATTTACGGGTCTAATAAATCCAGACTTGGAGTCGTTCTCTCTGACAGCTTTGTCTTTTAGATCACCGACATTACCGAAAATATTGTTTTTGTTATTGCTTGCGTCGTTAACAGAAAGATTACCAATATCTTTGCTTTCTAAAATGTTTTCACTGTTTAAAGTACATAAATTGGATGTAACAGGATATTCAATATCCATTTGATTTGTCAGATCAAAAACTTCTATAACTTGATTACTTTTATTAAAAGTTTCTGAATTTTGCACGTTTTGTTCGTCTTTTTGTAATTCCATATGTACATCGTTTACTTTAGAATCCTGATCTTTTAATATTTGAAAATCTTTATAGACACTACCGTTTTGAATATTCAACATTATGGATGTTGAATTTTTATTCAATTTGTCTAACAAAGCATTATCAACTGATATATTTAATTGTTTAGTATTTTCAACCGCAGGTATCGAAGGATGCTCCATTTGTTCCACAGTTTTCACTTTTCCTCCAGAATTTCTTATAGTTAAAATTTTCTTATTCTTTTTTATACATAAATTTCTTTTCAATGAAAATTTAGATATACTCATCGGTACATCGTTCGTCACAATATTTCCATTGGGTTCTTTATTATTACACTGTTTGGGTTGCGATGAAATCGTAACATTATCGTTCACATTACTGGTCAAAGCAGACAGTGACGAAAGAGATTTTTCAGTAAGCGTTATATCGGGAAAAACGTTGCTCAGATTATTTCTCACGGACAATTCGTTCAAATTATCAGATATATTTGCACTGGAAGGAATGCAAGTTTTTTCCTTTGAGGTAATATCGGAAACTATATTACTTTTAACTTTTGAAAAACTATCTTCGGCGATCTCAGTACTCGAATTTGTACTGGAATTCAAGGATTTTTCTTTTATCGTAATTTCCGGAAGAATAAAATTACTTTTAGAATTTTCTATACCGGTAAAAGAATTCTGCGTAGACTTTCTGTAACTATTAGGATTACCGACGTTTTTAATAACCGAAAACGTATTAGCATATGATCCGGTCGAAGAATTAGATGCGAGAACCGAAGTTTCAACGGGAGCGTTTTGATCTTTCACATCGTTGTCTACGCATACGGTCGGATAGGCGTTCGTCGAATACTCAGAAATCTTATTACGAGAATAAGTATTACACATATAATTCAAATCGGGTAATATCGATTCTTCAAAATCTACACCGGGCATACTGGAATTTTGCTCGTAACCTTTAGCGTGAACGTCTTGCTTGAGCGTGAGATCTATCACTTCAGACGATACTTGCTCGTTTAAAGAAGAATTTTCTATAGTGATGTCGCTAAGAATTTTCACGCTGGCAATTTTATTAGATTTTGTACAATTTCCGTTGATCTCTATTATCCTATTGTGCGAAGCCGGAGCGAATTCCGTACCGCTCGAAGTTATTCTTCGGCCATCTGCTTCGCTGACGACTTTAGTAAACGAACTCAATTTATCGTTAAAATTGGAAAAATCGAACGGCGAAACGTCGATCGCGGATTTCTGACGCGGTAAAAGCGCCGCGTTCGAATAAGGTTGTAAAACCATAACGTTTTTGTAAGATGCGATAGGAGCGACGCTCGAATCCTTAGACGGTGCGGTCGCGTTCGCGGCGAAACCGCTCGGAACCGCATTGCTGACGATATTTTGATAGAACGTCGATTGATGGGTTTCGAAAGGCGCGAGGGATCGTTGAGACCTTTCGAACGCTGCGGTCTGACCGACCGGGTGAGTCTGTTTTCCAACGGGCAAAGATGCGACGAGGATGTTATTGTTCGCGACTCCGTTGAAGGACTGCGCGTGCGGCACGACAAAGTTGACGGGAACCGCGGAAGCGACATAACGAAGCGGAGTGTTTTGATGCGGAGACGGCTTCGGAGAGACGTGCGTCGGAGAATAAAAGCGGCCGACCGGCCTGACGGTGCGCAGAGACTCGAACTCGTTCTTGATGGCCAAATCGGTGCCGTCGTACGAAAAGCGAGGAGACGGGCGGGACTCGTCGAAATTGTACGACGTCGAGGCGGAGGCGGAGGCGGAGACGGAAGCCGACACGGAAACGGATCTGTCGGAAGCCCGACTGGGGGCCCTGCTGGGGGCTCTGCTCGAAGCGCGACTCGACGCTCTGCTCGAGCAGCGGCTGCTCGGACGGTCAACGGCGAAAGCGCAAAGAGCCCTGATCACTTGATCTTTCGGGTGAGTGTCGAGATGAGACTCGAGGCTGATGCCCTCGTGCAGGTAAAGAGTGCACACGGGGCACTGCACCCGCGACTGCGCCGTCATCGACTCCATGCTGCGGGAGTCTCGTCGACGCATCTCCGCTTACGGTGATCGGCGCAAGCGCGCTCCGCCACCGCCGCCGCCAGCGCCGCCCTCGCCCCCGACCCCCGACCCCGGGGCCTCTGACATCTAGCGCAGGTGCAACAACTCGCCGCTACCCTATTCTTAATTCACTATTGCCAACTTTGCACTAATGAGGTCGACGACCTCCGCTCTTCGTTTTCTTCTATTTTCTTGCGCAATCCTACTATTGTAACTTTAGATATTCTTCTTATTTTCTTTTGCATTATCTTACGACTCGACGAAAGATCAAATTTTTTTCGATTAGCAAAAATACTTAATAAATTAGTAGAAAATTAAACAATAAATTGTCTATTTATATGTAAAAATAAAAATAATTGTTATGAAATTCGTCTAAACGTTTTAACGTCGTACGATATCTGCGCTCGCCTCGATTTAACCGTACGAATTACGATGATTATTAATCGGACAGTAAAACAATAATTTGGAAGAATCGGTACGAACATTTCCAAAATCAAAATTGTTCTTTGATTTTATTCCTAAATAAAGTTCCATACTAGTTGTGCGCATTATTTATTAACACATACATGCAGAAAATAAAAACAGATTAAATATATATTTTCCAATACATAATTTTATAAAATATAAACTATATAAAAACATAATATTTTATTTTATTGTATAAAAATGAATACTTATTTACTTCATATACACAACTTTAATTATCACTAGAATATATATATACTATTTAATATACAAATATTATCATATTAAATCTTACAAACTTGTAGTGCGATCATTTTGAAGAGATATTTGTTTTGTATTGGATTCGTTTGAATTTCTCATATTTATATTTAATTTTTTATTCCACATTTTTCTCGTATTCGAATTGCCGATTATAATAAATATAAACATTATAAAACCTTGCACGGTAGCGGTTATACAAAACAAGTAACTCATAATCAAATAGTGAGACATTACACCAAAAATCCAAGTTAATCCAAATAAAAAAAATATAAAAAAACTGATAAAAATCTTCTTACGTAATTTTAATGAATTAGTGTTTGTTACGGCTGATGATTTAATAAAAATCATGTAAATTATTATTATAAAAATTAAAAAATTGGTGAAAACAACAACTGAAGCCGGTAAAAATATTGTTAATTGAAATACTATACCGCTTGGATAACAAAATAATGTACGTTGAGAAGAAATTGGACTTATATAATTGTCTTCGTTCATTAATAATAAAATAACTATTGGAATAAGTGGAAGAACCCAACCGCAAACGCAAGCTTTAAGCAATAGATTTGTAGAATTAACATTAAAAACTTTAATTAATTTTCTATAAGAGAGAAATGCCGTTATCGACATCCAAATAAATGAAGAAAGTATTCCATAATGCAATAAAATACCTAAAAAACTACAAATAAATTTGTTTTCGGGGCGACTTTCTAAAAACGCGTTAGCTAAAAATGTTAATTCCAATAAACCGATAGCTGCTGTAAGATTAATATATACCTTATTGGTAAATTCTTGTCTCCATTTTTGAAACAAAATAGCAGTAGCAACTACAATTGACAATCCCAATAATGATAAAACACAAAGGAAGATACTAATAATAGTTAAGATGGTTTGATGATTTTTTAAAATTACGGTACTATCAAATCTTATAATTTCAGCAAAATGAGTTAGATGTGTACATCTGCAAGTGTCTAATCCATCAAATCGCCCATTATTAACTAATTCACAACCTTCAGTTGACCAACCGCCATTTTCGTTCAAATTGAAATCCCAAAATACACAAAATGCTTCTTCATCTAATTTTAATTCTCTATAAGGTCTCAAATGTATATCTATATATCGATCTTTCATAAACAATGACATATTGTTTGATAATGATATTGATACAACTTTACTATTAACTATAGATTTGTATTCACTTTCTGTATCATCAAATACCTCTTTATTTTCCATAATGAATACGGCTAAATTTTCTGAAATCTCTATTTCTGGAAATAACACAACTACTTCTGCAACATTATCAGCTAGTAACATTTCATCTAAAATTAAAGATTAAAATGAAACATACTAACATACAAAATTTTTAGATCACTTGATTTTTTTGATAATATTAACATAATAAATAATACCAACCTTTTTTCAAAAATTTTAATGTTTTATTTTCCATATTATTAATTGATGTTTTTAACCAGCACCCAATTATTGGATTTTTCTGGGTAATATTAGTAATTCCCACAACTAAATTTGAAAATGATGCATGGAATTCTCCATTTTTCAGAGTACTAGTATTAAAATTGTTTAAAATATTTTCTAAATTCTTCGAGCTTTCTTTAGATATTTTTACATCTTCAGATAGTAAAATAATATTATTAAAATCTTCAACTATTTCATGAACAAAGCTTAATGTTATGTTTTGTTTAGCAGATCTATTAATTTTATTATTAAAATCAGATATATATTTTTTCTTCAACTAAAAAGAAACAATTTTTTCTATAATATTACCATTAAAAAGAATAAAAATTAATTAAATGCATAATAATTCACATTAATATCTTTTTAACTACTACAATTTCAGTAGTTTCAACTTTTTCTGAGTTATATATACGAGATCAAAGTTACTAAAAAAAACTAAATATATAAATATTGAAATTTGTAATTCTCGTATTATTTCAAAAATTTCTTCAGAGTTCATAGACAACTCTTCAGTCTTTTAACAATTATATAGAATATCAATTATTCAACTTACATAAATATCATATATTGGAGTACTGCTATTTTCTAATTCGATAGTTATCGTATTACTTGAAAACTAGAAATAATAAAACTTGATGCATTTAACAAAGTACCATTAAAACAGATACTAAACTTGGTACTTAATTTAATGCACATAAACGATAAAATTTTTTTTTTGAAAATATAATAATTTAGTCGTACAAACAACTCGTATATATTAGAAACATCAAATATCAATTAATCATTTTTCATAAATTATAACATTTTATTCACAAAACTTATACAAATTACATCTCTTTCTGTGGAAGTAAATGTGTCTCCAGAAAAATCATCATCTCCAGAAAAATCATTATCTCCAGAAAAATCATTATCTCCAGAAAAATCATCATCTTCATTTGTAAAATTATTGTACGTCTGCAATAAGCAAAAATATACTTAACTAATAAATTTTATTTGAAATCTTGATAACTAATATTATATAAAAACTCATACATGCTAACATATATCTAAAAAACATTTTATATAATTTAAATAAAATGAAAATGTTATTTCACAATCTGCATAATTAACAGCATTTTTTTCTAAGAAATATTTTTACGGGAAACTTTATTAAAAGAAAAAATAATAATCTTTTGAAATTTAAAACAATTATTATCAATAAAAATTACTTAGAAAAATAATTTGAGAAAATAAAAAAACTTATTTAGCTTCGTTTCATTGATTATGAACTATAGATATATAAGATACATTAAAGTTAAAAACAATAAGACGTGATTATTAATGAAGAGTAAAATACTTACATTTTTTATTTTTATTCTTGCAAAACAACTAAAAATCACTTGTTGAAAACATAAAATGAAAATATAAAATTCCAAATTGTTAAATTTAAACAGAATCATTTTCTATTATAATGTAAAATCTTCCAGTATCAACAAAAATATTTATTATTCTGAAATATTTGTTTATCTTTAAATAAAAATTAAAAATGTTCCGGAATTTATTTGTATATAATATAATAAAAAAATATATATAAATCATTTATAATAGAAAAATTGGTATTTTAATGTATAAAAAAATATATTCATACATTTAAAAAAAAAATCAGTGTTGAAGCTTTTAATGAAATATACTACAATTAAACTTACATCAAATAATATTGAAAAAGATATTAGTATTTTTTAATGTTATCAGTTTAAATATCCACCATAAAATGAAAAGAAAACTTTGACTAAACATTTGCATTTACCGCATCCTGTTTTATCCATTAGTCACATATTCATCCAATGATAAAATACTTTAAATAAAATAGTTAAAATAAAATACAGTTATTATATAATTATATATCGTTATGTTTCTAAAGTTTATTAACTAAAATCATTTTTTTTCAAATCAAATTACTAAATCGTTATTATGACAAAAATATTATTAAATATGAATTTTCATTACAGATAAATAAGCTAAAAAAATCAGATAAAATTGAAAATAGGCCTAAAATCTAAACGCATTTAAAATAATGAGCAGAAAATGGATAAAAAAAGTTACACCCGCTAAAGAGGGAGGAAGCTCCCTCTTTGTAGAGTGTAACCTTGGTCAATTTTTTGACGAAGGGGTCCCTTTTAGGCCTATTTTCGAGTACTTTTTACGGAAAACCAGTGACAATTACGCAAATTATGAATATAACATTTTAAATGTAGAATTTAACATTTTAAATGTAGAAATGAAAACTCGAAAACGGTCGAATTTTTGGAGGTTTTTTCTGATTTTCGGAGGGAAGCTCCCTCTTTTGGAGGTGGGAACTTTTCGAATCCTCGTTCAACTCGTTATGTAGAATATATTTCCAGAAAGAAATTTCACGATATAAAAAATCATCAAAAATGTCTTATTTGACCAGACTATTCATTAATATATTTGCACGTTTTTTTGGAAAAATGTATGGAGTTTTTTCAACTTACACATTTTTTTTGAAGTTGTGGAATATATCCCCAAATTTACCATATATCGTATGTATTTATTTGCACGATTTTTTTCTACACGTTTACTTAGGAACGAATCTACCGTGTAAAAAAAAGAGTTAGATATATACCATATATATATATATATATATATATATATATATATATATGTGTGTGTGTGTGTGTGTGTGTGTGTGTGTGTGTATGTGTGTATAACACAAACGTAAAAAATATGACCTATAAAATGTACATAAAAACTTTTATCGTTTTGCAAAGGGAACATTTTTTAAAAAGTTAAAACTTTCACAGTCAATTTAACTTCTCTAAGTATAAATATCTAAATATTCTCAACTTTTCATTTATTTGATTCCACACAGAAAGATAATTGCTAAAATGTCGCTTTTATAAACAAAAAGTTTTACTACTCCTGATTTAAGGAATAGTTCTCCTTGTCTAAATTTTCGATAATAAAATTTTATTCTTTTATTCTAAAATTAATATATCTGAATATTACTAGGTATTATATAAAAATATATTCACATCTCAAAACATATAACTTGTTTTTAATTTATAAAATACATATATTATTTTAAAAAATATTTAATTTTCAATTTTCTTTATATATATTTAAACCAAAGTTAAAAATTTTAGAGAATAATAATAATAAAAGGATTTTTTAGAGGTAAAATATTTAATATAATAATTATCAAAATAATAATAATATAATGTCTTTCATATATAGTATAGTGACCAGAAAATTCATTGAATGTACTTTTCTTCATATTTGGATAAAACAGGAAATTATTCATATTGATAAATATTCATAATATGAATCATTTTAGTATCGATAATATTTAATAGGAAATTATATGAAGGAAAATTATTTTAGTATCATTAAAAAATACTGAAATCATTACATTGTAAAAATATCAAACGATGACAAATACTGTTGTTATTATAATTCAAAAACTGAACGAATATCCTTGTAATTATTACACAAACATATTTATTAAACCAACTTGAATTGGTAAATATTACAATTTGCGATAATTTTTTTTTAATAAATTTACCTACGAGACCATTCAGATATTTTTACATATTGAACCAAAAATAAAAAATATTTAAATAAAACAAATCAAAATTCAACCAATAAATAAACAAATCATCACGAATTGCAATAACAAAAAAAAAATATACGAAGGAAAAATATTTTATATGGCAACATTGAATAAAACTTGTTAAAACTTGTGAACTGTCAGTTATATTACATTTTATCTAAGTGGTTTTAACGAACGTATAATTATAAAATTATGGTAAAAAAATACTTTCGTTTTTAATTATATTTAAAAATTATCAAATATATAAATATTATAAAAATAATGTAGATGTAAAGCGAATTTTTACATTAAAAGACGAATAATATTTTTAATTGCTATCACTATTGGAAGTATGTAATTATTCTAATTGTATTTGAATTTAACAACGTTGTAAATTAATAATTCTCAACCTATTTTTATTAAAAATGGATTGAGAAATTATTTAACTCCCAAAATTTATATTTATCACTTACTTTACTTATATTTAATCATTTATATTATATTCAAAATTGTTTTTCTATGAGATCTTCAACTATGTCTAAGCAAATTTCCTACATCTTTTCAATCACTTAATATTATTTATTTTTAGATAAATAAAAATGAACAAAGAAAATCAAGGAAACATTCCTGAATCAGAAGAAGATACAGATACTCTTATTCTTCATGCGCACACTCTTATTGGTGAAGAATATAAGTTAGTTTTAAAATTGATAACATATACTCTAATATTTACATACATATAAACATATTATTTATTCAAATATTTATTCTTTTAGCAATATTAATTTAAATATTTTAAACAGTGATACTCCATGTAAATCTCAAGAGTTAACCATATTATGTGCTAAGGTGTCATATTTACTTATTATTTTATTTATTTATTCAAAAAATTACAACATAATAAAATATTTTATAAAAAAAACAATATTTTCCAGAACTCAAATGTAAAATCTAAACCTGAATCTGTTAAAGATGCTAGAAAAAAAATACGTAAAGAATGGGATTTACTCAAAAACTCCACTGTATTAAACAACGATAGTCCTAATGAAGAACTGCAAAATTTTACAACAAATTCGAATAGAAAAATATTATATGGCGTAGTTGCTTACGTTGAAATACCTAATAAACATCGTGTACATATTTTAAATTGTTTATTAAAAACTTTAGGTGCTTCTGTTAAAAATAAATTCACAAAAGAAGTAACTCATGTTATATATAAAAATGGTTCTCTAGAAACATACAAAAGAGCAAAACTATTTAATGTTCACCTTGTATCAGTTTTATGGGTAGAAGCGTGTAAAAATTCAAATGCAAAAATATCTGAAAAACTTTTTCCCGTGTGTGAAAAAAATGACTACACATATTCACCTAGAATGTTCCGTAAATTTATGGTAATTTAAATTTATTCATTACAAATATTATATTTTTATTAAATATTTATGAAATAAATGTTTTAGATGCATAAAACTTTTGAATACGACGAGGAAACTGGTATATTGTGTAGAAAATCACAAAATAAACTTGAATTAATCGTTAAAAATATAAACAATTTGAATATCAATTCACCTAAAAATAAAAAACAGACTCAATGTGACGCTGAGTCGAGTAGCACCAATATTTCTAGTTGTTCAGAATCTATTTCTGACAAGGCAAATGACACTTCAGTTGAATCTATTACTTTAAGACTTAGTTCAGATGAATCTTCAAAAAAGCGATCATCTGAAAAAAAAATACCGCTAGGAATAAACAATAGTCAACTGAAAAATGATACTGAAATTAACAAAAATAGTGTTTCACGCAAGAAATCAACAGTTAAGAGAAAGTTATTTGTAAAAAATCATATGCATGCAAGTTTTCTAAGATTCAGCTCTGATGACAATCTAATATCGCAACCAGAAAAGATTTTAAATTCAAAAGAAATTCTTCCAATAAAATCGAAAAATATTTTAACTGAAAAAAATATTAATCGTATGAGACCTGAAATAAATGCAGTACAAAATAAAATACTCTTTCCAACTAATCAAATTACTTTCAAAAGATCTCCTATGAAATATAGATCATCAAGAAACTTGACATTAGTAAGTTTTTATAGTTAATATTTGAAATACATAAATATTTTTCACAAAAAGATATAACTCTACATTAGAATATTAAAATAGTTATCAAATTGCTGCTATACATAATGTGTATTATGATCTACAGGTAACAACATATTTTCATTCTACAGAAAATAAAATTGTTAAAGATATCGTTAACAAATTAGGCGGATTTTATTTTAAACCATTTGTTAATAAATCAACAACGCATGTCGTTGTTGGTGATTGTCAAAGAACTTTAAACCTTTTAAAAGGAATTGCGCGAGGTTGCTGGATTCTCGATAAAAAATGGATATTTGAATCAGCTGCCGCTGGCTATTGGTTAGCCGAAGAATATTATGAGTTAACAAAATTTTCCAAAATAGTCCAGGTATTTTAAAAATATTATTTATATTAATAATTAAAGATTTAATCTATAATTTTCTGATTTATTTCAGCGTTGTCGAATACAAAGGCAAGCCTTTGGAAAATACTTCAGTCTGAGTATCTTTGACGAATGTGGTACAATTTATGTTAGTGATAAAAGCACTCCACCCTGTAAAGATTTGCAAGAATTAATTATGTTATGTGGAGGAGTTTTAAATAAAACAATCACAAATGCAAAAATTATTGTCGGTTATCTGGAAGATCCATCTAAACAGTGTGTATCTGCTGATTGGATTTTAGACAGCATCACTTTTGGAAGATCTAAATCTCTTTCAAAATACTATCTAAAGGCTGAATAATATATAATATTTATAAAAATAAATCGAATGTAATATTTATAAAAGTGCTGGACATTTTTAAATATTTATTTACGATGAATAATACAAAATCAGTGACATCAAAATCTATGATTTTGATCTAATTTTAAAATCTCCGAACACTTACTTTTTACTTCAGAGGTATTTTGATTTAAATTATTCCAAATAATATTACAATATAATTCTAAAATTATTAAAATCAAAAAAGAATACAACTAATAAATATTTGTAATACATTGTTTTATTTATTAATAATGTAATTATATTTTTTTTATAATTATCTTTTAACATTTTTAAAAAACACGTTTTACATTTTTAAATATTGCTTTTCAATTTTAAAATGTGTTTTATACAATTTTATTTTTTATACATTTGTATAATTTATTATGTATATAAATAAACTTATTATTAGTATAGACTATGATTGAAATAATCGATCAAATTGGAAAATGTTCAAACTTATTATAAAATATATGTGATCTTTCATAATTAAATGTATTAACTTATTATTTATTAATATACGATATTTTATAAATCAGAAATATTATAAACAAAATATTTATATCTTATAAATTACCAATAAATTTCAATCTGTAAATATCTATTAGTAAAATAATAATAAATAATTATAATATTTATAAATTTTATTACATTTTTTTATTCACATATCACTCACAGGCAGTGTTGCAAATCTGACGTTTTTCACAATTTTCTTATTTTCTCTTCTGTTTAACATGACATTAAATTGCTTTATGCGCTCATCGTTCACACCAAAATCATGATTATTCCGCTGAATTTCACCGACACAAACCGACGAATCCTCAACAGATTTTCCAATCGATGCAGCAGGTTTAATTTGCCTGTAATCGGTCAAGTCGCAGAACCTTATTTTGTATCGTTTAACACTAATTTGTTTCACATTATCAATGATTTCCTTATCCGGTATACGCAAATGTATACCGCGAACAGTAGCAAATAATACCGGCGTTGTACAATCGTCCACAAGAATGCTTTTCGATTGTAATTCTGACATTACCGATAAATTAATGCCACAACAAAAGTTCGATTTGCATTGTTGATTTGTGATTTTTCACTGCATAATATAGAAATGCAAAAGTTGCAAGGTATGCATTCACAAAGTGCGTCTTGTTTGTGATATCGCACTTCAATCGGTTGCCATAGTCGCATACATATTGCATTTTCAATATTTCCTATTACATATTCACGAATATACTATTTCTACATTATAATATAAATTTATTTTATCTTGCAATATTAACGTAATCATTATATATACATATTATATATAATATTTATAAACATCGCCAAGGTGGTCGTTTGTTTTTTCATATTGTAATATTATCTAATTCAATTAGAATACAATATAATCTAGATCAGCGGTTCCTAACCTGTGGTACGCGTATTACAGAAATAAAGTTATTATGGCTGAAGACATATATATATATATATATATATATATATATATATATATATGTGTGTGTGTGTGTGTGTGTGTGTTAGAATTTCACACTAAGGAGACGATTAGGTAAAGGTGTACACTAATGAAAAAATTGAGAACCGCTGATCTAGATGATCAACATTTTGCTGAATTAATATATATATATATATAGTTTGAATGAACATTTTTTATTAATATTATAAATATTTACAATAAATTTAAATAAAATATATCTATATTAAATCTGTGGTTGAAATGTCTTATCTATATATAAGATGTATAAGTTCGAGATAACGGTATAATTTGCATATTATTACAAATATAATATGAATTATATTAGTTATATAAAGAGAACAACATAACAGTAAAAAATAATGTTTTAAGGTTTCGATGTAGAATATAAAAAATAAATTAATATTGAACACTTTTATACAAAAATCAAACTTTGAATCTTAAAATGATAAACAGGTATATTTTATTTCATATAGAAAAAAAATATAATATAGATAATTTTATTTTTAGTAAAAATGAAATTTATCCATTTTAAAACCAGTAAAAGTGAAGTAAATATTTATCCAAAATTTTAGTTCCATACATAGACACTCTTTATAAAGTGATATTTCAAACGGATTTATTGATATATTTAAAAATTATATATATATATATATATATATATATATATATATATATATGTGTGTGTGTGTGTGTGTGTGTGTGTGTGTGTGTGTGTGTGTGTTAAAACAGATCATATCGTCGCTAAAAAGTAAAGCTATCTGTTGTGTGTATTTGCTCTGAACGAAATTTTACAAAAATTGAACAAAAGGTAGTCAGTCGTCTGGTCTGCTCGCCCTTCGACATGCGGAGGGTTACAGCTTCTTGTCCAGGTGCGATCGAGTTTCTTTTGTGAGCACGTCCGGATATTATGGAGAAGCATAAAAGAAAAAGGTCTCGAAAGAAATGAAAGGACTCTTTCAAAAGAATAAAAAAAAAAGGAACACGACGACGACAACTACACTACTACTACTCTACTACTGCTCAACTATTACTAATACAACCATAAACAGCGCGACGATGACGGAAAAAAAGTAAAAAAAAAAAAACGAAAGAAAGAAAGAAAGAAAGAAGCTCGCAGAAAAGACGAAAAAAAGAATTGTGATATGAAAGAGCAAATACTGGTTGCCAGATTTAAATGAGAAGCCGCGGGCAGCTGGTAAACTCATCCCATCAGAATAGAGTGTGTAAACAGGATAAACGCGAAAAAAAAACGAAAAATATTGTTGAATTTCATCGGCAATAGTTGGAAATTAATAATATATAAAAAAAACATTGATTTGTTATTATAAATTATTACAATTTTATATTTATACACATATAAAATATTTTACATCAGTCTTAAACATAACATAACCTGATTAAAATTAATAAGAAAATCATTAAAAAAAAAACTAAAAACTATCTAAAACATACTTATAATTTCGCATGTTATCTGATATTATTTTCTTTTAATTTTTAACACAAATTTACAGATGACTCTGACATTATAACGATATCAATTTTATATGCATTTTGTATAATAAATAAAGAAAAAAAATCCAACATTGAAAATAAATGTTAGATTTTTTTAATAACTTCTTATCGGCTGAATTCATAAAATATATATTTCTATAATCCAATATATATATATATATATATATATATATTTGTCGCCATTATATATTATATAATTAAATTTTCAATTTACTTAAAAATAATACCCAAATATAAAAAAATGTTAAAATAACAAATCAAATGTATTAACTATTCATGCCCGTATTCAAGGTTTTCATGACCAAAACGTCTAATTCAAAATGGCTTAAAATCTAGATACTTATATGTGTATATAGTCTATGATAATTTATATCAACAGAATGAGCCTGAATCGGCTATTTTCGTCTATACAGCATAATTCGGAAATAATCGTACCATTGGGCAGCTGCTACATTTTTTTTTCTCTCTCAATACAGCACGCGCCCCATAGTTTTCTATCATAGTTCTCCCATTGATATTCGAAAAATAAGATCAAGGATTAACAAAAAGCAATTCCGAAAGAATCTACTGATGTGTATATGCACATATATACATATATGATGTGTGTGTGAAAGAAGGACTGTTTTTATTTCCAATTCATAGAAATGCAAAAATTCCTGTCCATACATGTATATAACCTAAAGGAATTTATATATATATTTTTTTAATATTTCCTCATACTTGTTTTGGAAAATCTAAATTAGTTATTGTTATTATTAATTAAATTACAGTACAATATTTAAATTTCACATGAACATCAATTAAAATCCATCAATTTCTTTTTTCATTACTATCACTATTTTTAAATATAGAATTTCAGCACTCTTTCCGATTTTTTTTAATAATTATATTTTTATAATATATATATATAATAAAATAGTATAAAATATATTAAAAAAAAAACTTTACAAAATTTATATATACTTTACGATAAAGTACAGGAAAAAAACTGAATGTTGAAAAGTAAAAAAATATATATGATATCGACACAAAATATTATCAAAACATACGTCTCTTAAACTCACCATTCAGAGCAATAAAGACCACCGGCAAATTGACTAATAGCGGCATCCAAAGGAACAAATTTACAATGATAACACGTAACGTGTTCAATTCCCCATTTATCAAGAATTGATTTAAGAATATGCAATATATAAACGGTGCATAACGCTCCTGGGTATTAAAACGAAAAGGATTTATTGTCGATTAGTCGGTATTTAACAAAGAGCACATGTATATATTATATATATATATATAAATTTATAATAATAATCGCTTTATGCGCAATGACAAGTTTATCGCCATTGCAATAACCTGCAATGTTCACTTTTTATAATTGCAATGAAGTCTTGATGTTGCATTTACATATTTGGATTTATTATATTTGTTTTTTTTATGCTTAAAATAATATTCTAGAACAGAATTCGCATAAAAGAAACTATTAACACTTTGCATTCGAGACTCAAAGCTTTTATAACTTAAAATACATATATGAAATTATCGAACAAATTTAGAAAACTAAAACAATTTTCTAAAAAATAAAATTTTATACAATCATTACGCGAAATAAATTCAAGGACTACGTAAATAAAAATCACCCATTCGAACGATGCAATTATTTTTTTACTAACGAAAAACAAAAAGACGTGATTACAAATGCAGACATTCGATATTATTTTGCGGTTTTATATATATGCGATCGTTGAAGATACTCGATTACATTAACAATAAACCTCTTTATCAGCCAGCGAACAAATGTAAAACAGTTAAAAGTTTATTAACCTCTGATATAACCGAAGCCTCGTCTTCCGGGAACGAAGCTGGAGACTCAAACGTCCGTATCTGATATTATGGAGTTGGAAACAATTTTTACCATATTTACCATATATACCATACATATATATATATATATATATATATATATATATATATATATATATATATATATATATATATCAACACATTTCAACCAAGATTATATTGTTCACAAAGTGCGAATTAATTAACGTTTAATTAAGCTAAAGATTGAGAAAGAAAATCGTTTAAATATGCTTCGATTTTCAAACTCTCATCTAACTCTTGATGTTTCACGCGCGAGGAACTCGTCTCGAAGAAAATGACGGCTTAATATAGGAACGTGATTGTCCAAGATACAACATGACGGAAGACATCATCGTCAACACAATGGATTACCAACGGCCATATTTCATTGTATCGAAATGTTATTCTTAATAAAAATGATTTCTGTGAACAAAACTGTGAAAAATTATTATATATTTAGATACTTCAAAAAAAAAAAAAAAAAAACAAGAAATCAACTAGAATATATTTATTGTATTTAAATTGAAACTCTGAACAGATGTAGAGATATATCATATATAGCTACTATAAAAAATAAGCACAAATGAATAAATCACTCATTTCTCATTAACATAATAACAATAGTGATTTGTTAATATTTTCAACACTTGAAACTCTAATTTGGACGGCTTACCTTATTAAGAACCGTTATACTGATTTTATATTTATATAATAACTTAATATTTATATAAAAATTTATATATTTTTTTCAATGATCATAAATGTATATTGAAAATATACTATCTACAAAACATAATTGCATGAAAATTTTGCTTTGAGCCATATTTTTTTTATATCATTTCTAAACAAAGTAAAATTGCAAACACAAAAAAAAAATCTATATCCACTTTTTACTACATGTATGTATAATATAAATTTTATGCATTTGTAACGACATAAATCTGAATAAATCTCATCTAAAATAAAATAAAAAAAAAAACAGCTAACGTGCCTTATTCCCGGAAGATGTGCACATTATGCTAATTTTCAGGTCAATAACGTTCAGCTTTTATTTTTCTTCCTTAGTTTACATACGCACATATATATATATTTCTCCGTCATTAAGTTTAGAAGTGATGAATTCCATTCAGCTCAACGATGCACAAATGGGGTTCCAAAAGACCACTTATGACCCTATATAAAATTTAAATAAATTCATGTTTTTAAAATTAAATAAAATATATAATCTCTTCAGAGTGTTTATTTTATTATTATTAGATTTGAGCACAATAATTATATTGTATTGTATTTTGTAAAATTTGACTGAAAGTATTATAATACAAACATGAAACTTATACGTCTGCCATATAAGTAACTTATATAAAGAAAGAAAAATTGACTTTAATTTCAAAAAAATCATGTAAACTGTTAATGAAAAAAAAAAACAATGATCTTAACGGCTATTTGAAAGCATTAAATCCGAAGTGGTCAATTTAATAAGTTATACAAACATATTCAAAGATGCAAAAAAAAAATCACTATTATAGTTTGATTAACGGTAAACGAATAAAATATTATTATTAATAATAATAATAATAATATCTGTCAAATGGGATGGATGCGTCATACAACCAGTTCTTGCTGAATCCGCCAATATACAGTTCGAGTTCACAGCTGGAGAGGTTGAACTCGCCTTGGGCACAAACAGTTCGCATTTGCACCAATAAGGAAGTACAGTGCGGAGAATGCAGGGAAACCATTAACGACTTCACTTGGCACTGCCCGGTTACCGGTGATAATAAAGCAGTCACCTTTAATTAGTGACCGATTCGAATCGAGATTAGTGCTGAAAGAAAATTCAACGGATGAAAGAGAAACATCCACGGATACGAACCGCATTCCCCGAGCATTCGGAGCATCGACGAAGAAAACCGCTATCGATTACGATGCATTCGTCAAAATGTCGAAATAGTCTTTGGGGAAATAAAAAAAAAAAAAAACAAAAATAAAAAAATGGTCAGAATTACGTTATAACTTTGTAACATTACCGTTAAGCAGAATCTCGATCGTTGTTATATACATAAGGCGAATCGGACCGGTTTTGATCTTGTGTCACAACTGTCATATGAGGAGAACAAATGACAGCATTCATTAGTAATAATTATTGTGATTAACATTACGAATAAATTATGATGATTATTTTTTTTCTAATATTGAAAGAAAATAAAAAAGGTTAAAATATCACGTCAATATAATGAAATGAAAATTTGGCTTCAAATCAAATTTATCAATTCATAATCCTATCCTCAACTTCCATATAAAATTAAATAGTTTAATTTTAACTTTATGAAAGCATATTAACCTAACAATATTTCTGTGGTAATAAGAAGATCGAATTAAATACATCCGATAAAAAATATTATCATATATAAAAACTTAAAAATATTATATTATTATATAACACAATCACCGTTATATCGAAAAATATATTTATAATCTGTCATTTTTATTATATAGTAAAACTGACTTAACAAAACAAAAAACAGTTATAAAACCGAATAAATTGTAAAATAGATTAGCAAGT
This sequence comes from Leptonema lineaticorne, assembly GCA_024500535.1. NCBI lineage: Eukaryota > Metazoa > Arthropoda > Insecta > Trichoptera > Hydropsychidae > Leptonema > Leptonema lineaticorne. Next base: position 5,053,548 of record JANIJI010000013.1, on the reverse strand, counting down.
TTTTATTGAATATTAAAAATCATAAATCGTCGATGCCTTGCTATATTTTTTTTAAGCAATAAAGAGGGTATTTACATAAATCTAATGAAAAGCGATTCTTTTAACGACATCGCATAAATTTGACAAATATTTCGCATCATTAAAAGCGTTAAATTAATAATAATAAACCCGTTAATGCGTTTATAGCTAAAATATTTATTATAAAGAAGAAATTCTTTAAACATATCGAACTAGCTTTAAAAACGTTACAAAATAGATAAAAATTATAATTTCATATTATATATAAAATTTGTGATCGGACAAGATTGTAAAATACAAACTCGCAAGACAATTATGACAAGTGCGTCGGATGTTAAATTATTCCGAAAGATTATCTATAATATATTTATGACTGTACGTTATTTTTCCAAGAGAAAACGATGTAGAAATGAATTAAAAATCAAAATAAATAATAGAAAATCTCAAACATATCCTAGTTTTTAAATCATAATATATCACTTCGACCGGTTTAAAGTTTGCATCTGATCATTCATTAGACAGTCAACGTACAAAACGAAACATTGTAACACACTTCAAAATTATAACACCATTACATTTGAACGATAATATGAATTATAACGAGCCGTCGATGAGTAATGAATGTATCAATTTGTTTGACTCGGTAAAAATGAAACGAGCTGTGGAAAACTCGTGGAAACCGACGATCGTAAATAAACAAGACTCGGTGGTGCGGTGATTTAATAGATATTCTTCGCCCACCTTCAAACGGACCGGATAAAAGACCGGATCGGGTGAAAAAAAAAAATTAAAAAAAAAATGGCAACGTTTCATCATCAGTTTTATGGAACCGAAACGTTTAATATTATTGCTAAACATGGAATCCAAGGGACGACCGGTCGCGATGGCATTTCAGCTACTTACACTTCACACTCGTAAATTGTTTGCGGATTGCATTTCTGCTCTCGACACAGATGCAATTAATTGATGATGTAACAATGTCCGCCCATATCGGGTTACGACGATTCCTAAGCATCGGATCAGAGCTGAATTGCATCGAAGGTGCTTTCGGATCGTAAAAGTCTATTTAGATAGAGGATAAGCCGAATCGTTTCGTTGATGTTTTCATATTATTATTATTATTATTATTATTTGCTTTTGTTGTATTTTAACTGATATTTTCAAAACCGGAATTGTTCACATTCTGATGTTACAATGTATAAAATAGTAAAAACATTGTATAACTAAGTTAAACGCATCACAAAGGCCTTCAGTTACTTTTTCAAGTGAAAAAATAAATTATATTAATTTCATTTAATTTCCCTACAGTCCAGGAATCCCAAACTGTATGTTCACAAATCAAACAAAGGTCGTAGAAAAAAAATAAAATAGAAATATACCTTAAAAAAATAATAATGCAAAAAGTTGATAAGCCCTGCTATAACCCTATAGAATGTTTCGAGATTCGCAACGATGATATATTTTTCACGGTATTGAGTCACCAGTTTTACTCCAAAAATATACTATAATTTTCTGAAAAATTTTAATATATCGTCACTTTTTTATAAATATAATATAATATACTAGTTCAAACGTGCCCATCTAGAACAATAAGTATAAATATATTTAATAAATATAACTTTCATCATTGAACATAATAGAAAATATCTAGATATCAATTAAAATTATTACATAGAAACGTAATGAAATCAACGAGTACAAAATGCTCAACACAAATAACATCTTTATTAATGCAATTCAATATAACATGAATATACACGTACTAATCTAATTACGCACTTGATGTTTATTATCATCGAGTATTTACTGATATACTGATATATAAGTATTGCTCTTTCGTCATAATAATCATCTGCATTGAAATCGAATAAGAAAACTGCATGTTTTAACCGTAACACGACATTTATGTCGTAAATATATCTTATATTATTAATATACGTTTCAACATCATATATATATTACATTTATCTCTATTTCATCTATTATATATATATATATATATATATATATATATATATATATATATATATATATATATATTTATGAAGTACGACATGTCTCAAAGTATGAATGAACAATTTTAATATTTATTAACGCGATTTCGATTGGTTTTCTGTGTTCAAGAAAACAAGATTTTCAAATTAAATTAAAAAGGACAGATGTCTAATATTTAACCTTTTTTTTCTATAATAATTTATTATAATTTATTATTTTTCAAAGAACCTTCATTTTAAATATTCTATAAATTTATTTTTTCAAACCTTTTTTCTTAAAATAGAATTTTACGTAATATAAAAAGAATTATATTTTATTAAAACAAAAACTACATTTTTAATATAGTAAAATACTAAAATTTAGTAAAAAATAAAATTCATTTAAAAAAGTATTTAATATTTTGTCAGTAAAATAAAAATTTGATCTAGTTTAATTTCATTGTATATATAATAAAAAAAAATACTACTTTTTAGTAATTTTTCATATTTCATGTTAATCATTTTTAATGATAATGAAATATCAACAATCATAAAACCTTAATATATACAACAAAGTTGAATTTATCACTATCTATAAACGTAATATAAACACTATTGAGTTTATAATATGTAATATAAAGTACGTAAATATATTACATTACATAGAGCGAAAATGCATATATTATGTATTCCTATTTTATTAACATTATCCACATAAATTTCAAATAAATCCAATAAATGCGAAGCTTTTACACAATTAAATTAAAAAATACATATGCAAAATTAATGAATTTATTATTTTTTTAATATATAATTTTCTTATTTATATTTTTAGTACCTTTGTATATAATAATAAGACTTGATTTTTTATTCTTTCATTTAAAAAAAACGCACACACACACATACAGCTTATTTATCATCTTATCTCGTTCGTTTTACAACGTAACGTGTACGTAATAACAGGGAAAAGCTTTTACAATACAATCTCGCGATGGTCGTCATAAACGCTTTCTGAAGTAAAAGTTTACAGCACAATATTCCAATGAAGATATATATATATATATATATAATATACAAGAAGAAGAAAAAAATTAGTTACACGCAATTAAAACACTATTAACGCCGTTACAATCGAGTAATTCGATATCGTCGATTTAAAAACGCCCCGAACATATTTTATTTATATGTCTAATTCGACGACGAATGATAGTAAATAAATTATAAGGGGTTTAAAAATATTGTACATTCAATGTCCGGTTAAATAAAGCGCGTTAAATTATCGCAAAGCTGAAAATGTTGCGGCCATAATATGAACGGCTAGGAAAAGGAGCGAAAACCGTATCTTAAAATAGGCAATAATAATAAATCTAAACCGCTGCGATTCCTCCGTTCGATAATTATATAAGTGTGATATAAAATTAAATATATTTTTTTTTATTTATTTAATATGATAAAAACGAAAAAAAAAATATATATATATATATATATATATATATATATATACGACGGCATAATCGTATGAATAACTGTAATGACGAGTATTCATAATGAAACTCATTATAATGTTAGGTGTGAATAAAAAAATAAAAAATATATATATATATATGACTCGATATTAAGAAAAATATTAATAAAAATATCTAACGACGTAATCGTTAAATTATCAAAAATAAATTAAATCAGTATATAAAATATATTAGTATATCTCATGAGAACGATTCAAAAAGGATATCTTGAATATGAACGTCTACAATAAAAATTTACAAAATAATTATATATAACATGGATAAATTATGGAAGCGTAGAAAACTTCGAGTTATGTTTTGTTTATTTAAATAATATCAAAAAAAAGTTCAATAACACCGTGTATACGTTTAGAATTTTATTATTTATTTGTATGAGAGAACATTATTCCGATGGAATGATGATGATGATGATGATGATGATGATGCTGTTGGAAAGAACAAAATTACAATATCAAAAAGAGAAATAACAACGGAGCAATCGTGACACTCCACTTATAACTGAAGAATTGCATTAATGCCTCGCACGGTAACTTTTCAATCATACCTTATTTGTGCCACATAAAACGGTTTAACACTTCAAATGACACGAACGATCTCGGTTCAAATTACTTTTCATAGCCTAAAGTTAGATTTAAAATTCGATTCTCTCGGTATCAAATGAAATGTCATGCGTTTAAAAAAAAAACGATTGTATAAAAAAATACTAGCCGCCATTCAGAATAATATATTATTTTATAAATAATAATTATATTATAAAAAACTAGCAAATAAAATTTTTAAAATATATATGTTTTTACTTTAAAAAAATCTCATCAAAATAAAAATAATACTTAAATAACTGAATAATTCATTAGTATATAAAGAATTAAAATAAAATTTCGCAACGTAAATCTTAGATTTTATAACGAAAATTGAATAACGTTAATCGTCCAAATTAACATTAAATAAATACATATCTAATGTCGATCGTGTATTCAAAACAGATTTCTCTCTATATCCTCTGAAAATAAATAAAATCATCGACAAGCAAAACATCAAAAAGCTTCCCACTTCAGCAGCTTTCTTATGTTCCGATGTTTGATAAAATCGTTATCAATTTCCTTCGGTCGAAGAGCCGCCTTCGTAACCTTCGGAAACTCAACGAAGCACAATTCTAAGAGTATCATCATCATCGTCGTCAGATCTAGTCGCTACTGAACCGCACACAACTGGTCGACTCGAATGTAATGCTGATAAACTCATCAAAGCACAATTCTAAGAGTATCATCATCAGATCTAGTCGCTACTGAACAATCACGACGATCGAGCTGAACCGCATACAACTGGTCGACTCGAATGTAATATGTTGGTAAACTCATCGAAGCACAATTCTAAGAGTATCATCATCATCGTCGTCATCATCACCATCATCAGATCTAGTCGCTACTGAACAATCACGACGATCGAGCTGAACGGCATACAACTGGTCGACTCGAATGTAATATGTTGGTAAACTCATCGAAGCACAATTCTAAGAGTATCATCATCATCGTCGTCATCATCACCATCATCAGATCTAGTCGCTACTGAACAATCACGACGATCGAGCTGAACCGCATACAACTGGTCGACTCGAATGTAATATGTTGGTAAACTCATCGAAGCACAATTCTAAGAGTATCATCATCATCTTCGTCATCATCACCATCATCAGATCTAGTCGCTACTGAACAATCACGACGATCGAGCTGAACCGCATACAACTGGTCGACTCGAATGTAATATGTTGGTAAACTCATCGAAGCACAATTCTAAGAGTATCATCATCATCGTCGTCGTCATCACCATCATCAGATCTAGTCGCTACTGAACAATCACGACGATCGAGCTGAACGGCAACACAACTGGTCGACTCGAATGTAATGTTGGTATGCAGCTCGCCATATAATAGTCACCTCGGCCGAGCAACTGGTTGGCTAACAGTAAAACATACCTCCGCACGACCGCTATGTACAAAAAGCAACAAATTTTTTTCACCAATAATGATATGAACTCTCGCGTTGTTACTACGGTGAAGCCGGACATATTGACCGTTTTGCGAACCCGGAACGAGATCGCGGCATTTAATACGTTCGCGTGTATGGTATACACGGAGAGAACAAAAGTAAAAGGATCCATCGTCTCGATGGGGAGCCTCGGATTTCGGAGCATGGAAAAATGGTCGGATCGAAAATTTTCGCGTTTAAAATACAATAGTCAATCGACCGAGGCCGACCTCGTAGTTTCCTCTTCCGCCGGTCAAACGGTAATAATCCACGTTTTCCTTCCAGTGTTCAAAAGACGTCGATGTTAACTGTATCGCGTACGAAATTACGGTGAACCTTCATCAATAAAATACCGAGTGTTATGAACGATTCTAAATGTTAAAGGTGTTTTAGCTTATGGTGTTTAAAACAAATTTTTAAACACTAATCAATTATAAAAAGAAGGAAGAATAAAAAAACGAAAATGATTCAATGTTGCCGGAAAAAAAGTAAACGATTCTAGAAATATTGCATAAATAATTTCTGAATAACCCACATCATACTTAAAAAAATATACCATAGAGTTCATTATAGAAAATCTCGAAAATGGTAATGAAAATGTAAATCTGAAACTAGAAATATCAAATGATGAAAAAAAAACATATATTTCATATAATGAAAATAAAATTGTTTTTATAATTGAAAAATTTTAACTCGACTTTAGCAATATAATATATGAGCCGTTTACTTCAAAAGTGCTGCAAGTCTTATTTTTTGACAAAAATTGAATATTGAATACAATATTCTATGAGCTTTTTAATGTATAAACAGTTTTCAAAAAATAAAAATTCAAAATTTTATCAATTCTATAATGTAAATTTACATAGTTAATAAAATTACAAATATACATAATTACATTAGTGGACTTCATTCTGAAAAAAAACTATAAAATCAAAGAATTATTATTATAATTAAAAAGATTTATTTGTGTATTGGATAACGTTTCTATTTAAATATATATATATATATATATATATATATATATATATATATATATATAATAGAAAATAAAATGATAATTCAAGGTGACTCTTTGTAAGCACGCACACCCATGGAAAATAGGGAGTGAAAACGATGGGGTGCTAAATTAATATATGCTTGCGTGCGTTTTCTATACTAGCAATATAATAAAAATTAAAATACGTAATGCAAAAGAAAAAGCTCTTTTAAATTCAATTAAATCGACCGTTAGTACGAAATTAAAAACGATATTACTCTTTTTTTATTATTTGTAAACCGCACTGCGCCATAGACGCAACAAGACCATCTCGGGAGCCATAATTTACAACTAGATGATAAATGCAATAATTTTCCTAACGTGTACAGTTAGTTATCCATTCGGTTAATCAACACGTTTTCATCATAAACGTCAATAATAATAATAATAATAATAAATGTAAAATGTTAAAAAAAATGTATAATTTAAAACGTTTTGCCATACACAAAAAGCACGCTTAAGACGCTCTAGAACCAGAAGTCAAGTTTAAAGAATTGAATATAAATCTGAACATGAAAACGTTGTAATAATAATGACGAACGTTTCGATCGTTTAAAAATTAAGCATATTCGATATTATGTTCGTGTTTTATATATAACTGTAAAATACGAGTAACCGCGTGAAGTTCACGCCGTATTCTCTGTATACACGAGAATTCCTACGGGTGAAACTGTGAAATTGGAGATTTATAGTGGAAATGCATGAAAATCGATTAGATTAATTAGTTTCATTGAACTAAATGAGAATCGTTAATTAAATGAATGATCGATCTTTCACAGTTTGAACGTATTTTTTTAAATAAAATAACGTGATTATAAATAAATTTTAAATGTATATATTATATATATATATATACATATGTGTAACAAATTTCAATAGTGAATACCTTTGGCTTACCCTCATTTGTTCGACAATCAAATGACTTAAAAACCAGGTAGATGTTATTTAAGACGTCTATACGTGAATAATAATAAAATATTACCTGTAACGAAAGGGTTGATTTTCATTTTTATACATAATTAAGTTACCGTTATTTCCGATTGAATGAAAGTCATAGAAAAAAATCGGTTACAAACTTACACACTAAAGGGATGAAAAATAGCAAAAAAAAGAAAGAAAAGAAAAGAACTTAAAATTGATTTTAGATTATATTTTTTAATGTGAATAGAGTATCGTTAGCGGTGATTCAAGCGGTTAACAACGCGGAAATCCCATTCGAGTATTCGATAATATATATATATATATATATATATATATATATATATATATATATATATATATATACATATACATATGAAAAACATGCAGCGTACAAAATACAATTATTTCATAAAAATACATTAGCGAAAAATACGAATGCACGAAGAAAAAAATTTTGGTATTATATCATCAGTTTATATATCTTCTGAGAATATATATATATATATATATATATATATATATATATATATATATATATATATATATAAATAATCTTAAAAGAAGTAGAATTATAGGACTATAATGAGGAATTTTAATTTCTTCTGTTCAAAAAAAAAGAAGTTGATAAGTTCAATATAAAATTATTATATATTAAGAAATGAAAGTTTTAATTTATCTATTTTTGTTATAAGATGAAAAAACTTGATTTTATATAGAGACAGTTGGAACGGAACAAATATGGACATTCTATTGAGTAACAAAATAAATAATATATACAATACAGCTGCCGTTTTATTTATAATAATTTAACAAATTAAAACAGAAGGACATGTGTAGTAAGTAATACGGCAAACATTTAAATTGCCTCGAAGTGGCCTTTATAAATATATATATATATATATATATTGATCACAGTATTTCAAGATAGATTAGCAACTAGTAATCAAAATGACTGCAAAATATATATATATATATATATAAATTATGGAATTCAAACAAAATTCGGTTAAAATCTAGGACAGATGTCTGCTGCATTAAATCCTGTAACAACTGTTACATAGATACATACCTACATCAACAACAACGATCCATCATTTACCAAAATTTCAACCAAAAAACGTCAATAGCCGTTGCATGGATACTTACTTGCACTTAGTTACACGTGCAATTTTGTAAAACTTATACATACACCTCGGACTATACATCCGAGAAGGGTGAACATTTTCGGGGGTATTGTAAAAATTCGCCAAGTTTTTGCAGTAACAGCACAAAAAATATATATATATCCTAGGGTTTTCGAAACACAGGTAGAGAGACAAGAGAGGAAACCGATCACGAAGAAATCACGTGTAAAAATATTTGCAAAGATCAGCGCATGGATGGCCAGATTTACCTGTGCATATGCGGAACATAATGGAATTTGTTCCACGACGTTGTTATTTTTACGCTACATAGCTTATATATATATATATATATATATATATATATATATATATATATATATATATATATATATATATATATATATATAATATATTAAAAAATTTCACTTTTATTTATTATATATAAAATATTATTAATTTAGAACATTTTTTTTTATAAAATGAAAAATCATCATCATTTAAGATTATGGGAACAAAAAAATGGTACAGATCAGGTAAAACTTAAGGATTTTAGGTGAGTAAAATATAATGTAAATTTTTGGCCTGATTTTGACAATATCAATTTTAAGGCAGTATCAGTTTTATAGAAGACGGATTTCAAAGTGGATCAATTTTAACAACCATTTTGAATCACACTATATCAAATACTATGAACCGATCTTTTTTTTTATATACAAACGCAAACTATTTTTTTTAATCGCAGATATATCGTACTATTACACTATATTTCATACACAATATATATATATATATATATATATATATATATATATATATATATATATATATATATATATATATATATATAACCATTAATTACACGTTGACCAACCCGAAAACATCATCGGAGACGATACGACTTCCCCCTAAAAATTGCTAGTATTCAATTGCTCTAAGCATTATATATGTATATAATAATACTTTTATATACATATATTTATATATATGTATAGGATTCGAATGAAAATGATAGTTTTACAAATCACATTCATTCCCGTGGAAAATCGATACCGAAAATGCACCCGAAAATATATACTGGAGGGTTCGCTCTTTTTGCGTAGTTCGCAATAGAAAAAGGGGTGACTCACAGGCCAGAATTGAGTCATCAGACCCCCCTTTTATTGCTCTATAAGTAAATGCGATTTTCTATTTCAAAAACGTGCTAGAATGAATATTATAATAACATAATGTAAATATAAAAAACAATAGTTATAATATATAAATAAATATACATAAAATTTTATCGGATACGTCACACTAAACGATGCGAACGATTCAATAACGTTTAGTGAAAATTAGCGATGGAAAATGGTTTTTTTTTTATTATTTTTATTTTTTAAGATCGTTCGGTGTTAATTTTTGATTATTCGAAAACCAAACTCTGTGCGTGTATTCTAATTTATTTAAGTGCTATCTTGTATATATTTGGTTATTTATAAAATTAAAATCAATTTTTTTTATGGTCGTCTTTCATTAATTTTAAGTTGAACGAATGCTTTTGACCCTTTTTAAATTTTGTCAGGTTTTTTTAATAGAAAAATCAAATAAATAAATTTTGAAATTTCCATAAGCTGCTCCAATTGAATCATGATCGAACATCACTAATTTTATATATTATATCATATAAAAATAAATCAAAATAAAACTTTCTAATTATTTCTAGTTTATGATCATAATATATATAAAATCATGAATTCCTCAATCGTTTGAAGAAAGTTAATTGTATATAACATTATTAATTCAAACACCTGGATTAATAACTGGTTTATAAAATATTCACTAATAACGATTAATTTTGTTCATCATAAAAATACTAAAATATTTCAAAATCATCTAAAAATATATATATATTAAATTATAAAAAATTTTCATACAGAGAACAATACTTCTTAACACACTAATATGATTTGATAATGGAAAGTCATTTACGTCAACGTGTTAATATATAAATTTATACAAAAATATACACGAGACATTCTTTAAACTGATGATATCCTTCAATCATTAAATAAATAACTAGAAAATTCAATTCATCTCACCTTCCAGTGACGATGGACGACTCAAGTTGATGATGGCGTTGATCAATTAACAACAGACTACGTGTGATGAACGCGGTACTCCAATAAAGGTAAAGAATGTCCAGCAGAGTCCAATGATAACCGTTTGACTTCTGACCTTGTGGTGTTGAAATGGATTCGGATCCATTCTAGCAAGAGCCATCATATCGTCGAGACATTGTTGTATGAGAACCAGACATGATCCAATTTCGGACGACACAATGGACCGCATCCCACGATTCGCCATAATAATTGTTTAACTAAAAAAAATATCTATCAAAAATATCATCGAAAAGATGAATTTGAAATACAAATAATTGGATTATATTATACATATAAATTAAATAGTTCTCATTGAATTGAAATCTATTTATTATATATATATAATTATACAAATTCATATAAAAGCTTGGTTGGTCCTTTTTATAACTCCTATATTCATGCTAAATGTATATAGAAAATTCAAACAATTAAAAATCTAGACATTTATAGGATAGTCAATTAAAAAAAAAATAATAAAATATACTTGATTACACGCGCACAGAAATTGACCATCCCTGATATATATTTATAATACGAGATATAATTTAATACGACGCTGAGTCAAATCGCACATTTACGACGTTCTATTATAATAAACTATTAATTATTTAAATTTTATTAAATATTTAAAACAAATTAGTGACGTGTTAATTAAATTACGCGTACATTTTGAACCGATCACTTGCGTAATATAATTAACCGATTAGCATTAAATGCAATATAGAAAGAAGTAAAATCACTGATTATGTTGTAATTTTTTTCTTTTCATTTTACTCGGTCACGGTTAATTATAAGGCTGTTCTCGCTCGAACTGACAAATTGATCGTGAGATAAAAATTATAATTATTATGTATTCATAATATAATATATGATATATGAATTTTCTCAGAATGAATGAATGAACGTTTTGTAATTAAGTTTAGTCAGCTTTAGTTGAAGAATTCGAATTATTATCGTATGATTATACTAAATAAATATAACATCCTGGAATTATATAAAATATATAGCGGAAAATATTGTATAATCAAACCACAAATTGTTAGTGATAAGATATAAAATAAAGATTTTATTATTATACATAGATATTTAGAATTTCACGAAATATCTATGACATGAATATTGTTACAAATTTAAGTTTTTGTCGGTTTGATATATTTATATTTCAATGATTAAATTGAAGTATGAAAAAAAAAAAATATATATATATAATGAATTGTATATTTAATAAAATCACATTATTCTAAACATAAATCCAATCATATAAAAATGTTACAAAATTATATATCTAGAAAAAAAATCCGCTTTGACTTATTATTAATTTTGGAATTATGACAGTAATCGTGCCAGAGTGCGATCCGCGATCTGATAGAGGACGACCGCTTTCAATTGACAATGAAGTTTTATCATCGAATAACAGTTAAAAAATTCGACCCATAAATATAACCGTACCACGATAAATACATTTTGGTTCTTTTACAATATAAAAAAAAACGCACGTATTATTTATTTTTTATTTTATTTATTATTATTTTTATTTTTTGGACATACTGTAATAATAACGTGAAACATGCGCCGACATAACGGCAACATATTTAAATGCAAGTTTATTCATGTCACGTTTCACAAAATGACAACTAGAAAACTGACAAACGTTCAAAACGCACAGGAACAATAACAACAACAACAACAACAACAATAATAAACAACACGAATATATCGTTTTAGAACAGATATATGTATGGGTAAAAAAATATATATATTTTCGTCAAATGAAGAGTCAGAAGATGAACGATCGTCGATCAGAGAATGCGAGCAAGCAGGCCAGGTATTGTGCAATATGAATTAATAAATATCGACACATTTGCAACAACACATGGTCTCAAAGCCATCGCATTACAGGATTAATAACCCCTGACATTCCAGAAACAAACGTGGATATATATACAATATATATATTTTGTCATTTATAATATTGTACAATTCCAAATAGAGTATTATCTTTGATCGTTTGAAGACTAAACAATCGGAATACTAAATAATAAACTCACTAAAAATCACTTTTCATGCACTTTCCTGAAAATAAGTTATTATAATGAACTAAATATACATCAAAAGCCTATAAATTATAACATATAAATCAAGTAATTATATAAAATTAAACAGTTTCAAATTCAACATAAACTATATAATTAGAAAATATTGATATCTATCATATTCATAGACTATTTCATTTCTCATTATTAATTTTTATTAATCATTATGTGACAATAATCGCTATTGAAATGGACAATATAAGAAAAATATATTCATAATAATTAAATTACTTTAAATTATTAAATATAAAAAAGCTTTTATATATAAGAAAGCACTACTACGATATATTTAACTTTACAATAGTTTATTTTTTATAATTTAATAAAAATGCTATAAATTTAAAATATAAGAAAAATAAATAGAATCTTATAATAATAATTAAATAAAAATGTAAATCCTTTGTAAAAGCAGAAATTGAAATATTCTTATATACAATTTCTCAAAAAATTAATACTATCGTTTCATTAAAAAAAAAATGATAAAACAAATGGACAAACGTTTCTATACATCAAATAATTATGCATTTCCCACAAATAGCTGTGTTATCATTTTTACACAGTTAATCACTTTAATATGATATGTAAATTAATATCAAAAATATTTAAAAAAAATCTATAATATATTCCTTTAAAATTCATAATTTTAAAAATAAATTTTAGATCTGAAACGATACACGTTTACAAATTATATTTCGCTACCCTGTGGTGTTTGAAATATTTCCAATATGTAAATAATTCAAGGGTTATATTTACAATTCGATACCAATAGCAATTTACTAGTTACTGCATAATTCGAAACTACTTCATACAAATTAAACAAGTTATACATTATGCAAATATAAAAGGAATGTTCTTAAATTACATATATTTTTTTTCTTCTGATATAAAAATATTTGCAATGAACAAAAAAATACAATATCTCGAAATAAAATCAGTATCTAATTTCATTTAAAATACATAAATGAAAAAAATATGCAATATCGACAACATTCTATTTATACGAAAATTTTCAATACTCCTCTCTACTAAATTTACTTTATATGGTGTTTTTCAATTAAATTCGTCTAAAAACAACACAAATATTAAAACTAAAAGAAATCACATATTGACTCGTTTTTAACGATTATTTTTTTTTGTTCCTATGAATCATTGATATTCAACTCTTCACTTCAAATACCTGATGTCCCTCAAAAATTTATATTTATATTCATGTTATCTCCAATAACACTGTCAATAGTTTAAAAGTATTCTCTAAAAACAACTTCTACAGAAATTTATTGATACCAAATAAGAAAAAATATATTTTATAAAGAAAACTATATATATATATATATATATATATATATATATATATATATATATATATATATATATATATATATCAAACAATTTTAAATATTGTATAATTTAAAGCTTTAATTTAATCAAAACATTGATTCTTATCACAATAATGTACAAATGTGTACACGAATATTTTATTGCGACAATGAAACAGTGACTAATAGATAAACATTAGTGTAAAACCAGAAGGATTTCCCAATGGTATATATTATATATCTCTTAATTATTTAACCGGCGAAAAAGAGGGGTGATCAAAAACGAGATAAGAACCATCCAGTATAATGGATGCATTTAACCGTTTCACCACTAATTCAACGTGTCTACGGATTTAGTAAACTGCATATAATTAACATAACACTATAATGTCAAAGGTACTAATTGTGTATTTGTGAAGTCGTTAGGAAACAACGTATTCTCGACACTTTCTTTTACACAACACTTACATATATGTTTCAAAAGTGACAACAACGAAAAAAAAAACAAACACGTAGCAATTTGTTATACAATGTAACTAGTTTATAAATTTGAAATAAAATCTAACGTTATGTAGAATAATGTCAAATTAAAAATATTTTTAAATTATTAAAATAAACAATATATAAACGGTTGTAGTTTCTGTTAAATAGATAGACGGGTTAGTTTTTTTTTATTAAATAGATTTTTTTTAATTATATTCCTATTGATGTAATGAAATTCTTACCCCTATAGAAATGTAAAAAAAATATATTCAACCTACCCCAACAATTTTCATAGATACCTAGGCTGAAGTAAATCTCCCAAGTATACAAATACAGTTATATCAAATTTACATAAAAAACTAAGAAAAAAAAAATATATATATAAAAGACAAACATTGATCGATAATTTATAAAGATAACAATAAAATATATGAAAGCAATCGATCATACATAATCTAAAAAAATGATCGGCTTCATTCAGCTCTGATTTTTTTCACAAGATTTCAAATGGTATGCTCGTCGTCAAACATGGAAAGGGTCATCGTCCGATTTGCCAATAGGTCATACATCACCCAAAACGTGAACATAACTCATACTGCATGAATTACAAACGTACAGAGCACTAATTTTTTTTTTCTACACTACAATATGTGACAAGACATTTTAAAATAGAAATAAATTTCAATCGTTCATATATATATATGTATATATATATATATATATATATGTGTGTGTGTGTGTGTGTGTAATGAAAGCATTGCGTGAGTACAATATAAATTTCATATATCCAAAACGTCGATTGGAACAACCAAGAAACGGTCACATAGATTTAAATGAAGACGACGAATTGGCTAAACTCGAATTAGCAATTTAACATTCCATAATTATTTCATTAGTCCAACCTCGCCAATTTCGACGTCGGTGATGAAAAAACACAAGAGGGAATTTAATTGAAAGTAATACAATTGATTGGTTGGTTAACAACCGCTCTTAGAAACCCCACACATATACAAATTCACAAGTGAAATTAAAATATCAATATAAGAATTCTTATATAAAAATATTTTTATTATATTTTTCAAACGGTAATTTACATATTATTGGATTATATATAATAAGTGTGTCTAACCATTCGAAACATCAACGTCGTGGAAAACCGTTATATCTATTAAATTCAATATAAACAAGCAAATAATTTAACGAAACAATATAATGTCACAATATTTATTTTGTTCATTTCAATTATCAAGTTGAATTATTCAATAAATTACGGCAATGCCAAAATTTGGACCGATCGAATTATATTCATTTAACTAACCAGCACGAATAAAACGTGCTGAGTAATAGTTAATTTTTTTTTTCCACCAATCCGAACGAGTCACTCCATTTCTTCGTCGATTTTGAAAAATGAAAATAATAATAATAATAATAATAACAAAAAGGTTCTGAACGCCTCGATTGCTTCTCCATCACTATCAGCTGTTCGTGATTGTCCATCAGAAATGCCAATTAGACTGGACTTACGTCACGATCGATATACACAGGGAGTCACAGCATCGTCGGTAATTTTCGTTAACACATAAAAGACGTAACGGGACAGGCTATTTTGCTCTCTTTTACCGAAGAGGCTGACCTGCATCAATTATATGCAACCGGCGATAAATTACGAGTCAAGTTCAATACGCGAACCGTTTTTACGCCGGCAAAAGAATAGAAAATTACAAAATTGCAAACAAAAAAAAAACGTAAAAGATCCGACGACTCCGCAGCCGAGGAGCGGCAGGCAACTCCTCAAATTTCGAAATGCGGAAGACTCGACGGCGCAACCCGAGGCTTCTTTCTGCTGTAATCCTCGATAGTCATCTTTTCAACGTTTAAAACACCCACGTGAACGTTTATAAATAACTAACCGCACACAATGGAAATATCGCAGTTTTTAAAAACGATAATATAAATTTTCATTTTATCGAAACCCGCTAGTAAAAATAAAATTCACAATTTTGAAATGCCTAATATGTGTAAACTAAAAAATAAACGATAGAAAAAATATTGAAAAGTATATAAAATAATGTTTTCTGACAAAGCCCTAATTATTTCTGATCTCATAAAAATCATTAATTTTAAATTCTATCCAAAATATATAGTAATTCACTTAAAACAAAAATAAACGTAAAAAAACAATAAGATTTTAGACGAAGAAAGAATAAATGCGAATTAACAATATTTTAAATCTTTAGTATAAAATTTCTGATTTATAAAAATATAACAAAACCGCAATCCTTGACTTTTGAATAACTCTGCAATAATAAAAATATAGAAAAAAAAACGTTAAGGAAAACTTTATTTTATCATTAAACTATCATATGAGTAATGAGTCGATTATTTTGAAACGAGCAAAAGGATTTACTTATAACGAGCTCGCTTTATTTATCAAGAAACCCATTCGTTACCACATCATTACATTACTATCACTACCATCATCATAATAATCATCATCATCATCATGATTAAATAAAACAACCCACACGAAAGTTTCTTCCCGAACAAATATCGAATGTTATGAGTCAACGTCGAAAGTTGCGGTTTTTCAGTTTAACTGAATATGAATTATTATTATTATGGTTAATGGAATTCAAACAATGGACTCATAAACGATATACGTGGCAAAGATTTAAAAAAGTATATTAAAAAATTCAATTAATGCATGTAAAAAAATAATATTTCATGTTAAACTGATAAATTTAGAACGTTATAGAAAGATCAATTCTTCCACAACCAGCAAAAATAAAACTGCTATTCGTCTAAAGTTTCATGCTGACCAAGATTTTTTTTTATTTACATCCACTGTTCTAAATGTAGCCATTTTGTATGTTTTATTAATAATTTTATATAAACTAATCGAAATCGTTCTACACGGGCAGAGCTAAACTTACAAAAACACATTCTAGAAATAAGAAACAAACGTAATATGAACCAAGAACCACCCACCGATTGTATGACAATAGATTATTTCAACGTTTTCAGTCTCTTTAAGTATTTGCAAACGTTTTATTTTCCATTTAAAACCGCTGCACATCTTTTTAGCGTGGGTGGATAATATCAGAGAGTTAATGGTTTTCCTCAGCAAAAACGACCGAATAAATTAAGGACATGCACTCTAAGTGTATGAATTAAATTCGATTCTCGGTTACAGTTAGTTATACATCGACATTTAGCGGGTCGATACAAAAAAAATAAATAAAAAATTAACAAGTTCGGAAACGAGATTAAAATGCATTTCGAAAAATAACGGTGTAGACTTATATGTATATATATACATATCACACACAGCAGGTTTTTATCGAATTAATATATAAAATGTCGAAATTAAAATAAATTTTAAAAATACCCTTGAAATGAATAGTGTCTGACCATAAGCAATCTGATACTTGACAATGTTACAAAGTACAGCTATTCATAGCCAAAAGGACAAACGGACCAAAAAAAAAAAAAAACCACTTTTTGGTAAAAAAAAGTAAATCGTAGTTATTATTAGCAAATGTAACGTGAAGTATTTAAATACAAAATTAACAAATTAAAAATCTACAAACGTTCTCTAAAAATATAAAGATTCCGAGAATAAAAAAAAAATCAAATCACCTTTTCAGTCGGATATGACTCCGCGTTAAGGTCATTTAGAGCTTGCGTAACTTCGGCCGACCCAAATAGAACGTAAAGATACTATGAATCGTATTTGACCTTCCTAAATTCCCATAAAAGAAACCTTGAATTTATATTCCTCATGTGAAAATTATTATAATTAAATTCATTATGTACACCACGTGGTAGTCAAATGTATTATAGATTTCACCAATTTTTTTTTTTAATTTTAAAACTTAAATGAAAATTGAACTATTTAATATTCTATGTAAAAATAAACAATACGTATTTGTAAGATATTTTAATTTATATCGAAATTATTTACCGGTCGATTTTAAATTGTAAAAAAATAAATAAATAAACGCCAAAATGAAATTTATAATTAGTCGACATTTATGAATCTATATATCAGGAAATGGTCGTGATTTAAACGGTGCGGAGGCCAAGAAATTGTATGAATTCCGCATCAGTCGGTCCGCTAGTAACGGTACTCGACGCTTAAAAGACTGGCAACATCTCTCGTTCACACTCTTTTACTCAAATATATATATATATATATATATATATATATATATATATATATATATATATATATATATATATATATATATATATAAATAGGTACACAACACGAATGTGTCTTAAAAGTTAAACTATAATTTAATAAAATAACGGTAAAACGTTAAGAACTCGGCTTAAATTATAAAAAAATCCAATCAAGATCTTTTTATCACAAAGTCGAATGTTCTATGGTTATTTATTTTTTTATTTTATTTGAATAAGCAGATATAAATTCGCCATATGCGAACGTGATAATTGATAAAAATGACAATACAAAAGAAAAAGACTGGAAATCGTAAAAGATATATGTGAAGTATTTTACGAAACTTCCGCCGACCGAGGAAAAAATTCTAGAAATATAAACAAACTTATCGCAATACTAAAGATATGGCGTCGAAAGGAAAATAAACAACGCACAAATTGCGACAAATATCTTTCAAAATCAACCCCAATAAAAATGGAATGCGATTTATTATCGACGACATATAAATAAATATGATTATGCCATTCTGTGATAAAGATTCGTGATGCAATAAGATTTTATAAAATTGAAATAATGTGATCGTTTATAAATTTTTATACATAGATAATAAAAACGAGGTTAAAATATGACACATACTTCATCCATAAATACTATTTAAAAACGGACAATAAAAACGAGTCGTATCACGATAACTAAAATCGATATAATTAAATATATAAAAAATGCGAACAACAAAGAATATAAAATGTAATTTTGGCCAGTTCCCCTCTGCCTTCCCCCTGAACAAAACTGGCAGACCTTGACCGTGAAAAAAAAAAACTAGCAAAACGCCTAGCGTTTGTAAACAAACTTCGCATACATTACTTACGCCAGCATGCGTTTATATGGTCATTTATTCCTGTTGAAATTTCGATGAATCCTCGCGTAGCAGAAATCGCAGAAAATATCCTTCCCATACATAGGCCGGGACAAGTGCAATTTTAATCTTAAACCAAAAAATTATGCACTCATCACGGCCGACGCATAGTGAAGAACGAAAAGTTCGCACGTGCGATAGATAGAACGCCTCCCGACGAAAATTGGCGGGAAAACTCCTACAAACACTTCACTTCGAGTCCGTTAAAAAAATAATAAATAACACCGTCCACACAGAGCTAAATATATATATTTATATATAAGGAAAAATATGAAAACGCAAATCGACTCGAAACCGCCCGTGTATTTTTTCGACGAAAAGATCTCAACAAAAATGAAATAAAAACTAAACGTACGATGAATCAGCGCCAACGCTAGATATTCACTAACGATAATGGTCGTAAAAATTGACGCATTAATACCATTTTATCCGAACCGAAATCATATAAACGACTAGACACGCGTGTTTTAATAATATACACGTTCAAAAAGTGCGCGCGGAACCGTAACAGCGCGAAGCACGACCTACGCCGACGACGCTCCGCGACGAAGTGACGAACGCACAAACGCGACAGCTGCTCCGGCAGATGCTTTGCAAATGCACCCCATACACGATAGTTTGCAATTATTAAATCACTTCGCACACTTTCGTTTTTTTTCTATATACATCGATACAGATTTAAAATCTATGTACATATTTGTTTCGATTATTATTTTAGAAATATTTTATGCGTGTTTATGTATTATTTACAAGTCACATTATATCGAAATTAATTAAAATATTTTTTAATTAAATTATTAATTTAAACATATATTAAATATGTATTTTTTTTACAAATATAAAAATATATATATTTTAAATTCAATATTACTAATCTACTATGAAAAAAAAATAAGTTATCAAATAGATGAACACAAAATTCTTTACTTAAATAGAAAATTCTAGCTCTTATCAAAACTAGATTAGTCCGATAAATTCTGAGAACAATATAACTTTACAAATTAAAAATATGTAAACTATTTTTATAAATATTATAAAAATGACAACGTATTTTTTTCTAATATTTCTAAATTATTCTTTATTTTGCATTATAGTTTCTATTTTAATTATTTACGTATGTCATTAAAAATAAAACAAATTAATATGATATATATATACAAATATTTGTATTATTTTTCATAAGTAATGAATATTAATTGATAACATTTTCTATATATATATATATATATATATATATATATATATATATATACTCATTTTTTTCAACTTGTAAGAACTATAATCAAATTAATAAACAGTTTAAATACATAATTATAACGATCACACTTGAATCAAAATGTAAAGTTCTTCTTCAATCTTACCCTTATAGCATAATAATAGACACAAATCATAACAAATTAAGTGAAAATTTATTCAATAATGTTAGATATAGATCATAAGAATATAAATGTGTATATATGTTATTATAAAAAAAAAACGAGGGAGCGTTTATATAATTATATACAAACGCAACAATCAGAAAAAAAATATTTATGAATGTGTCGTTTTGATCCGTTATTGCGATAAACAGAAATTTTCAAAAAAATGTTTTCAATTTAAAAAATAAAACGAAAACTATATATGTCATAATCATAAAACAGTTGAAATTTACAACATGCTTTTATTTATATAGAAAGATCTTATTAAAATTGTTACGCAGTCGATGAAATGAGTGATGATTTTTTTTTCTTCCATCTGTCATTACAGAAGACACATTTTATGTCAGATATTTTTATACAAAAAAAAATATATCACCCAAAAAAAAATGTCTCATTTTAACAACCGCAGATTAATATACAAGTGTGAAAAATAATTTCGGATGTTCCAGTTAAGTTTATTATTATAAGCATAAGATTTTCAATGTATTTTTTATTTCTCATATTTAACCGCTATAAAAATATACATGTTTTACTTATCTAAATGCAATTTAAAGGTAAATTTGCAAGAAGTTTTTAAAACATATGGCAAGCGCAGGATCGACCGCTGCTAGTTCTTTTTTTTTTCGATAGAAAAAAAAAGGGAAAAAAATATGCCACGTGCCCTTAAAAAATGATGTGGCGATGTTCAAATCCTTTTATCACCTAGACATATAAAAAAAAATATATATACAAAACAATAACATTACGGTGTCACGTGTGCACCAGACCTTGGCCTCTATTTATAACACGAAAACAAATTATTTAACAATTACTATTGTGTATATAGCCTTCATTAGGGGCAGGTGTCTGAAACATAATATTAAATAAAAGCTTGATATGTCTAGCGTTTTATATTTTATGTATGAATCAAAAGAAATCAATTTTCGACCATAATTCAAAAGTTAAAGTTTCGTTAAACGAATTCACATTATGACTGACTTTCTTGAATGGCGACCGCAAATAAATTGGAAATTTGTATATAAAATAACCGCATTAACCGGGAAAGTTAAACTTTTACATTTACACGGTCGATAAGGCATGTAATCGTCTATTCATCCTTTTGTTTTATTTTTATTTTCTAAAATTAATATATATATATATTGACTAATATAAATAATGATAATGTCCATTACAATATAAAATAATAATAAAAAACACTTCCCTTTAACTTGTCGTTGTATCTTTGATCTTCTGACCTTACATTGACCTTACATTGACACCTGAAAAACTTCAGATTTAAATGCATATATTTTATACAGTCGTTCCTATAAATTATATTCAACTATAAAGTATCTAAATTTGCTACGTAAAAAGGGTGCGACGGTAAAAGGGTCGTCTGATGATCTTTGTTCCAGAAAAAAAAAAAGCATCACGAGGTGTGCACGAACTTTTCGAACCTCGCGATGGTCTGCTAACCACCTGCTCCTTTTGAGGTCCAATTTGACCACCGGAAGTTGGTGCTCGCAAGACATGTGCCAGAGTTCGCCGCATGCCCAATATAAAAGAAAAAGTATATTTATACATATTTTTATATACGTATATAGGCATAAAAGTGTATATATATGTAAGAAGTAAAACCCCATTCGAAACGCCACCAAACATCTGCCCCCCTTTGTCCGATATATTATCTCTTTTTAAATCTTCGCCGGCACATGAGCATATTACTTATGGATCCTTATATATGTATATATATATATAGATATTTATATGTGATGAATATTTGCCATTAAACCTTCAAATTATATAGCCTCTGGGTGTTTC
Organism: Leptonema lineaticorne; assembly: GCA_024500535.1. Taxonomy (NCBI): domain Eukaryota; kingdom Metazoa; phylum Arthropoda; class Insecta; order Trichoptera; family Hydropsychidae; genus Leptonema; species Leptonema lineaticorne. The sequence continues at coordinate 5,030,579 of JANIJI010000013.1, read as the reverse complement.
GAACTGTTCAAAAAAGCTTCACGGGTGCTAAAATTTTACAGATAAAAAAGTAGTAATGTGTTTTTGATTCGTGATATAGGTAAAATTGTAGTAATTCAGTCATAAATTATTACTATTCCTAATGAGGTTGTGTAATTTTGTCGATTATTCTATTTTTGTGTGCTATTATTTTATTATACATTTTTTAAACAAACGACATTAGTTTAATAAAAAAAATTATAACTTTCAATATTTGATTTACATTCAACATTTAAAATTTATAACTCATTTCACTATATATTTATATCAGTAAATCTAAACCTTTTTTTTAGTATTAATTTAACGAAAAGTTCAATTGTTTATAATCACTTTCTATTTATATTTGTTGGGACTAATATATTTCTTTAATGTAATAATTCAACTGCTTACTCATGATTTGTTCAAACTATTTAAAAACAATCTCACCAAAAGAATAACGTTGTTTTCTGATATCACAATTCTTACAATTTATTTATTAATAATTTTATCAGCATTATTTAAATGAATAAATATATATGTATATTTAAATTATGAATCAGAATTGCTTATTATTAATGTTTAATACGATTATTTATTATTATATTGTGATGATGTTGTATTTTGTGTTTGTATAATCAAGTCATAATATGATTGTTGATAAGAATTACATATTTTTTTAGAGTGCATATTATTCATATATTCATAAATATAATGTACATATTTTTTAAAATTAATATTAAATGATTAATTCATTTATGATATTCCGACCAAAAACATGTTAACTTTTTAATTAATTTTTAATTTTGTTAATTTGTATAGGAAAGTAAAAGTAAAATAAAAAAAAAGATTTTAATATGATTATTATATTACAATTTACAAATTTGTTAACATTAAGTGATTAATTTGCCTTCATAATATTTCATATAATAATAGTAGATATTTTTAAGATAGATATTATTATTGTATTCGTTTACAAGTTGTAATTATTGTAAATTTGTCATTGTTTCAATTTTAACTAACAACTATCTAAATTCTAAAGAGACCAACAAAACGTGTGAGAAATTATTAATGAACATAACAAAGAGACATTCTTACTTTATTGTGTAGTATCAAAATTATTAAAATTGATCAATGACTTAATTTCCTCGTTCTATGTTATATGTTTCATAATATATTTTTATCTCAGTTTAATCGGCAAAAGCTTAACTCAACTCAAAATAATAAACGATATATATATATATATATATATATATATATATATATATATATATATATATATATATATATATATATATATATATATATTACAAATTTATTTATTTGTAAATAATCGATATTTTCAATACGTACATTCACATATATTTAAAATATAATCCTCGAATATATTATTTTCAATTGCACAAGTGCGGTAAACGGAAAACGTGATTGCATTACATTAATTTATTTTCTACGCCGGGGAATTTATGAATATATAATATATAATATATATATATATATATATATATATATATATATATATATATATATATATATATATATATATATATATATAAGCGGACACGTTTCTGTCGAAACAATGACCATAAAAATGCCCTGAAACACACAGTCTGAATTATATACGCAAAGAACGACTGAAAAATCTCAAAAATATGATCCATTGCAGATGGTTATATCGTCGATCCGACGGTCTGTTGAACACGCGGCCAACTGGAAATTGGCACTTTTCGCGGTTCCAGACACCTGGTCTTTTGCATTTCTTCTTTCAAAGAAAAAAAAAAATATATATATATATATATGTTATTATTTATAAATTGCATTCATTATATGTCAGTTATATATAGATTTAATTAATATATTGAAAATAAATATGTGTACAATTTCATTTCTCTGATTTCAAAGGCTTGTATTATTGCTTTTGATATTTGATAATAAAAAATGAGAGCTTTCGGCGTTTTAGCTAGCTTTACGAATGCGATAATATGTGACTGATATTTTAGATATATTATACATATATTAAAAAAGAAAAAAAAAAAAATATATATATATATATATATATATATATATAATCGAAAAGTTAATGATAATGAATCTAAATATTTTTTATAATTTAACTGTTCGATAAATTGTTCATATTTTGAATAATAAAATTCTTAAAGTAAAACTCCTACATATATAAAATTACTAATTTTAACCAAATCATACTTAATTACACTATAATTTGATTTATAATATATAAAATATAAAAATAATCGAATTAAACTTTTTGTTTGTCAGATAAATTACGTTCGATATATTGACGTTAATTGTATGTAAAATTTTCAATTTTATTCTTCCATTACATTTTTATTTTAAATCAAGAATTAAACTATATATTTTATTGGTATATTTGAATGCTTCTAATAGAATCTATGATTGCAAATTATTATTTTTACTGACTTGCCATCGGCTTATCGCAATTTTATGAAATTGTTCGGAATGCATCGTGATTCAAACTTATAAATATTTAAGAAAATTTTCAGATGCAAATATATTTGTCGTATTTCGTGTTAGTGTAAGTGTAAATATGAAACTTGATTCGTGTAAATTGAAAAAAAAACTATTTATTTAAATATTTTATAATGCTGAATTAAAATCAATATTTAACTGTCCATTTAAGTGTGAACATGTTTTTGAATACAGGAACACAAATTTATTTTATTTAATTATATTTTCAATATTTACATGTTAAAACTATGTCGTTGAATTGAATATATGATCTATAAAATTATAAATAATAATTAAATATAATATCGTTGAATAACATTAAAAAATATATCATCTTATATTCTAAAATATTGAATTTTATATAAATTTAATAATAATTGTTTTCGATTATTTTCATATTACATTAAACTGAATATGAATATTTAAATAAAAAAGCTTCAGCATTATAATTTAGCTTTTATAGTTAGTTTTCTTCAAAGGTTAACGACTTGTCCCCTGTTACGGCGTTTCTTAACCTTTTCACCACGTGACCCAGTATGTTTGTTTATAATGGCAATATGACCCAAATTTTAGCAATATAACTAAAATGCTAAAAAAATATTTAATTAATCTTCTAATTTACCAATCATTTCACTATTCATAAATTAAAATAAAAATCATATTTATAATTTACATTATCAATTTTGATCGATACATACATAACGACTTCAATATTAATACGTTGGGCTTACAATGTAGCACATTGTTTATACTAAGGTTCATCTTATCAACATTTGGGAATCTGTGCACAATAAAAGCGGAGGTAAATCGAGCACTCGTATTCAGGTTGTATGCAGCAACCATGGATGGGGACAGCTGCGAACGACAGTTGGGGAAAAATAGTATTTACCCACTTATACTTACATCATACAGATCATGTTTACGAGCACAAAGAGCCAGATGTAAGCTCGGCCACACGAACCGTTCACTGTAATTTTTCTCACATGATAAACTTCAAATAATTACTCATGAGCACGTCTCGTGGGCAATGGGACCGTCGAGTATCTGGATTAAGATATCTTGAGCTGAAATTACATGTGTTCATTGCCGGGACGTGTAAGAGCAAATGTGTGCCTGCGATGGCTGTGTTGATTTTGATAATTTAACTTTCATACTCGAACTTATCTTGGATCAACTCTACGTGATATAATTTTCGTATTGATAAAAATAATAATTGCTCAAATTACATGATAAATAATATTTAATAATATATTTAACATAAATAATTATTCGTTACATTTAGTTCATTTGTAAATTGAAGCGATTAGTTTTACCTGAAACTGGGGTTTCGGCTTCAAAACACTTATATTCAGGTACAAAATCATTGTAAAAGGAGATTTGACAAAAAAATATTAGCAAATAACATAAGCCAGGATTAGATTAAAATGAAACGGTTCTAATATTTGAACTTTATAAAGCCGGTAACACACCAATATCAATATCCATTTTTTTTTCAATAAATACAAATATATTTTACATACATCGTACTCCATTTTAAATATATATATATATAAATGTTGATATTATTTCAGCTGATATTTAAATTAGCAATAATCAATTTTGATAATTAAAAAAAAATTAGATTCATAGTCTTAATTTTCTAATTTTCTCAGTCTGTTTCTGGATTACCCAAAATAGCTAACCAAAAATCAAATATATTTTTATTATAAAAATTATAATATTACTAAACTAAACATAAATTTAGCTATTTATACGTGTATATATTGTAAATAAAACCGTCGATTATTTTCACCGCCAAATTATCGTTTCAATCAGAATTATCGAAAAGCTTTTAACCGTTGGTTTGTTATTTGTCGAACCGTTTTCGCGGAACTATTAACTTTTTTCCGAACAAACGTTTAAAAATACTGATTATTTTCAATATCTGTGCGTTTCTTTCATTCTTTTATTTTCGATATAAAATATTTTCCTTTTTTTTTTCAGGTAGATGTAATAAATACACCGTTATATTTCATAGTTATTTTTTTTTAATATTGAAAATATAAGAGAAAAATTATATTATAAACGAAATATACTATATAACCCGTAAAATGCTGTTCGTAATTTTTAATAACAATAAAATATTCTAACATTTTACTATATTATTTTAATTATGCTATATTGTTTGGAGACGTTATATATTTTTTCCACGCTTTGAACGATAAAAAAATGTGAATGTTAAGACATGAATATATAAATATTTTTTATTCACATCATACAACATGTCCTCTCTTCAATCTTTTTTTTATATATTATTTATTGCTCAATATTATTAAGCACATCAATCATGGTTGCATATGAGATTATGCAAGCGCATGTATGGCACGTGTTTAATCCCCTTGTGTTCTGAAAGCAAGTTCGCCAGTATTATTTTATACGTTTTAATCCAATTAAATAATGTAAAATTCAATTTTTATCGCCCCTATAATCGTATTGTAATGAAAAAAAAATTACTGCATTGAAAATAAATAATTACGATATATTACTGTTTTTATTGTCAACGCCTTAGGATGCGACGGGTGAATAAAATGTTTATCGATTGCTATCTGTTGACAAAATGATGGATAAATTATTAGATAAAAATATATTTCATATTTTTATCAAATGCGTTTTATTATAATATTTAAAATTTTAATGGAGGAATGTTGTAATGTTTTATATTTTAATCAAATCTACAACATTTTATTATTTTAAAAAATATCTACATAATAAATAATTAGATCACCATTTACTAAAATATTTAATTTAAATTGTTTATAACTGAAATAAAATTTTCAACATAATAATGATTAATATATATATATATATAATAAATGACTACAATTTTTCAAAGAATATTACAGCGATTTATTATTCTATAAATCATAAAAGTTAGTTCTAAAAGAAAATATCGCATATTTTTCATACAATATAATTTGAAAACATGATTCTTCTTCGATCAATCATTTATATATTAAATCGTTTCATTGATGAATTATAAGATAATATTTAACTATTTTTTTTCTAATAAATTATTCCACAAGTTCATAAATTATTACTCGTTTTGGAATATCGTATTTTACAGCAGTATTTTATTCATATTAGTTAGTAAACGCGATCTTTATTTTGGATTAAACTCGTTATAAAATATTATTTTACAAAAAAAAATAATAATATTATACAACACAAATATTTAACTTACTTTTTATGCTAAGAACTATTAATTCTATAAATATAGTGAAAATTGATTCCAAAATAATATATGGTTCACCCTGTTTCCCTTTAGCTGAAATTCAAATTTAAAGGGTGAAATTAACTATACTTTTTTATTTAGGTATAATTATAGAAAATTATTTTATTGAAGTGAGAATATATATATATATTTTTTTTAAATAAATTTATTGTTAAACTCAGATTTCAGAGTTATCGGTTATAAATGAGCAAAAACTGCTTGAAAATTTAATTTTACAAATCTAAATTCGAAAGAATAGATATTTAAAACGTATACGATTAATATAGAGTATATTTAGAGTCCATATGGCGGTTTTGTTGTTCTTTAATTATGGTTCATATCGAAGTGTTGGATTATGAATGTGTCGGCATGTGCCACACTCGCGGGTCAAGCCTGGCAAACCGGTAAACTAACTGTACCCAAGTCGTACTCGACAATTCTGGTCGCTCTTGACGATTACCATCATCATCATCATCATCATCATCATCATCATCTGCGTGTCCATTAATAACCAGAATATTACGTGCTCGCTGTTGACTTTTCCGATTCAATATTGTCGTTAGAAAACGAAAGCGCCGTTGAAAATTCATCTTTCCCATGGATATGTCCGTTTAGTCGTCCATGTATTATTAATATATAGTTCGTTCTTTCGGCAAGGTTTTTCTTTCAAAAGGTTTTTCTTTTAATACATCTTGAATATGATGTAAAACTTTGCTATCTATTACATTATGAATTAAATATGTATAAAATATTTTTTTTACAAGTAGCACTCACTGTGTAATTTTAATCGATTGCCACTTATTGATCAATTAATTGATAAATCTGTTAATTTATTCGTGTATTGTCATCGAGAATGAGCAAGTATGCACAATTTCAACTCAACTAAATATTGGAAAATGGTTGAAAAATTAATTATTAGAATTCACCGATACAAACAAATAATCAGCGCAAGTTAAACAAAAAAAAAAAAAAAGAAATGACACTAAAACGTAATAAAAATATCTATTTGAAATTTCAGTCAGAAATATTTGAAAAAATATGTTAAAAATTGACCTTTATAAAAATTTATGGAATTATATAATAAGTATTATTATTGATGTGTTGGAAAAATATAAGGTTTTTAATTATAATTTATTCAATATAATATATATATATAAATATTCTAAATATGCTCCAATTTATTTTTCTAAATAAAAGAGATCGATCTCCTATAATAAATCACGACATAATACATAATCGTTTAGCACACTTTTTTTCCATTTAATAAACACATTTTTTTTCCTTCAAATTAATCGTCGATCGGACTATATCTCCAGTTTAAAAACGGACGCTGACCATCGATAAAAGTTCCATGTACCGTAAATCAACCTTCGTTCGTCATCAATAGCCGTTACGGTATATCATCATCATCATCATCTTCATCGTCGTCATCATCAGACTTCCGTTGACATCTTGTGGTGTCTAAGAAGCACGTGCTTACCGAGATCTCGTCTTACGGGACTCTAACGATACATAAATGCCTATTTATATATGCAGAAATATACTTTAACTCGTCTCGGACTCCAGATAATTGCAGTAATTTGAAAAAAATCATGGCAACATAAAATTATTCATACATATTTGTTTATATTAAACATTTACTATAGACGTTTAAAATAAATCAGAATTAAAATTATTTATAATAGAATAATAATTATTTTATTATATTGCATCTTATTTATTTATGTAAAAGCTTGACAATGACATTGGATATTTATTTTAATTCGAATTACAGTTAAAATAAAATTTTATGTTCGAATTTGCCCATTTAATACATTCTGTAATATTATTAAAATTTTCACTTTAGCACTTCAGTCAAATTGAATCATGACATTAATGCAAATCGTTATAGAATAAAATATAACTGTAAATTTATTTATTATCATGTTTAATCATCGATAAATTGGATTTTATTAATTCTTATTTAATATGTCACGCATTATATATATTTTTTATAATAATATTGCCTTGAATTTTATTTAATGATTTCCTGTTAAACTGATGATGTGTTGTTATATTTCTCTCTTTAAGTAATATAAACGTTAAAATTATTTACGCAACGAATCAATATTTTTCAATGATAATAAATTTATATCTATTAATTTAAACTAATTATATTTAAAATATTGCGATTAACGGTATTTTATAATAATAAGTAATATCATTTTATATAGATATTCAATATAGAAAATTTTTGATGAATATTCAATTTGCACTATTTTCTCATAATTATTTTTAATTTTTCAGTAATTTTCAAATTTTCGTGAAAAACTTTCTCTAAATCTATAGAGTATGAATATTTTGCAGAACCATTGATAATCTATTTTATAAAAATCGATAAAAATAATAATTTAAATGTTTATAAATATATATATAATAATAATTTAAAAATGACTTTATATTGAATAATTATCTTTATAAAAAAATTATTCATTTATAGAAAGCCGATTGTTGTAACATAATCATATTATTTATGGAAAAAAACCGTTTATATTATAAAAGTCAAGTTTATAAAATGCGATAAAATCGATAATTCGTTTTAAAATAGCTTTCAATATTTACATAATACAATCTTTTCTTTATAATGATTCTATGTCTTATCTTGTCATTAGTGAAACATACACACGGAATCTTCTTTAAAAATTGTTTGTTAAATTATAATGCTAATATGTACATATATTATATATATATATATATATATATATATATATATATATATATATATAAAACGACGGTTTGTATATTTTATTTAATATAATATAATATACAATAAATACTTTTTTTTATATTTACCATAAATATTTGATAATTTAATAATTTTATCCCACGCAATAATTTAGTTACGGTTATGATGAATATACAAAAAATACTTATTGTATATTGCGACCCTTAAAATCTATTTTACTATAATATAATGATTTTATTAATTTAAAAACGAATTTATAAATGTTGAAAAATGTGATTCGATTTAAAATTTTCCATTGTATAATGAAAACTGGTATTTTTTCATACATATATTTTTTTAAACCGCATATGAATAAAAAATACACGTGTAATTTCATTGTGTACTAAAAAACGAATTTTCAGTTATGAAAATGTCGTTTGTCGTTTCTTATATATATATATATATATATATATATATATATATATATATATATATATTATTTAGAATGAATAAATGTTGCCGAATTTATAATAATAATATAATATATAATAAAACAAATTTTATGTATATATATATATATATATATATATATATATATATATATATATATATATATAATATATATTTAATCGTTCATAATGCACGTGTGTTCTACAAGAGCAACATCGAAGGGTAAGCCCTTTTTGTGATATATATATATATATATATAAATATGCGAGCCCTTTTTATTCATAAGGACGAAATCCTTTTTGAGATTTTTACATCGTGTAAATAATCGGTCTATTCTATATGAAAATATCGCGCAAAGAAGGTACAGGATATGGGCGTAGATTATTTCATTCAATAATATTTTCATCTCGAAGCTTCTCGCATTTTTTATTTTGAATTGGAACCCGTTTCCTTGCAACAGACGCGACAGCCTTGAATCCACAACAAAAAGAAACGGCAAAAAAAAATAAAGGAACCGATAAATAAATATGAATCGTACTAGAAAATCATTTTCAAGGATGAACATTAAATAGTTTACGATCAATTGTACATAAATATATGTCGCAATAGTTCTTTTCAGATAGAATTCATGACTAGTTGAATAATATGTTATGGGGTTGAGTTGTTCATATATTATTCCATATTTGCACTCGAGAAGTTTCGGTGGATTATTGACGAATTTTTTATTTCAAATTTAAAATTATTATACAAAAAAATAGTGTACGCTTTTATAAATTATTTTTTTTATATTTTAATATTTTATATATATCTCTGCTGTTTAGTGATTTTATATAGATTATATGGATTTATTGAATATATTTCTTAAGCTTAAAAAACAGTTTTTGCCACCATTTCAATTAAAAAAAAATAAATATATTTAAATATATTGATTTACACAATCGTTTTATCATTTTATCTTTGTAGAGATTACAAATTTTAACTTTAATAATCCTTCTGGCAAATTTGAACCAAAAAATTCAATGTTTCAATACTGAAAATGCAGTTAGGTTTATATACTAATTTAAGATAAGAAAATCTTTCATTTTTAAAAAGTGTAGAAATTCGTTACAAAGAAATTTATAATCGCATTAATGTGGTAAGCAAACGGCACTTCTCGAGTGCAAAGGGTTAAAAGATTTTATATATCGTCACACTTTAAATCATTAATTAATAATATAATTGAATGATTAATTCGGCATATCGATATAAAATTTATCAGAACGTATCGTTTGAATCTATATAGTGATTTGTTGATATGAAGAAATAAAAAATATTATTTATCGAACATTACATTACAGGAGACCTATTCAATAGGTAAATGAACTTAACTGCATACAGTAACAACGCAGGTGTTAAATCGCAACTCTATGATCCGTTGTATTTTCCAGTATTTATAATAAAAAAGCTATATATATGGTATATATATATATATATATATATATATATATATATAAAGGATGAAAAAAAAAGATAGTTCAGGACTATATATGCTCGACTATAAATTTAATTCTAGCTAGCTATCTAACGCGGAAGAGAATCGCTGCTTCGTCGAATCCAAGAGAGCACGTCGAGAGCACCACGTCCGTGGATTTTTGTTACTTTTGTTCCGTTTAAAAAAATAAATAAATAAATAAATAAATAAAAAGACGACACGTTGCTGCTGCGTTTCCAGTACGAAACAAGAGCAGCATGACGACAAAGAGCAGCAAGACGACGACAACAAGTGGCGAACACTGGCAGAAAGTATGGGCGTTTTGAGCCGGTATCCGTATCGGTGAAGAAGACCAGCTCGGATCCGAAAGTAACGGTGGTGAATTATCCGTTATATTCGCGGATTTCAAAAAGTTAAACGTCCACTACTACGGTCGAATCGAACGTCTTTTTTTCTTTTCTTTTTTTTTTTTTGTATTATTTTGCTTATTTCTGCTTTTTAAATGGACAGATTCGACAAACAGCACACGACGAACGATCGTCATTATCATCATCATATTGGTATTTAATATGCGGTTCAACGGTGTTGAGTGCGTACCGTGATGATCTATGTAACGGTTTTGTTGAAACGTGAACCAGCTTCGTCTTGTCTTTTATGAAAATAAATACATCACATAATTATATTATATATATATATATATATTTTTTTTTTTATATAATACATACCAGTCTACGATTAATGCAGAATTTCTTTATTACGTAATATATGCGCGTCCATATTTATTCGTTTTTTTTTGTAATGCTTTAAAAAAAGTTAAATCTTAATTGTTTTCATTCGTGTTGGTAATTTTATATATTTATTGCTTTTTATCGAATGAAACTTGATTCTGATCAGATTTCTATAATTCAATTTTGAAAATAATATATATTCAAAGAAATCATATTAAGTTATCAATGATATTTTAATATATTTTTTTTATTTAAGAAATAGATAAAATTACTAATAACTATATAATTATTATTATCTTTTTTTTTTTTTTAGAAAAGCAGCAGATTCTCACTTTTTGCTCATGTGTTTAAAAAGTTGATTGTGATGTTTCACAATACGAGTGTCATAACTAACTTTTTATGTATATTGGTATAAAAATTTATTTTTAGAAACTTAAACCATTAAATTGTGTGGTGTAATTAAAATACACTCAACTATACTATCTACACTGACATTTAAATAATTTATTGGAAAATTTAGGTCATATTTGAAATATCCAAATACTATCTTTACTTTTTCAATCTTAAATAATTTACAGTTTTTTTTTTAATTTAATATTGATTATTTTCACAATGTTAACTTTTGTAATATATAATATAAGTTGATTGTAATATTTTTTAATTATAAGATTTATTTTGAGAAAAGGAATCCTTTCTAAATTTTTTAGGCTTTCAAACAGTACTTTATCAAAATTTTTAAAAGTAAGCATATAAGAGTTGTAAATATTAAACAAAATTTATACCTGAAAAACAGTAACAAATATAGAAGTTTCCAATTCAGTATGAATATGCCAATTGTTTTCTTTATTAAATTTAAAAAATATTTTTTAATACAAAAAAATATAATTTATATTATTATTATTAATTATATTAGTATATTAAAATATATTTATGATTTTTGAAAATAATTAATTTAACATTTATCGTTTTGAGTAAAAATTAATTTCACGCATATTTAATGTTAGAAATATCGATTAATAAATTTTATATGTTTTTTTTTTAATATTTACTTTTTGCCCGCGTGTCTACTTTTTCCGTTTTAGTTTCCGGACGAACGGAGCCGTTCAATTTCCGCCTCAGAGTCGACGAACTAATGGTGAACCGACATCGGTTCAACTATTGTGACCATTTTTAGTACATAGCATAGGTGTGTCCCGGACTATCCATGTGAATTTGCTGGACCGTGACTCTGCCTAAATATATATATAGTCAATATACTTCACTGAAACTGAAAACTGTTCATAATGCTCGATCACAATTCTACTTACAAACTATTATAAGTAGTAGTTTAATTTTATTAAAGATACATATTTTAATGTCAAAAAATGTATATGATTTAAAAGGCATGTTTTTGTTGGGGTCGTAAATAGCGTCTACCTAGAAATCTTTAGATAAAAAAATATATGCAAATGAATAAAAGTATATAACTAAACATTGTCGCGTGAAAGTGTTCAAGCATTGTACCTTTCAAGATGAATGAAATATATTATATATTCAAAAATATATCGACATTCGACACATCATAACGAAAATTTTTGCTTTTACGTCGTAACATTTGGGACAATTGTGAACGAATCTTAAAAAGATTTACTGCAATTTTAACAATAAACATTCGAAGAAAACAACAAAGCAGTACACTTCTTCAAAAAAGAAAAAAAAATCATGTATATATATATATATATATATATATATATATTTTTTTCTCTTTCAATACACTTTTCTTTTTAATTTACGACCTATATAGGTGTTGTTCCGTCGAAATTTTATTAGTAAAAGTGGCCGTCGGTAAAAACGATCAACAATTCAAAAAAATTCCGAGAATAAAACAAATCGGTAAACGAAAATTCGGATTTTGATGTTTTTTTTTTCATTTTTGACCGTTTTCGCGAATCGTACATCCCAGGTATATAATTTGTATTTTATCATTCCCGCAGTCAACGTGTTAAACGACGCGCGTATTCCCGACAAATTGCAATTTTAACAATAACTTTCATGAATTTGAATCGTTATATATATATATATATATATATATATATATATATATATATATATATATATATTATATATATATATACATATATATATATATATATATATATATATATATATATATATATATATATATATATATATATATATATATATTTAAAATTAATACTCCACGTAACTGTTGTGTCGATACGAGACGACGAAAAGACTGCACCCAGGAAATGACGTGGAAACCTTTGTTTTATCTTCATATTATGTACCAACGGAGCAAACATTAACCGACGATATTCGCTTTTCACAGTTCTATATCAATTATTTTAAAATATATAATATTATACAATTTATATATTATTAAAACTACAATTGATAACAATCAGTATTTATTATAATTTCTACCCTTCATACGTATTATAAAACATGAATAATGCTTTAAAAGAATTATTTTGTAAAAATGAATCTGTTCTACTGAGTGAATAATTATTTTAAATTTTGTTTTAACAATTAATTAATTAAAATTATCATTGTGATATATATATATATATATATATATATATATATATATATGCAAATGTTTTAATTAAGAATTGAAAGTATATTTTATTCAATTCAATATATACACGTATAGGGCATTGAAATAATAATAAAAAAAAAAACGTAAAAATAGCACGTCCCACAAATTTTGATACTTCAGAATCGCAGACAAGATAATTGCCGGTTTCGTATACGTTTCGTGATTTACATGTCATTTTATATATAAAAATCGACCGACTAGATTCAAAAGTGATTATTAAACATTTATAATATACAAATACAAAATCGTAATGTTCCAGAGAAATAATAATATAATATGAAACGTTCTGATCGGATATGACAGACAAATTTCGTGAACGTTGAAAATACACCGTTTTTCGTCCAACGCAAAGGTCAAATCGTTAATGATTCCGGCGAACGTCGACCAGATCTGAAAAAAAAATTTTTTTTTTTTCGAAACACACAACAGAGATTCAGAACCCGTTACGTTTCATTGCCGAGTCTTTCTCGGTTCGAGTGAATATTTTCTAAACTGGATTTCATCGGAGACTAACGCCTTCGCGATATCGTTTTCAATATGCAATCGCACCTAGAGCTATGATAGATCATAAATTTGCAATGCTATCGCGAATAAAGTGTTTATTACTATGTTCAGTTATTTATTGTGTACAAAGTTTGATATAAAGAAATCGTTTTATTATTACAATACTTAGATTGAAATATGAACAATTATTTATATATTTTTTTTTAATCATTACTATATGAATTTAATCCTTTGCATTCGAAAGGTGCCATTTGGTCACAGATTGTCACAATTTATTTGTAACGAATTCCTACACTCTTTCTGTATATTATGAAATGTAAAATGACACTCTTTAAAATTTGGAGAATATTTTCTTATTGAAAGATTGAAACTATTTTTGTTCAAACTTAGTAATTTTGCCTTAAGTCAAAATTTTAAATCTTTATAAATATAGAATGATAAAATTATTGTGTAGATCAGTATATCTCTACATTTTAGTTGGAACCATTAATTTTATTGATGAATATATTTTGATATTTTTGTATATAAATTGAATAAAAAACAGTTCATTTTTCTTTTGAACGTTATCAACAATTAACATACCGATAAAATCAATAGAATAAAATTGTTATGTTATACGAAGAAAATTGATAAAATAGGCGTTCAATATTCAACAGTTTTATATAGATTTCGAATGTCGAATATAAATAAGAAATTAGAGTACGGTGAAAGGTTATTTTTTTCATCAATTATTTAGGATACGTAAAACGAGAGCTACGCAACATCGAGAATTGACTGTATAATAAATGTAATACGAGACGTTCGTCGGCTAATATCGCTTTGATCTGTTTTGTCTTCTAGTCTATTGAACATTTTTACGACGGGTTTTTTTGCTTTAATGTGTTTGTTAAAATGATTTTATGGCATGCGATGCGCTTGAAAATTTTTATGAATGCACTTTTGTCTCGTTTTTAGTTTTATTTTTATTTTATTTTATTTATTTATTTATTTTTTTTTTTTTTTGGCATTTGACCAGCAATAAATAAGACCATTTCATGGTTTTGTTCAATGTGTCCAATTGCAATTTGGAACTTTCAAGAAGGATTTATATATCCTATGTCATTTATTTATCTATAAATGAACAATGGACTAGATATAATAAAACTATTGACTATGAGAAAAAGTGATTTTTTTAAATTTATTAAAAATTTTGTCCTAGAATTTTATAATACAATTTATAAAAAATACAACACAAACTTCAACTGTTGTATTTAAGTCTTTAATCTTAAACTGTGTATATATAGTACATTTAATAATTATACAGATACATTCTTAAAAATCAGATATCTTTGAACATAAAGATTCTTTATTTTTATTATAGATATTAATATACTTCATATATTATTATTATTAATAATTTGGCCTAAATAGTTAAGTTTGCTTATTTACATAAATTGAACTGTTCAAAATGTCAAAGTTCAAAATTCTCATTTATGTTATAATTATAATAATAATTTAATGCAGTTCAATGACTAAAGGAAGATATCCGTATTTTAATTAAAAATATAACAAGAATATCTGAAAGTTGAATATAGAGCTGGCGACTCGACATCTTACAAAAATAATTAATTTTTTTATTCATTCTTTACATTTCATAACATTTCAGATTCTGAGCTGGTTTTTTTTTTCTTTTTCTATTGAGTCAGTAGAAATTTACAAATTTAGATATTCAGAATCACATTGACATCGCAAAAAAGAAGTTTGAATGTATAAACATTTTCACTTGTGTTATCTAAAATGACCTACCTTACGGCGTTGTACGTCCTTTATTTTATGAATATATATATATATATATATATATATATATATATATATATATATATATATATATATAATTAATAATATTAATACAAAATAAATAAATAAACAATTTAAACTGCACGAACTTTTTAAATAAAAACGATAACATCTACACTCATACAATTAGTATTCTCGAATATATATATATATATATATATATATATATATATATATATATATATATATAAACTCATTTTAAGTTTGTAGACCGACGATGCGTCTCGATTTACAACGTTTCGTTTTGCTAATTGTATCGTTTTGTGCTAAGTTCTCACGATTATTTCAAGGCAATTTTTGCAGTTTTAACATCAAACGTTTAATTCCTTTCTTTATCCTCGATTGTTAATAACACATTATATGATCATTATACAATATGAATAATATTATGATTCAAAATATTTTTATATTTACGTTATATATAAAAAAAAAATATCAATCATAGAGAATATCTATTTTTAGTTTATGAAAAATATATATTTTAAACGAGTTTAAGAATTCGTTAAATAATTTATTCTTATCGTATCAAATTGATTTTTTTTTTTCGCTGAATATGAAGATGTTTAGGAAGGTGACGACGATGAATGTAATAAGAAACCGCTTCGATTTCTTTGTTTGAATTTATTTTTTAGTGCACCAACCGGTACAATTTCGTAATACGACACTGTCGATGTTCATTCAAGCGATTATAAAACGCTCTTATCTTTTCTCTAAATAACAATATATATATATATATATATATATATATATATATATATATATATATATATATATATATATATATATATATATATATATATATATATATATAAATGATAATCGAATGCAACGCGTTTATATGAAATAAAAAATAGCATATACATAAGTCGTTTTAGATGAAGCGGTTCACCTCCAGAATTTGGCGAATGCGTTTTTAGATAAATGCATATAAAATTGCACATAAAGTAAAAAATATATATTTTCTAATAGTTTAAATATTTACTAATGACGAATAATCTCCTCTTCTGTCTGTTATATATTGATTAAAATCTTATGAATATATTTTATATTTAATTCAATTAATGAATCATTACCAGTGGCGAATTGAATCTAAAATTATTACTTGTGTCGAGACACGAAGAAAATACACCCACGATTAACTATAAAACAATTATTTAATTTTTTAATATAACAATTGTCACTGATGATTTCGATGTATTTAGAGACGCTTCATAAAGAGCACAATGGATATATTTGCTTGTTCGTCACTAAATTAAGACGAAAGATTTTTCCACATATATCAACAACTGAATAAAATGAGACAAAAATAAAAATATAATTTATGTCTTTGCTTCATCTAATAAATTATATTATGAACGTTTTTTTTTTTAGTATATCTGTGAAGTTAATACGAGTTCACATGGAAGATAATTGAAATTAGAACGTTTTTGCTTCCGAAAAAACATGTGTCTATTCCATTTTGTAACATTAGTAAGATTTATATTGTAAATATATTTGCAAATATTTCGACGGACCTTTGTCCACATTCGATTTTTCTCACGATCATTAAAATACCGTAATAATCTAAATCGAAAATCGTTTATGTTCGTTTCACCTTTTCATATATATATATATATATATATTTTTTTTTGCTTTTTACGTTAAAGATCCATAATCGATTTCGATACAAATGCTAAAACTGTGGACGGCTTCTGAACAGGAAAAATATATTTTCGTTTGACTATTACACGACTAAAAAATGAAACGAGCTATAAAAATCAATACGAAATATGTTCTGGGGAAAATTCGTGTCGATTTTAATTTAATTACACGCGTTAAATTGGAATAACAGTTATATGGAGATACGATAAAATAATATAAGAGAAAAAAAAAAGATTTATGATGTAATGGAACACGAGATCGGTATTCTGTTAATCGATTGACTTTCTAAAGTCAATCAGATATGGCAGAATTCAAATAAATTTTGATATCTCTTTTTTGCTGCTGAATGCTTTGAATTCCGACGTTTTGTATTTGATAAAAAAGAATTGATATAAATATATTTAATTAATCACCGAATTTATTATGTTGTTTAATGCAAATAAAACATTGATCAACATTACTGATATCGCGTATGTTAATTATTAATCTTGTATTGTGTTTTATAACAGTGGTTCTAATTTTTATTAATTGTATAATAGTAAATTTTATTTTTTTACGTGTAAAAAATGTATTAACTGTTACGTTTTATGACCCCTTATCATAATATATATAAAAGATGTTTTTTTTCTTCTATTTGAAAGACGGTAAACGCAGTTGAGAACCGCTGTTTTATCGAATACACGTTTATAAGGTAATTTATATAAAATCGAAATTAACGTGATATAATTGTATATAATTTGTTATAGAGCATTTTGAAAATATATACGAAAAAGAGACGGAATTCGGTGGAAACTGGTTTTTTGTTTTTTTTTTGCCCATTTAAATTAGACCTAAGTTTTAAAATATTCTTTCTGAGAATAGATTATATCATTTCTTTTTCAGTAAAACAATAGTTTAACCTTCAGGATGAAACTAAAATTAGACGTTTTCAAACTGCACGGTCTTCTTAAATATACAATTTAAATGCTTATATTCGAAAATGCACAGAAATCAATTGCGATAAACTGATTCATGTTATATATTGGAATTTTAAATATTTTTTCATTCTTTTAGAAATATGTGTAGTATAATATTTTAAATGGAATATAGTATAATATTTTGACTGTTTATTTTTTATTTTTTGAAGAAAGTTCTAAATCAGTGTTTCCCAACCTTTTTTAGGCCATGCCCCACCTTAACATTTCTAAAATTTTTATGCCCCCCTACATAATTTTTAACCTTCAAAAATTGTTTTGTTCGTGTCGAGTCCATTTTAAAATTGCCCCCCCTTAACTATCAAATTGCCCCCCTGTGGGGCGTAGGCCCCACGTTGGGAAACACTGTTCTAAATATATATCCTTATTATCGTGAAATAGATAAAAGATAGCTATATTTACACAGCTGTTCAAGTTTATGGAATATATAATATAATCGAAGTTCAATTATAATATTTCAAAATTCCTAATGTGTTTTTTCAAGATTTCAAGATTCAATTTAAAAGACTTATAAATGTTTAAAGAAATCTGATAAAATATTTTTAACAATAATTAATAAATTATTTAATACAAATATTGAAAATTTAAAAAACAATTTAGTACTTTTTTTCACTGTGCTAAATTTTAATAATAATAATGATATAAATATGATTTTTTATAATATAATGTTATACATATATGTAATTTAGAGCTATTCATCCCTTAGTATTATGAATATATATATATATATATATATATATTCAGGATAGGGTGCGTGTCTGTGATGTTTACCCTCGCATGGGGATTCTGTTCAAATTCAATTTTCTTGGGTCGGAAAATGTGAACAATCACCGGTGAGTTATTTGTCATTATGGTGACACTTTTATCGACATTTAACAAGGACCCTGATACCTTTTATAATGTTTTATTTCGCAATATTACATTATTGGCTCGTGAAAAGTACAGATAATCGTAGGGGTACCTCAGAAATAGTCCGGTCGTGAACCATTGTGATTCATTGCAAAGAAAGCCTAAAATTCTAGGGTTGCGTTGAGGTATTGCAAATTTTAAATTTATTATTATTGAACACACACACACACACATATATATATATATATATATATATATATATAAAGATTTGAAATATAGTATTTGTTTGATTATATTTATAAATTAAAATATAATGATTTATATAGTATAATTCCAGTGTGATAATGTTCGTCAATAATATTTTAATATACGAAGTTTTATTTATTTATATAAAGAAAATAATTGGCTCACATTAAATTATTTATATTGAATGAATAAGTAACTGTATATCGATAATTGCATGATTATATAATAATTTTCTTTTTTCATTTTATTTTCAATATTTCAAATTTATTTTCATATAGCTTTTATGTAAAAAAAGTAAAAAGACTTTTTTCAGCAATATGTGATGTGATTTCTTTAATATATATTTTTTTATTTCATATGCGAGAAGTCAGCTTTTTGTATTTTTAATAAATCAAAAAAAAGGAATGCATATTTTTTAAATATAAAAATATTTTTTTTTGAATGAAAATGAAAAAAATTGCATATTTTAAAATGAAAGTTGCCATATGTAAATCATGATTTGCAAAAAAAAAAAAAAAATAGAAATCGATCGTCAATATTTCTTCTAACGTATTGTTAAAATTGTTGTAAATATTGTTCGCAAATATTTAAAATTTTGCGAACACTAATTTAAATTATCTATATATCGATGGGACTAATATTAAAAAAATAACAAAAAAAAAAAATGAAACCGAAACTAAAGCGATAACCCTAGTCGGTTTTCAAGAAAGAAAAGTATTGTCGACGGGTGTCGTTTGCGGCAGATGTTTACCGGTAGTAGGCAGCTGGTACCTCCGCGCTTTCGTCGGAAAGGTGCGCTTCGTTATTTCATCGTTCGGGACGGCTTCTAAAAATCGTATTCGCGACGGTCAAGGTCGAGGCGACCGTCGCTTTCTCGTCCTTTCGTCGTATTGTTATTTATTTATAATAACGCGCCCCTTTTTTTTATTCGCATTTATTCTCGTTTTGATCGAATCAAATTATTTGATTCGATCAATACATTAATCGGTTTATTAAAAAAAAAAAATGTAAATTTTAAAACGTTTTTATTATAATTATCGTTCGGCGTCGGTAAAAAATATGAAAAATTGAAGTCGGCGCGTTACGGAAACGAAACTAATAACCGCGTTATTAGGGAACGGGCGCGGTTTGCGGCTGCCGCTCGATTATGACGGCCGGCTCGATTCGCCGTCGTCTGCGGTCGAGATGGTCCGCGCTCAGAAGGAAGAGGAGGGTCGCCGTCGCGTGTCTGGTCGTCGCCGGCGTCTTTTTTTTCTCGTACCAGGTCGCGTTCGTGTCGCTGCTCGAGGAGTCCGAGTCGAAGATCGTTCTGCGCGAAGTCGACGACGAGGCGCCCGCTTTCGATTCGAGGGCGGCGACGAGAGGAGTCCGCCCCGCCGACAGGGACAAGTATAAACCGGCGGACGACGGCACGTTCTCGTGCGTCGGCACCGGAGTCAAGATTCCGTATTCGTCGGTGAACGACGACTACTGCGATTGCCCGGAAGACGGCAGCGACGAGCCGGGGACGAACGCCTGCAACGCCGGACGCTTCTACTGCTCGCGCAAGAGAAGACGATCGTCCGCCCGAGAGGAGCGGTCGATTCCGTCGAGCCGAGTGAACGACGGCATCTGCGATTGCTGCGACGGTTCCGACGAGTGGAACGGCGTCGTTCTCGACGATCCGCTTCCCGCGGACGCGCAGAACAAAATCGGAAGGTTCCTAGCGCCGTGTCCGAACGTTTGCGCGCGCTCGTGAACTCGGATTCCCAATCGCGACGCGTTTTCACATATCGCTCTCCAAAACATATACGTATAAAAGAAAACGAACATTTTGAATGTTTTTTTCAAATTGAAGTTATGCATATTTTATAATATGTAACGGTCTAAATTGAATACCTCCGGGCGAGCGTCGATTCGATTATTAGTACCGAAAAGGCGTATATCGTTTTGCATACATTCCCAATTCTAAATTTGACATTTTCAATATTCAAAATAATATAATTAATTATTATAAATATAAATAATGACAAAAAAGTTTTAACATTTTAAGTATGTATTAAATATGTATACCTCTCCTGATGCGTATATTTTTTAAGAATTAATTTTACGTTTATTTATAAAATTTGAAATAAACGTTTAGAGATAAGCTACCGTAAAATTTCATTCGGTCGAACGATCGGCTATGTAATATTTGATAAATTTGTGAAATATTTATATAGGTATTATATTTTTTACCAAATAAAATATACCAACGTTAAAATTATTGAAAATGAAAACGAGGGCTTCGATCGTACGCGTCTTAATATTGGCGCGATACATTAATACTTTAATGTAAGTTTTTAATTCATTCCGGATCCTTAAATATGCGCCGAACGAATAAGAAAATTAAATTGTCGTTAGTGTTCGATTCGACGTTGACGGGATCGTATAAACTTCTGACGGGTTAGATCTACGTTTTGTTGTATATTTCTTATATAATATTATTAAATCGTTTAAAAATACTGAGAAATTCGTTTGACCTTTTTACTCTCGCGAGTGAATCAATTTTATTTCTACTACTGTTTTTTGTTCTCAACAAGAACCGCATTAATTTTGATCACTATTGACTTGATTAAGGTACCGCCGTATTGTTATTTTCAACGTTGTTTATATAAATTATTTGATCTATGTGATACTATTAATTCATAATGACTTCGTTTTTATTGATATATATATTTATCAGTAAGATTTTTGAATACCATTGTTAAATTAGTTACATTTCAATTTTAATTATCGTTTCAATTTTTATTTTAATACTGTAACCAAAAATTTAATTTATCGTTGAAGCTGGTATAGTGTAATTAGAATTTGTTTTCATAAATTTTACTATTTAAAATTATGTTTTAATTTTTGGTTACAAAATATTAAACGCACTAATAGTTTAGTTTTCTCTTTCACAATCTATATTTATCAATTATTTTTGTAACAAATGTGTAGTATATATATATATATATATATATATATATATATATATGTATTTTAATTTAAGTAATTGATGGAAGATATGAATGATTTACATATAATTGAATTATTTTACACCTAGTTTGTTTTTTGAATAGTTTTTTTTCAGCATTTTTCTTTCAACAAATCCACTATTATTAAGGTATGTTATATTTTTATTTGCAATATGCATTTTGTATATTATGTACTTATTCGTTTCTTACAATATTCAAGACATCTTTCTAAATATCCATAATATTATTATGATATGTTTGACTGTTGTAGGAAGCCTAGAATTAATAGTTTTAGTTTAAAGGTTGTTATTTTATTCATCATGATTCCATCTAGTCAATGTACCTTATTTAAAATTTATCTAAATATGTATTATTTAGAATTTTTCAAATTTTCGTAAATATGATTATTTATTTACATTGGTTTATAAGATGTCTATATTTTTTCAGTATAACATGTATAATTTAAATAGATTTGAAAAATATTTTCATAAAATTATATGCCAAGCAATATACAACATATAAGAATATGTTAATTATTATTTTTTGCTGTAGTTGTGTAAAGATCCATTTTTTTTATTGAAATATTTTGATTTTTGTAATTTCAATAACTTTTTATTTTCTTTTATGGTTCCAAGAACTATATTCGTCCATCATAGACTGAAATTTATGAACAATGCTGTTTTATTAGGATTTAATGAATGTGATCACTATAAGATTTTCATTGGTGATCGTGTTTTCCTTATCATTCTTACTTTGAAATATATTTTTATTGGATTTTTTCATATTTTTTTATAAAGCTGAAGGGTTTTCTTTTTTTGGATTATTAATGTAATAATTATAAGTTTACAAATACATAGTTTTTTTAATTTAATTTTCTTCCAGTTCTTATTTAATCTTGATAAAGAAATTGGTTACCATTTATAGGAGCACTATACACACACATATTCATATATATTAGTATTGTTTCTTTAGTGGGGTAATAAACATACAACCTCCATCGTAGTTTTGTATATAATACACAAATACAAACTAAATTAGTGACAAAATTGTGATACTTTAATACCATTATGATAGCAGGTTTCAAGCACTGTTTGAAATATTTTTTGTGACTGTTTTATATTAAAATTTCTAATGTAAAAATAAATAAAATGAAAAATATATAACATCGAAATACATTTTGTATTATTTCCATAGTTAAAATACACAGTATATCTACTCGTATTATTATATTTTTACACATTTTCTTTACATATTGAATTTCACCATAAATGCATTTGAAAATAAATAAATTCATATAAAAGATGTTAATAATAAATTATAATAATTTTGTCTTGTAAATTTGTAAATCAATATTTTTGTCATTAAAAATTAATACATTACACAAAAAGATAGTATAGTATAACTAAAATGTAGTTAATTTAGAAATATTAATAATTCATTTTTTGTTGCTTTTTATGTTGTCAGGATTTCTAAAAACACTCAATATATCAAAATGCATATGTAAATTTGGACTAGCACCATCAAAATGTAATGTATGATCAACATCAGCTCCTAATTTTTGCAAGAGTTCTGCAAAAATTTGTTCATCTCGGCGTATCCAAGCTCGTCTATCATCTTGTACTTGGTATGGAGTAACATGAATCCATATCTTTATGCCTAAAATTGTTTAATGTAATATATGTTATATGTACTATTTTATTTCCTAATATGATTTACAATATATATATATATATATATATATATATATATATATATATATATATATATATATATATATATTTTTTTTTTATTTATTTATTTATTTTTTTTTAATGTAAATTCACCTAGTCTTGTTAGTGTTTCCAAAAGACTTCTAGATGTAATCCACGTATTTTTACTACCAGCATGACCACCATCCAACCAAAACATATCACTTATTCTTGATACAAAGTCCATCATTGTGCTGTCATCCGGCGTAAGAGTTTTTAAATAATGAAACTCATATATTAATTGATTGAGTACAACACAGCCTTTGCTAAATCCTATTAAAATTATTTTCGCCTTATCTAATGCTATATTATTATACCACCATAAAGAATTGACACTAGTATTTGTTGACTCATTGTCTTTAGATTTAGAGGCATCGCCCTTTTCTAAAGTGTTAATCGAAGATGCTTCTGATGTATCAATGCTTGTTATTTGTATGTTTTCTTCCTCTTCTGAGGATTCGTCAATTTTCTCTTCCATATTTTGTTTTGATGATGTGATAGTAACGTGATGATCGGCAGTAAGATTCTGTGATTCGGAATAAAACGTACTATGAACGTTGAACATAGTTACAGTTAAATTTTTATTTGATTCTAATTCTCTTTGTAAAATACTAGTAGGTGTATTTTCATCTGAAGTTTGCTTGGAATTCACAGACTCAATCGAGACCTGTAAAAATAAATAAAAAAATAGTATTT
This sequence comes from Leptonema lineaticorne, assembly GCA_024500535.1. Classification (NCBI taxonomy): domain Eukaryota; kingdom Metazoa; phylum Arthropoda; class Insecta; order Trichoptera; family Hydropsychidae; genus Leptonema; species Leptonema lineaticorne. Next base: position 5,005,427 of record JANIJI010000013.1, on the reverse strand, counting down.
TGTCTTTTAATGTATAAAAAGTTAAAGTAAATATAATTTTTGATCAAACTTGTGATAAATCAACATCACAGTACTGTTGATTTTTTAGAGTTGATATCAAATTTCTCAATTCTGCTTTTGATCTAGATTTGATTCGTTGATTTATATTTATTAATAATCTAAAATTGAGATTTAAATTAAATATATTTTCGTTAAAGTAAGTGCTAAAAATATTAATTTGTAAAATTATACCTTTCCAGATGTTGTAAAGCTTGATGAGTGGGAGTATGCTCAGGTACCCCCGCGTTGCCACTTGGAACAAAATTTTTGTAGCAACTGAATGTTTTAAACTCGATCCTGAAACCAATTATTGGTAAACGTATATAGAGAAAATAATTGAAAGACAAATTAAATATTTTAATGCATATATTAAAACAAATAGTTACATAGAAGGTCGGACAACAATTATATGTGAATGAGGAAAACTGAGATTTAACATTGAAGCTGTGTTTTCTAAATTCCATTTTATGTAATTTTTGTTATCGGAATGCGCTTTCATAATTTCTGGAAAGTCCTAAAATATAATTTATTACTTATTATTTTTATAATTAGATTTTTTGAATATTGTTATTAAATAAATTTTAGTTTATATTAGGTCAAGTCAAAAGTTTGTTCATCCAATGTATGTAAACAGCATTGATAGTAAAACTATTGAAACAATGATACCTATAATCGTTAATACATGTGACGACTGCTGCTATTATGACTAAAGTGGTTTTATATATATATATATATATATATATATATATATATATATATATATATATATATATATATATATATATAGATATATATATATATATATATATATATATATATATATATATATATATATATATATATATATATATAAGCTTGCTCTATTAACTGTCTTCCTTTTATTCACTTAGCAGGTTTCTTCTATAGTTGGCAATAATGTCAGATTCATAAAGTGAAGCTTAACGGCACAGATTTCCAGTCTATATGTATCAACCATTCATTCTTTCATTCAAATATTCATACACCATCATAATTTGCACATATAATTCCCATTCTTGTATATAATCTTATCAATTTTCTTTTTGTTTTTCATAAAACGATCTAGAGAATAAAATAAGTAACAATCTAATGTAACAGTGTTTGATTAATAAAGTGTGTTATTCAAAAAATGAACAAATTTAGGTTAGGCCTAATAGTAAATCTTTACAATTATAATATTATATCAAGTATCATTTTTGTAACAAATGATATTTAAAAAAATAATATTTTATTACTTGGACATCGCCACCAAAATATACTACTGTGGAATGTTCATCGGATTGTATAGCTGGCGGACAAAAGATTACATCATTTACTCGATCATCATAACCAGAAATTGAACAGAGTCGAATAGGAGGCGTCGGAGACAACATTGTGATAGTTCATTCGTACTCTCGCGTCTGAAATTAAATATGCGAATTAGTGTTTTTTTATAACGACCGTGGATCGAAATTTTGAATTTTTTAATCAAAAATGTATATACTCATCCTTACAGATTAATAAATTAAAAATATTAATTCCGTTAATATTCACTATTAAATTATAAAGAAATCACACAAACTTATATAAATAAAAACTACATCCATATATACGTCAATCTAAAAGTAGAGCGCGTTAATTAATAAAAAGTTAAACGTTTCCAGGATACTTTTTTAGTCCTAAACATCGAGAGACTCGCATGCGCATGTCTTCTAAACACTGACGCATGTCTTCTTTCAATTCTCGAACTTTGACCGTCACTTCTTCTTTCATCAAATTATAGCACATCGCGATCAGACCCATTCCTAACAGCACATAAATAAAATTGATAACCAGTTTCGTTTGCGAACCGCTTCTCGAATCGGAAATGTTAGCGCCGGGCACGAAATCTCCGATTCCGATTTTGCACAAACTCGTCACACAAAAGTAAGTCGAATCCAAATAGTTCCACTCCTCCCACTCGGCGAACATAATAGTGCCGCAGAGAACGTAGAAACTTATGACCCACAAGCAAGCGGTCGTGGGCACAATGATTTTTCTTCTGGGAGCGAAAACTGCGCCGTTTTGATAATCGTAACTCGTTTCCCTTTCGTGGCTGCATTCGTGCAGAATAGTGTAGAGCCATTTAAATGTTTGGGCGAGAATTTTCCCCATATTCATAAAGTACAGTACGTAAATGGGAATCCCTAATCCGGCGTATAGAACGGTGACGCCTTTACCCCAAGCGGTTCTCGGCACCATATTTCCGTAACCGATCATCGTGAAAACGGATAGACAATACATGAGAGCTCCGGGAAACGACCAGAGCTCTTCGCTCGTTCTGCCGTCGTATCCGTTCTGAATGATGGACGCCAGCCCGTTTTGAAATTTCTTGAGGGCCAAGTCCGCTTCGCGAATCCAGACGGTTTCGTTGAAAACGTTCTCGTTATTGGTGACTTCCCAAAGTTCGGCGACGCAGTTCCTTCTCAGGCCGGCCAGATGCGCGAAATTCTCGTCTTCCTCTTGGGTTTCGAGCGACATGAAACCGAAAGCTCCGACTATGGCGTAGCAGACGACGAGCGCTCCGACGCCCACCTGGGTGCACATGAACGCGACAAATTTTCTCAGACAGTCCTTGATTTTCTCTCTCGGGTCACTCTCGGTGGTCGACGACGAATCTCGGCTCCTCAGGGAACTTCTGATGACGCGTTCCGGCGCGTTCATGTTGACGTCGCGAAACCGTTCTCGCCCGGCGCCCGGACGACGAAAGATTCTAATTATAGCAGTTGGAGACGAGCCAAACGAAACAACGCATCAGGGCTGCCACCGCTCGTTGCGAACGACGCTTTTTCAGCGTCAATTCTCCATTTTCACCAAAAATTTCGCGTTTCTTGCCGAAAATTTATACACTTCAACTTACCTAAGAATACGATAAAGCTTCGCTTCTTCTGAATAAATGATGCGAGACGAGACACAAAAAGCGAGACGAGCGATTCGACCGGCCGGCGCCGCTGTCAAACGATTTGGCCCTACATGATTTATATCGCGACCACAAATATTTATGTTCCGTTTGCTAAATACCTTATTGTTTTAATATTAAATTATTTAATTCTTATATAGTATTGTATGAAATAAATTAAAATCGGATTAAAGGACGACGGATCAAATGGATTCAGTTTCCGGTTCGAAATAAAAAATATTACTAATTTCTAAAATAAATATTTTTTTTGAAAAATGAATCTTAGTTGTGATTTTAATCTAATAAATTTTATTAGTTCATTAAAGGTTTTTTTCCGTTAGATTAAAGCCAAATGAATTATTTCGTTTCGAAATGTCGCTAAGTTGGCAGTACTTTTATTTGACATTTTGGGGTTACGTTTGTATAGTACTGAAGTGGTCGGTGATTTTTGTTACTTTAAATTTTTCCAATATTAAATGAAAAACGTTTATTGACTATAAAATAAAAATTCTAAAAGTTTGATAGTTTTAAAGTATTCACAAATTTTTATATTTATCACATCAAATCACCGAAATGTCGTTTGCGCTAAGAGTTCGCGATTTTGCGACGAAAATGTAATAGATTACGTATATATATATATATATTTTTAAAATAAATTTTAATGTTAAAATTCGTTGTTTATTTTAAGTATTATGTACAACAGACCATTTATCCGACGGTTTCCAATCATAAGATACGTTTCGAGCAAAACAGAAGCTGGCAGAGATAAAAAAGACGACGCTCCGCCGAGTTACTTAAAAAGCGCGGCAGCTCAGTGGCCTGCGAGATACAGCCGAACAATGGGTACCGACGATAAACTGTGGTATGAACCTTACGTCGTGTCATTATCTTTGGCGGTATTCCTGATATATTTTACGATTCTTCGCGAAGAAAACGATATCGACGAGAAATTGGCTATGCCTTTGTTTAAAACCGTACCCAGCGTAGAGAAGTTGCAATTGGAAAGTGCTCGCCAATACAGCTTGGATAATGGTTTAGACGTAAAAAATATTGATAAAAGACTTGCGGAAATTGCTAGCGAAAATAGTCAATCAAGTGCTTAAAAATGTTTATTTTGTGTGTAATTTTATTGTTAGATGTTATTTAATCTATTAAAGTATTTAATTTATATTTATTTTTACTTTTTCCTAAGTGAAACAAAATCAGCCAGATAAAAAAATAGTTTAATTTCTAAATAATGATTTTTAACTGTTTTTTATTCTTAAGAAATTTATGATTAATTTACATCAACATACAATAAATTGCGTTTGAAATAACTACGCATTCTTTAGCGTTTTAATGGAATAAAAGAATTGTTCTAATTTTCGAAAGGCATGCAAATTGGTTTATAAAAATCTTAATTACTTCACATTTTCAAATCATTTTTATAATTCTTTATTTTATATAAGTGGCGGCAAACTTTTTACGCAAATTATGAATAAAATATTTTTGATGTCGAATTTTAAGATTGATATTTCATTTACAAATATCTTTTCAATTCGAGTAATAGTTTCTGAGATAAGTTGAAAAAGTCAAATTTTGAAATGTTTTTGGTAAATGTGGGGGGAAGTTCCCTACAAAGAGATGAGTGCTTTGTTGGATTCTTATTCTTTTCATAATTCTTTATGTATTTATAAAGAGGATTCACATTCTTGTTGGTTTTGTTCTTTGAAAATGCGCCTAACCGCTAGAATGACGTCGGATCAAATTCACGAAAAGTTAAATTTTGAAAAAACCGAACACTATGGATAGTAAATTTTCCATTATATATTTCCATAAAAAAAATATGTGCTTGACATTTCTAAAAAAAAAACATCCAACTCGACAAGACTATTAGTTTAATGATAAATAATACATATGGCTTCGCTATTTTAAGAATTTACTTATTAGTATTTAAGAATTTTTGCTAGTTAGTCTCATGTTAAAATACTGTCAAATTTTTAATACATGATAATATTAATAAGTCTTTATCTCATATTAGGACCATTCAAATTATTATTATAATTGTGTTATTATCTTTGTTAGAAGGCTAACATCTCACATAAATAATGCATAAAGATGGAAAAGAAAATCATAAAAAAGTAGATGATGTAAAAAAATGGTTTATCTTTGCGGTCATATTAATATTGTTTAGTTTAAAATTGAAAAGATAATTAGCAGAATTGAATTACCTTTTTATAAAAATTACAAAACATATTATAATAAAAGAAATAAAAACAATATTTACTCAGGATTCATTTATTCACATTCAATACAACATGAAGCTCATCGTTTATGATTTAAACAACAATAATAGTGTGGTTGAATGATTAATTTAAACATTAATCCCATAGTTTACAAAATGTTAAGCAATGAGGAATTTTATTTCCCATTTAGCTTTTTCAATGTATATATAATATATACAAGAGTCAAAAATTATAGCTGAATATATAATCGTGTGAAATTATAATACATTTATGGTGATACAAGACAATTGTTTTTTATAATAAATAAATGAAAAAAATCCTAAATTTAAACATACATATCCAGATATTCATTTAATAAAAATGATTTTAAAAATAATTACGCAATAAGATGACTACAAAAATCTAACAAGTTTAAACAATGCCCTAGAAGTAAAGAAATGAATAAACTTTGTTTACAAAAAAAAAAATCGATTGAATTTCAATTCAACAGATTTATATCACAGTAAAAGGAAGAAAATATCGAAATCATTTTTTTGTATAGAATACAAAATATAAAAAGGGAGAAGGGGGGGGGGACTATACACAAATTTACATTTAACGAATATAAGTGTATAAATTAAAGTTCAATATATTCACATACATTCATCATGTCAAAGATGTAATAAAAATAATATTTTTTTTGTAATTTCCAAATAATTAAAATTTATAGATGAATTATATGCAATGCCAATATTATACAAGTGAAGTCAATTAACATAATACATTTTTTTTAATGTTCCATTTTTTAAATCTTAACTATATAGCATTAAGTACCGGTGGGGAAAAGTTGATGCACTTTGATAGTTATATAGAAACAGTCTTAATACATGCATTCAATATGGGAATTATATCGCTCATATACAGCAACAACGACATAACTTAAAAACAGCAACCGTTCAAGATTCGAAATAATTCGAAAATGTTAAAAATTGAATTATAGTCAATTAGTAAATATTATTATTTTAATTACATAAACTAAAAATTACAAATTTTGTTATGTCTTTGTTGCATATTTTAAAAAATTAATGGATAATATATATTTCTTTGTATAATTCCATTTTATAACTGTAGTATTTTTACTATAGAATTTTAATTGTAAATAAATTTATTAATTTGGATTCCTATGGAAAGTCAGAAATATTACGATATATGTAATATACTATTTTAAATACATTCAATGTGTATAAATAATACTGGTTTGTAAAAAAATAATGCAATTGGGAATATTATGAATGTCAATAATGAATTAAAAAAAAATAGTTATAAACAATTTTAAAGAATATAGGAAAAATAATACCTATATTCATAAAATAATCGATGTTTAAAATAATGTCAATATTGCTATTGGAAAAATATTGGTTTCATATAATACAAAACATATACATATTAATATTTTTACAACAGCCATAATCGATTTAGAGATCTATTGTTGAAATACAGCAGCAGAGCATATAATAATCTAGACGCCATCACAGTCATATTCAAGTACAGTCTTATGATAGAATAATAGATATCTGTAATTATAAAATTTATTGTTAAAATTAAACAATAAGTGCGGCTCGTATCATGACGCCTATGGAATAATCATACCCTTCGCTATCTAAAACTTCTCTTAGAGAAGCACGTGTTATCATATGATCATCGCATTTGAACCAACATCCTTGCATTTGTCGAACGTATGCGGTATAGTGTCCTGCATCCAGTGATCCTAAATGATTTACAACAGCAAATAAAGAATATCGATTATCAGCAAAAATTGCATCGTCAGACTGAGTTGTAGAAGGTTCGGAACTATTATGATGCCGCGAACGACTATCGACATTTTGTTGTCTTTTTTGACTGGACATAAATGGCGTCATATCAAGTTCAGCAGGAAAAGAGATAAATGTTGATATTTTTCTATCAATTTGACTAGAATGTTCAAAGCGTTTTAAATGAAAACTAGCAACAATAGGAAGAGTTTCTAACGATAATTGTTTTGTGGATTCTTGATAAGCTCTGCAATTAGAACATTTGATTTTTGCACCAGAACCAAGATGTTCTGCTCTTGTAAATCTTTCTAAACATCCTTGAAGTGATCCTGGACCAGCAACATCTAATGAAATATCCCAAAATGGATCTATTGTAGTGGAAACACCACTACAGGCTTGGCAGACGACATCGCTTTGTAATCCTCCAGTAAATATCTGATCAATAATACAATCACAACGAGCATTGCCATCTTTTTTTTGAGATGACGGTTCATCAATTCCATTTCGACAATGTCTAAAATATGATTGTTTAAATAAAATTGAAAAAATAAATTAACACGAAAATAATAAGATTTCAAATTACCGGTGAAGAACATCAAGCGTAGCAATAAAAAATTCATGTGCATCTTGTTGTTCATAACCTGCTAAATGTCGCGCATGAGTCCAAATTAAATGTAATAGGCGATGTAAAATTAAAGGAGTTTTGGAACCAGAATAAAATTCCTAACATAAATACAAACAACGTATTAAAAATATATAATGGATCGGAAGTCAAATTAAGAGTAAAGCAAATATCTTTACTTGAAATAATTTCGAAACCTCACAAACCAGACATTTTCCAGGACCTACTGTCGGTGATTTACATTTATGTCTTTCACCAAGAAAGTAATCCCTTAAAAGTGGAGTATGGATAAGAGCCTAAAAATCGTAGCGAGCAAGATTAATATATTTGATTATATGAGCGAAAATTTCAAATATATCCAAAATATATTTACTTGAACTATACAATTCATAAAGCAAGTGGAACCTAAATTTTGGAGACCTCGTAGACCAATAGTTGTTTGAGGACTAACTACTCGTCGTTTCCGTAAACGTCTTAGCGCAGCGGCATCTTGTGAGTTTGGGAGCCAGGGTGTATAAGGCGCACTCAAACCTAATGATCTATAAAAAAATATTTTTAATGTAAAATTTTGAAACGATAAATGTAAAATAAAAAAAATATATATATCATTAAATTCATAAATATTACTATATTCGGACATACTTAGTTTCTTTTAATCTATTAAGGTTAGCAATTTCAGTCAGTTCCCTATCGTAAATATAGTCTTGGCATTGAGCGCAGTAAATATTTCCATGCGATAAATCGACGTATAGAAAATGTTTTTTTGATTTAGAATGATCCTGTATATGACCAGCATAACAGCCAAAAAATATACAATGAAGGCAGGAATGTAGTCTCGGTCCAGGCATACTGCACGTAAAGCACAAACAGGACGTGGCCTAAAATATAGAAAAAAAAATACATATATTAATATTTTGCCAATAAATAAAAAAAGGACTACAGAAAATATGAATAGTAAAATATTTTATATTCTTTTATTATATGCTTACAAAATAAAATAAATAAATGTTTATAGTATGACACGATAATGAATAATATAAATATGAGAATGAATGAATTTTGCTATTTAATCAATTTAAAATATGGCGATATTTGCTTTTTAAATTTATAATCGAATAAGTCACCATTTAAAGGCAAATATTTACCTTAAATTTATTACGGTACAAAGTTATCAATTTATAATCAATACATAAAATGCGTTATCGTGTTAAAGGAAAATTTTATATAAGATTATTGAATTTGAAAAGTGAATATATTGAAATATTTTACGTTTATGTTTAAATTATGAATTTGTAATTGCATTCATTGATTTTAGATTTATAGTTTCAAAAGGGTTTTAAAAGATTCAGAGTTGTTCTATCAATATTAAGAATTAAATTACAATTTTCTGACAAAAATAGATTAGTATTTTCTATTCTTTAACAAAATTTTTAATTATTTAAGAATATATATGTATACAATGTATTGTTTAAAAAAAATATTTAACAAAGACGATATGTATGAAAATGGCAGTCTTTAAAATTCAGTAAAAATTAATATAATTCGAGCAAATATGAAAAATGTATAATAAATATCAACAAAACGAGTGAATCGATAATACGATGGCCTTTTTTTGTTCGGTCTAAAACCTTCATTTTTTAAAGTTTAAACGAGCAGATTGTTTTTTTTTAAACGATTCAATCGTCACCTTTAATTATCCAGATTTTCGCGATCCGTTTTTATTGAAAATTTGACGGTCGTCTATATTTATTTTTTAATGGAAAAATAAAAAAATTAAACGAGGGCGAGACAATTTATCGTCGAATCTTTGTCGATAAGGTTCTCCGTTTATTGCAAATTTTGAAAACGGTAGCGGAAAATTTCGCAGGAACGCGTATTATTTTCATTTCATAATATTCGTCGATAATGCGAAAAATTTATAAAGATTAATTTTCGTTAGGCGTTCGCGATCGATTATTACGAATCGACGCCCGCGAAAATTATATTTTACCATTACGTTACGTTCAATTGGAACTCTTTGTGCGTCGTTAGAGAGGTTAATAAAAATATTTTTTTTATTATAAGAGATAACTATTCGAACGAAACGTTCGGAAATGTTTTTGCAAGCGTAAAGTTTGAACGAATACGATGACATTTTGCGCGTTTTATTAATTCGTTTTGAGGAAATGCGGAACGACCGAATGTTTAATTTCTTCTATTGGAAAAGTATTTATAAACGACGTCTATTTTGTATTTTAATTTGGATCGAGAGCGGTCCGTATAAAATTTTCGCATTGAGGAAATTTCGGTCCACGACGAACGATCGCAATGTTACGAGAGCGTTGTTTATTTTGAACGGGTCGCAGACTTCATTCACAGAGAGAAAGACGAAACGGAGGTCGCAGGATCAGAGAATCGACGACGGACGGCCACGGAAGAAGGGGGGGTCGGGGATGAGGGGTTTATTTTGATCGTCAAAAAAAAAAATGAGCACGATTTACAAAACTGAGGACGATGTTTTCATTGTCGAAACGCGACGAAATTTGTCGTTTATAAGGGGGGCGAAGGCGAAGGGTGCACCTTGTAGCTGCGGGCTTCGTACGAGGTGCACGCGACGAAAAACGCGTGCACTATCTTGTAGGGTTCGGTGCCTTTGGCCGCCTTGAAGTTGGTCAGATGGAGGCAGCCGTTATCGTTCATGGCGGCGCAGCTTTTTCGCCGCCGTGCTTTTTCTTTTTGACGCGCGCGACGAACGAGCCGCACCGTCGCGGGCACGCGCAAAACTGACAAGCCGTGCGCGCACACACCGCGTCGCGCCGACGTCGGCGTGCGAATGCCGCGCGAACGATCGCTCTCTGTCCGTTTATCGTGTCGCATATATTGAAGAAAAAAAATTAAACGGTCGCGATCGATTTTTCTCATATAACGTCGGTCGATCGATAATTGCGGATCGCGACGCGCGCGAGTTTTGAATTTTGTAAGTTAAACTTTTTTCGTTTAGCGGATCGAATCTTGTCGATTTACGAATATATTTGTAAAACGCGTCGTCGCCGTTAAAAAGAAACGCTTTTGGGAAATTATGTCGTTCGAATATTTATCGGCGATCGCGCGAGCCCATGGCCGGCAAAGAGGGCGTTAAGACCGACCGGCGTACGGACGTCGCAAGTGTCAGATGTTCGTGACGTTTGCGCGTCGTCGGTGCCACGATGGCCGAACTCGATGCGCCGGTTGATCCTCGCGTTTCGGACGTTTCCTCGGAGGTGAGTTCGGCGTCGACCGACGGCGAAGTTCTCCTTCGCTTTTCGCTCGATATTTATACTGATAGCGCGATCGCGAATCGACTCGCCTTTTCGGTTTCAGGAACGCCGACCGCTGGACGACGTCGAGTTTCACGTGTCGCAGGTGATCGAGAGGCTCGAGGCCGGAGTCGGCGTCGGCGAGCGCGGCGAACAGATCCAGAGGAAACAGAGCGCCGGTTTCCTCGGAGCCGCCGAACGCTCGCTGGAGGACGTCGTCGCCGGCGTCGAGGCGCTCATCTATAACGGCGACGGCGTCAACGAGCCTCAGCCGGCGGCTTCTTGGCCTCTGCCGCCGCTCAATCGCATTTCGAAGATCGCCGTCGTCGCCCACGGCGTCGCCGCTTACGCCGGAGGCCTCGATCGCGTTCATCTTCAGAAGTTGAGCGCTCGAATCAATTCCGATACCACTAGATGGCTCAGTCACCTTTTCAGGTGAGTTTCGTCTTTCTAGCGTTTTTATCGTTTTTCGTTAGGCGCGTTCGCCACGTCGACCGTTAGCGTCGTTCGCGTCTCGTTACGGTAAAACCGCGCAAACGATCGCGGATAATTATAATCTTCGAAACGCTTTTAAATATTGGCGATATTGACATCCAAAAAAAGGAAACGTAAAATTGGGAACTTTAATAAGATTGCGCAATTTCGTTTTAGACATGCGGGTTTTTCGATTAAAAAATAAACGACTCGAATTCGTCGCATCTCGTAGGAAACGTAGATTTTAGTCAAAAATTAATCTTTGAACCTTTCGTTGAATGTTTCCGCTTCTTAAACTTTGAACGCGCAACGCCACCGACGCGTTAGATTCGACGCGATTCGCTCGCGTCTTTTACGCGAGTTTACTTATTCGCAATCGAATTAATTCTCCGAGCTTCGATTTGAATCGTTCTTTTGAAATTATTTAATATCGCTTTCAGGTTTATCGATTGCAACGCGTGCTATCATCACGATCAACTAGAAGGTCTCGTTAAAGTCGCTCGCCTGATGCTGCATTATAAATATCCACGATATCTGGAAGAAGGAGGTTCGTTTATATTATGTGACGATTTTCGATAACGTTTTTCTATTTATTTAGACTATATTGTTATTATGTATTATTCGATAGGTGGAGCGCTAATAAATCAATTACCGTGTATCTACAGTTCTGTTGCTAGTCCTTTAGGTGTTGTTCAACATTTATGTAGACAACTTGGGTTACCATTAGCTTGTATAAGACCCGTTCCAGTGAACACAGTTTTCGGTATGTTTATATATATATATATATATATATATATATATATATATATATATATATATATATATATATATATATTTGAACTGGCCCAATTGAAAATATAATATTTAAATAGGTTCCAATCAAACTATGGACGTCTCAGCAATTCAACGAATGATAGCTGAAGATATTGCCGCGAATCGAATTCCTTTGATAGTTTTAGCCGATGCTGGCACTACTATAGCCGGACATTCAGATAATATTTCAAGACTGCACGATTTATGTCGATTACACGATTGCTGGTTACATTTACGAGGACATACCTTAGCCGCTTTAGCAATTACGCATGGAAATTCTGCAATTGTAAGCGATATCGTATTTATAATAATATTACGCACGCACGTATTGTTTCGTGAAAATTAAAAATTATGTTTTAATCTAGCCGTTAATGTAGATATGTTTTTTTAGCCTCCTCGAATTTCTGATTCCATCACTCTTCCTTTAGGAACTTGGTTGGGCGTTCCGGGACTGCCGACAGTTGTATCCTTAAAAAATAATAATTACACGCTAAGATTCCGATAATTTTGTAATATTGTTTTCTTAATAAATAAATAGACACTTTATAGACTCTTAGAATCGGGTGCGGGTGCTAGAGGACGCGAGGGAGCTTTACCTTTACTTGCCGGATTAACATCCGATCATTCAGCTAGACGTTTAACTTCTCTTCCATTATGGGCGACGCTTTGTGCCGCCGGACGTAATACGATAGTTTCTCGGCTTACAGCAGCGTTTCAAAGTTGTGCATTAGTTTGGGCCGAAGTAGCAAAGATGCCTTGTATTAGGATATTGGTAGAGTATTATTCTTCGTCTGTCACATATTATAGTTCAAAATTATTTATTTTAAATAAATTTATGATTTAATTTAGAGTAAACAACCGGGAGGAGAAGGTGGTGCATATACGTTAGCCGATCTCACTTCGAAACCTTTGAATACGACCGTATGTATCTATAAAAATGATATATTCTAATTTTTAATTGAAATAATATAATGACTTTTTTTTTAGTTAATATTTGAAGTAGCGGTTTCTTGTGTCGTTTTTCAATTCATTCCACAAATACCTAAAGATTCTATTTTAGGAAGAGTTCCACCTTATTATGATAAACTCAATTCTTGGCTCGGTCAAATATTACAAAGAGATGCAGACCAGGTATAAAACTATTACGAATAAATTACTGCATTCATGTGTTAACGTTTCGTTTTAATGGTAAATTTAATTCATTTAGATTAATATAGAAATATGTGAATCTGAAACATATGGAGTTGTTCTAAGATATTGTCCATTAGAAGCTCCTGAAGAAAAATGGGAACCCGATGATGATGTTGTTTTAACAGAAAAGTTAGAAGCTTTTTCGCTCTGTTTGGAGCAGCAACTTGATATACTTATGGCTACGGTTTCTCATAAGGAATCGTTTTTAAAATTAGTAGAAGAAAATAAAACATTGAGACTCGTAGAAATGCCTGGATGGGCGGGTGAAATATATATTTTATAAATATAATTTTTATTTAAAGATATACTGAAACTAAATGTTTTTTCGAAGGTCTTGGTGGTGTTCGATATGTACCAGAAGGATGGGAAGAGCTTTTAACTGATCAAGCCAAGGAAGAATTAAATTCTTTAAATATGTCTTTAGTAGAGAGTTTACGTGCCACAGATGCAGCATTTTCGTTAGGCGAAGGAAGTGATGGTCTCGTTTGTGTTAGGTAATTGATAATAATAAAAAAAATTGTGTTATTATTCTTATCTATTTTTTATATTAAAATAATGTTTAGGTTTGGAATGGTAACAGCTGATACAGATGTAGAAGAATTGCTTAATTTAGTGGTTTGTGTGGGAAAAGAATTTGAAGAAAACTCTAAAGTTTTAGAATCGATGACTGAAATTGTTAAGAAAGGTTAATAGGTTTTAAAATTTAAATAATATCAAGATTTCTTTTTAATAAAAAAAATATTTAAAATTATAGGAATTGAAGCTGCTACTATTGATTTACAACGTGAAACAACAGAACGATTATGGCAAGAAGGTTTGTTAAGACATGTTCCAGTTGTTGGTCGTGTAGTAGATTGGTGGAGTCCTCCACCAGCAGTAGGAATACGCGGTAGAACTTTAAATCTTCGTCAAGGAACTCTTGAATCAACCGAGAATATTTACAAGTAATGTTTGAATCTAAATATTTTGGATTAAATGTTTTTTTTCTCATTATATTTTGTTTTTTCAGATATCACATGCAAATTCCTAGTGGTACGATTCCGCATGGTGTGTCCAAAGCCCCTCCACCAGCGATGGTACAAACACCAGTAGGCGAAGGTGTAAAATTGCCTGAGAGTATGAGTTCTTCACATTCAAGAACTTCAAGTCACAGTTCAACAACTACAGTTCAATCTTCAAATCAACAACCACAAGTAGTACAAGTTCCAATTGAAGATAATAAACAAGGCTATTCAGATAATAAAAAAACCTAAGTGCAATTTTTCGTTAAAATTTGTACAAAATTTTAGCTTTCGTGGTATAATAAAAGTATTACCATATGCATATGTACAAGTATTATTAATATGTGCACATTGTGTTTTTTTATCATAACTGTTTTTATAATAAAATTAGGAATTGACATTGTTTATGTTATCATCCGTCAGTTTTTGACTTCCAACAATATTTTATACTATACATACACAATAGTATATATATATATATATATATATATATATATATATATATATATGTATGTATGTGTGTATGTACTTTTTAAACTGTCAAAAGTATGTTATTTTTAGCAATAATTATACAAATAATATATGCTTTTAGAAACATTTATATATTGTAAAAAAAATAATTGAATTGTAAACGATATGTGCGTGCTCAGAGAGGTTGCTTAATTTTACAACGTCACATATTTTTTGTTGCATTTATATACTTTTTATTTATTTTGAAAAAACATAATATATAAAAATATTATACATATATTTTCTTATTATGGCTAAAATATATTTATTTTGTGTAATTTATGTATTTATGGACAATATATATTATAAAAATTTAACTGTTATATATATATATATATATATATATATATATATATATATATATATATATATATATATATATATATATATATATATATATATATATATGTATATATATGTATATTTTTATAAATTTGACGCACACTATAAATTTCTATGTAATACAAGGAGTAAAATTTACGTTAACTATTTTTAAAAACAAAACAAAAAAATCATTTGTTATTATATTACATCTTTTTAATTGTATTCTGATTAAAGAAACTTTTGTTCAGATTTATTAAATGTTTATGAAATCACAATTTTGAAATATTGCAGCCGTTTTTTTAATACTTAATATCTTAGACTTTTCATTAATTTTTAGTATTTTTGTTTATTTTAATTGAGTATGTTTAAGAATGTGAAATATTCAGTACAAAATTTCTTATAAAAAGCTTTTGTGCGATCGTTTAGATACTTTTATGTTTAGAATTGCTGGTAAATTGTGATAAATATTATTTTTCGTTTGTAAAATTGAGAATGTTAAAAATATATGATTTTATTAATTTTTTACTGTTTTGGTTATTCAATTTCAATAAAATGTGTTCACTGATGCGATGCTTACGTTTGTTAAAACGTTTTCATATATGAAGTAATTCATATATACAAATAAATTAATATCATGATAGGTTAAAAGTTTAATTGATACATTTTTGATTTAAATAAAGTTTTCTTTGTGTTAAAAACGGTGGTATTCATTTTTTGAGCGGTTTATATTTTTTTCCAGCATAAATATTTCTATATATAGTATAAAATATTCTTCCTGAAAATGATTTGATAAAATTGTTGAAAAAAAAATATATTTTCATATTTTATTCACATAAACAAAACAAAATTCAAAGTATTATAAAATATATATTTTTGGAGATATATATGTAAATAAAAGTTTGCTATATTTTTACATATAATTATTTGTCGATTTGAATTTAGTTGCGTTACAAATACGACAATTTAAATAATCATAATAATAGATTTTATTTTCACCTCTGAATACGTTTTTTGTTTTGTATATTTATAATAGATTAAGTTATATAAAATATTTAATTTTAGTTATGTCCATTTTTAAATTAATAATAATATTATTCAAGAATTTTTCGCAATATATATATATATATGTATATATATATATATATATATATATATATATATATATATATATATATATATATATATATATATATATATATAGTTAAAATTGCAAAAGGGAAAATTTTATTTATGATTATTTTACAATGTGAAATTAAAAAAAATAATAATAATAAAGCATTAAAAAGAAATGTATTAATGTATGCAGTAAATAAGAAATTAAAATTTTTTAATAAATAATTTGTCACATAATAAAAAAATATGAATATTAAAATACGATAATAAATTGATAAAAGGGAAGTAGAAACAAAAAGAAAAAAGTAATTAAATAATATATTTTGTATTTTAACATTGGTTTAGAATAAAATTTAAAGTATAAACAATAAGAATATGAAAGGGTTGAAATTGAAAATTTAAGGCGAAATTTTATTTCCTAAACTGGAATTTAATTCTTTATTTCGAATAAAAAAATTGATCGAATTAATAAATAACACTACGAAAATTCAAAATAAACGAATAAAATAAATTGTAAAAGTCTTATGCGAACGTCAAAAAAAAAAAAAAAGAGAAAACATATCAGTTTATAATATATTTATTAATGGCGTTTTATTGCGTTCGCGCGAATAATAGCCTTTCGATATTTATAATATGGTGTTCGTATATATAATTGAAATATTTTATTTTGAATATGAAACGCGTAAACGTGCGATAATATAGTTGAAATAAAAAAAAAAAGGGGAGAGTGGCGAGCGAAGAGGCGCGTCGCGTCGTTTGAAAGCGGTGGTTGCGAAGCGCGTCGGCGTCTCGGGTTTCGGTCTCGGTTGCGTCGTTCTCGCTCGTCGTCCGCTCTCCGCCGGACTCCGGGCTTCGGTTTTCGGTGTGTCGAGCGCCGATTCCGACTCCGACCCCCGATCTGTCCGGAGACGGTCGACATGGTGTTCACGAGGCTCCAGAGCGTTGCCGGCGAGGCCTCGAGGCCTTCGCAGCAGCAGCAACAACAACAACAACAAACGCACCACGGCCATCACACGCATAATAATAATAATCACAATCAGCATCATCAGGCGAACGTCCAAACGGTCGTCGTCGTTCACGAGTCCAAAGTCAATCTGCTCGATCTTCCGCAGGAGTTGCTGCACAAGATATTCTCGAATCTCAAGTTCAAGACGGTCGCCCACATGCGCATGGTAATCGTTTTGCAAAATTCATCATTTCGTTTCCATTCGAAGAGAACCTTTCGTCTGTCAACATTAACGCGAACAAATTTTATTATTAGTTTCTACTCGGAAAAAACCGAGATTTTTTTTTTATAAAATATATTTTCAGTTGACGAGACTAAATTAAAAAAAAAACTAAATATTACTTACTAAATTAATATTTAAAATAGTCAATAGTCTATCGTTTTAAAAATATATTTTAAATTTTATTTCCAAATATATTATAAAAAATACACAGTTCTCTATGTAATTTTTTCCGTTTGCAAATCATTGTGTAACATTTAAAATTCACATAGAAATTCAAGAAAATATTTGTCAAGTTAACGTTCGCTCGGCATTAGCGTTTTCAGAATTTTTAAGCGTTTTCAATTACTGACGAAATTTTTATTAGATAAAAAAAATCGATATAATAT